>CANTUQ010000143.1:3667500-4213175 GCA_947683425.1 Excoecaria cochinchinensis | reverse complement strand
TTCTCGATGGGTTGTAACCGGCAAGCTTCCAGTAGCTATTCCAATCGAGTTTTCCTGAATTATTGCACTCGAATCCAAAATTTCACAACTTTTACGATTTCTCGATTTTGGTGATTTTCCCTAGTGGTACCTCTAGGAAAATCCGTAAAAATTCTTCGGATTCCGACGAAGCCAATTTTCGATGCGTTGTGACCGGCAAGCTTCCAGTAGCTATTCGGATTGAGTTTTCCCAAATTATTGGACTCGGATCCAAAATTTCACCACTTTTTACGATTTCTCGATTTTGTTGATTTTCCTAGTGGTACCCCTAGGGAAATCCGTAAAAATTTGTCGGATTCCGACGAAGCCAATTCTCTATGCGTTGTGACCGGCAAGTTTCCAGTAGCTATTTCGATCGAGTTTTCCCGATTTATTAGACTCGGATCCAAAATTTCACGATTTCTCGATTTAGGTGATTTTCCCTAGTGGTACCCCTTGGAAATCCGTAAAAATTCGTTGGATTCCGACGATGCCAATTCTCGATGCGTTGTAACCGGCAAGCTTCCAGTAGCTATTCCAATCGAGTTTTCCTGAATTATTAAACTCGGATCCAAAATTTCACCACTTTTTACGATTTCTCGATTTTAGTGATTTTCCCTAGTGGTACCCATAGGGAAATCCGTAAAAATTCGTCGGATTTCGACGAAAATAATTCTCGATACTTTGTGACCGGCAAACTTCCAGTAGCTATTCCGATCGAGTTTTTCCGAATTATTGGACTCTGGTCCAAAATTTCACCACTTTTTACGATTTCTCGATTTTGGTTATTTTCCCTAGTGGTACCCCTAGGGAAATCCGTAAGAATTCATCGGATTTCGACGAAGCCAATTCTCGATGCGTTGTGACCGGCAAGCTTCCAGTAGCTATTCCGATCGAGTTTTCCCGAATTATTGGACTCGGATCCAAAATTTCACCAGTTTTTACGATTTTGGTGATTTTTCCTAGTGGTACCCCTAGGAAAATCCGTAAAAATTCGTCGGATTCCGACGAAACCAATTCTCGATGCGTTATGACCGGAAAGCTTCCAGTAGCTATTCCGATCGAGTTTTCCGGAATTATTGGACTCGGATCATAATTTCACCACTTTTTACGATTTCACGATTTTGGTTATTTTCCCTAGTGCCCTAGGAAAATCCGTAAAAATTCATCGGATTCCGACGAAACCAATTCTCGATGCGTTATGACCGGCAAGCTTCCATAAGCTATTCCTATCGAGTTTTCCCGAATTATTGGACTCGGATCCAAAATTTCACCACTTTTTACGATTTCTCGATTTTTGTGATTTTCCCTAGTGGTACTCCTAGGAAAATCCGTAAAATTTATCGGATTCCGATGAAGCCAATTCTCGATGCGTTGTGACGGCAAGCTTCCAGTAGCTATTTCGATCGATTTTTCCCGATTTATTGGACTCGGATCCAAAATTTCACGATTTCTCGATTTAGGTGATTTTTCCTAGTGGTACCCCTAGGGAAATCCGTACAAATTCATCGGATTCCGACGAAGCCAATTCTCGATGCGTTGTAACCGGCAAGCTTCCAGTAGCTATTCCAATCGAGTTTTCCCGAATTACTGGACTCGGATCCAAAATTTCACAACTTTTTACGATTTCTCGATTTTGGTGATTTTCCCTAGTGGTACCTCTAGGAAAATCCGTAAAAATTCGTCGGATTCCGACGAAGCCAATTCTCGATGCGTTGTGACCGGCAAGCTTCCAGTAGCTATTTCGATCCAGTTTTCCCGAATTATTGGACTCGGATCCAAAATTTCACCACTTTTTATGATTTCTTGATTTTGGTTATTTTCCCTAGTGGTACCCCTAGGGAAATCCGTAAAAGTTCGTCGAATTTCTACGAAGCCAATTCTCGATGCGTTGTGACCGGCAAGCTCCCAGTAGCTACTCCGATCGAGTTTTCCCGAATTATTGGACTCAGATCCAAAATTTCACCACTTTTTACGATTTCTCGATTTTGGTGATTTTCCCTAGTGGTACCCCTTGGGAAATCCGTAAAAATTCGTCGGATTTCGACGAAACAAATTCTCGATGCGTTGTGACCGGCAAGCTTCCAGTAGCTATTCCGATCGAGTTTTCCCGAATTATTTGACTCGGATCCAAAATTTCACCACTTTTTACGATTTCTCGATTTTGGTAATTTTCCCTAGTAGTACCCCTAGGGAAATCCGTAAAAATTCGTCGCATTCCGATGAAGCCAATTCTCTATGCGTTTTAACCTGCAAGCTTCCAGTAGCTATTCCGATCGAGTTTTCCCGAATTATTGGACTCGGATCCAAAATTTCACCACTTTTTACGATTTCTCGATTTTGGTGATTTTCACTAGTGGTACCCCTAGGGAAATCCGTAAAAATTCCACGGATTCCGACGAAGCCAATTCTCAATGCTTTGTGACCGGCAAACTTCCAGTAGCTATTCCGATCGAGTTTTCCCGAATTATTGGACTCGGGTCCAAAATTTCACAACTTTTTACGATTTCTCGATTTTGGTGATTTTCCCTAGTGGTACCCCTAGGGAAATCCGAAAAAATTCGTCGGATTCCGACGAAGCCAATTCTCGATGCGTTGTGACCGGCAAGCTACCAGTAGCTCTTCCGAACGAGTTTTCCCGAATTATTGGACTCGGATCCAAAATTTCACGATTTCTCGATTTTTGTGATTTTCTTTAGTGGTAACTCTAGGGAAATCCGTAAAAATTCGTCGGATTCCGACGAAGCCAATTCTCGATGCGTTATGACCGGCAAGCTTCCATAAGCTATTCCTATCGAGTTTTCCCGAATTATTGGACTCGGATCAAAAATTTCACGATTTCCCGATTTTTGTGATTTTCTCTAGTGGTACCTCTAGGGAAATCCGTAAAATTTCGTCGGATTCCGACGAAGTCAATTCTCGATGCGTTATAACCGACAAGCTTCACTAAGCTATTCCTATCGACTTTTCCCGAATTATTGGACTCGGATCGAAAATTTGACCACTTTTTACGATTTTTCGATTTTTGTGATTTTTCCTAGTGGTACCCCTAGGGAAATCCGTAAAAATTCGTCGGATTCTGACGAAACCAATTATCGATGCGTTGTGACCGGCAAGCTTCCAGTAGCTATTCCGATCGAGTTTTCCCGAATTATTGGACTCGGGTCCAAAATTTAACCACTTTTTACGATTTCTCGATTTTGGTGATTTTCCCTAGTGGTACCCCTAGGAAAATCCGAAAAAATTCGTCGGATTCCGACGAAGCCAATTCTCGATGCGTTGTGACCGGCAAGCTTCCAGTAGCTATTCCGATCGAGTTTTCCCGAATTATTGGACTCGGATCCAAAATTTCACAATTTCTCGATTTTTGTGATTTTCTCTAGTGGTAACTCTAGGGAAATCCGTAAAAATTCGTCGGATTTCGACGAAGCCAATTCTCGATGCGTTATGACCGGCAAGCTTCCATAAGCTATTCCTATCGAGTTTTCCCGAATTATTGGACTCGGATCAAAAATTTCACGATTTCTCGATTTTTGTGATTTTCTCTAGTGGTACCTCTAGGGAAATCCGTAAAATTTCGTCGGATTCCGACGAACCCAATTCTCGATGCGTTATAACCGACAAGCTTCACTAAGCTATTCCTATCGAGTTTTCCCGAATTATTGGACTCGGATCGAAAATTTGACCACTTTTTACGATTTCTCGATTTTTGTGATTTTCCCTAGTGGTACCCCTAGGGAAATCCGTAAAAATTCGTCGGATTCTGATGAAACCAATTATCAATGTGTTGTGACCGGCAAGCTTCCAGTAGCTATTCCGATCGAGTTTTCCCGAATTATTGGACTCGGGTCCAAAATTTCACCACTTTTTACGATTTCTCGATTTTGGTTATTTTCCCTAGTGGTACCCCTAGGGAAATCCGTAAAAATTAGTCGGATTTCGACAAAGCCAATTCTCGATGCGTTGTAACCGGCAAGCTTCCAGTAGCTATTCCGATCGAGTTTTCCCGAATTATTTGGCTCGGATCAAAAATTTAACCACTTTTTACGATTTCTCGATTTTGGTGATTTTCCCTAGTGGTACCCCTAGGAAAATCCGAAAAAATTCGTCGGATTCCGACGAAGCCAATTCTCGATGCGTTGTGACCGGCAAGCTTCCAGTAGCTATTCCGATCGAGTTTTCCCGAATTATTGGACACGGATCCAAAATTTCACGATTTCTCGATTTTTGTGATTTTCTCTAGTGGTAACTCTAGGGAAATCCGTAAAAATTCGTCGGATTCCGACGAAGCCAATTCTCGATGCGTTATGACCCGCAAGCTTCCATAAGCTATTCCTATCGAGTTTTCCCGAATTATTGGACTCGGATCAAAAATTTCACGATTTCTCGATTTTTGTGATTTTCTCTAGTGGTACCTCTAGGGAAATCTGTAAAATTTCGTCGGATTCCGACGAAGCCAATTCTCGATGCGTTATAACCGACAAGCTTCACTAAGCTATTCCTATCGAGTTTTCCCGAATTATTGGACTCGGATCGAAAATTTGACCACTTTTTACGATTTCTCGATTTTGGTGATTTTTCCTAGTGGTACCCCTAGGGAAATCCGTAAAAATTTGTCGGATTCTGACGAAACTAATTCTTGATGCGTTGTGACCGGCAAGCTTCCAGTAGCTATTCCGATCGAGTTTTTCCAAATTATTAGACTGGAATCCAAAATTTCACCACTTTTTACAATTTCACGATTTTGGTGATTTTCACTAGTGGTACCACTGGGGAAATTCGTAAAAATTCGTCGGATTCCGACGAAGCCAATTCTCGATGCTTTGTGACCGGCAAGCTTCCAGTAGCTATTCCGATCTAGTTTTCCTGAATTATTGGACTCGGATCAAAAATTTCACCACTTTTTACGATTTCTCGATTTTTGTGATTTTCCCTAGTGGTACCCCTAGGGAAATCCGTAAAAATTCGTCGGATTCTGACGAAACCAATTATCGATGCGTTGTGACCGGCAAGCTTCCAGTAGCTATTCCGATCGAGTTTTCCTGAATTATTGGACTCGGGTCCAAAATTTCACCACTTTTTACGATTTCTCGATTTTGGTTATTTTCCATAGTGGTACCCCTAGGGAAATCCGTAAAAATTCATCGGATTCCGACAAAGCTAATTCTCGATGCGTTTTGACCGGCAAGCTTCCAGTAGCTATTTTGATCGAGTTTTCCCGAATTATTGGACTCGGATCATAATTTCATCACTTTTTACGATTCCACGATTTTGGTGATTTTCCCTAGTGGTGCCCCTAGGAAAATCCGTAAAAATTCGTCGAAATCCGACGAAGCCAATTCTCGATGCGTTATGACCAGCAAGCTTCCATAAGCTATTCCTATCGAGTTTTCCCGAATTATTGGACTCGGATCCAAAATTTCACCACTTTTTACGATTTCTCGATTTTGGTGATTTTCCCTAGTGGTACCCCTAGGGAAATCCGTAAAAATTTGTCGGATTCCGACGAAGCCAATTCTCGATGCGTTGTGACCGGCAAGTTTCCAGTAGCTATTTCGATCGAGTTTTCCCGATTTATTGGACTCGGATCCAAAATTTCACAATTTCTCGATTTAGGTGATTTTCCCTTGTGGTACCCCTAGGAAAATCCGTAAAAATTCGTCGGATTCCGACGAAACCAATTCTCTATGCGTTGAAACCGGCAAGCTTCCAGTAGCTATTCCAATCGAGTTTTCCCGAATTATTGGACTCGGATCCAAAATTTCACCACTTTTTACGATTTCTCGATTTTGGTGATTTTCCCTAGTGGTACCCCTAGGGAAATCCGTAAAAATTCATCGGATTCCGACGAAACCAATTCTCGATGCTTTGTGACCGGCAAACTTCCAGTAGCTATTCCGATCAAGTTTTCCCGAATTATTGGACTCGAGTCCAAAATTTCACCACTTTTTACGATTTCTCGATTTAGGTTATTTTCCCAAGTGGTACCCCTAGGGAAATCCGTAAGAATTCATCGGAATCCGACGAATCCAATTCTCGATAAGTTGTGACCGGCAAGCTTCCAGTAGCTATTCCGATCGAGTTTTCCCGAATTATTGGACTCGGATCAAAAATTTCACCACTTTTTACGATTTCTCGATTTTGGTGATTTTCCCTAGTGGTACCCCTAGGGAAATCCGTAAAAATTCGTCGGATTCCGACGAAGCCAATTCTCGATGCGTTGTGACTGGCAACCTTCCAGTAGCTATTACGATTGAGTTTTCCCGAATTATTTGACTCGGATAAAAAATTTCACCACTTTTTACGATTTCTCGATTTTGGTGATTTTCCCTAGCGGTACCCATAGGGAAATCCGTAAAAATTCGTCGGATTCCGACGAAACCAATTCTCGATGCGTTGTGACCGGCAAGCTTCCAGTAGCTATTCCGATCGATTTTTCCCGAATTATTGGACTAGGATCAAAAATTTCACGATTTCTCGATTTTGGTGATTTTTCCTAGTGGTACCCCTAGGGAAATCCGAAAAATTTCGTCGGATTCCGACGAAGCCAATTCTCGATGCGTTGTGACCGGCAAGCTTCCAGTAGCTATTCCGTTCGAGTTTTCCCGAATTATTGGACTCAGATTCAAAATTTCACGATTTCTCGATTTTGGTGATTTTCCCTAGTGGTATCCCTAGGAAAGTCCGTAAAAATTCGTCGGATTCCGACGAAGCCAATTCTCGATGCGTTGCGACCGGCAAGCTTCCAATAGCTATTCCGATCGAGTTTTCCCCAATTATTGGACTCGGATCCAAAATTTCACCACTTTTTACGATTTCTTGATTTTGGTGATTTTCCCTAGTTGTACCCCTAGGGAAATCCGTAAATATTCGTCGGATTCTGACGAAACCAATTCTCGATGCGATGTGACCGGCAAACTTTCAGTAGCTATTCCGATCGAGTTTTCCCGAATTATTGGACTCGGATCAAAAATTTCACAACTTTTTTACGATTTCTCGATTTTGGTGATTTTCCCTAGTGGTACCCCTAGGGAAATCCGAAAAATTCGTCGGATTCCGACGAAGCCAATTCTCGATGCGTTGTGACCGGCAAACTTCCAGTAGCTTTTCCGATCGAGTTTTCCCGAATTATTGGACTCGGATCCAAAATTTCACCACTTTTTTACGGTTTCTCGATTTTGGTGATTTTCCCTAGTGGTACCCCTAGGGAAATCCGTAAAAATTCGTCGAATTTCGACGAAGCTAATTCTCGATGCGTTGTGACCGGCAAGCTTACAGTAGCTATTCCGATCGAGTTTTCCCGAATTATTGGACTCGGATCCAAAATTTTACGATTTCTCGATTTTGGAGATTTTCCCTAGTGGTACCCCTTGGGAAATCCGTAAAAATTCGTATGATTCCGACGAATCCAATTGTCGATGTGTTGTGACCGGCAAGCTTACAGTAGCCATTCCGATCGAGTTTTCTCGAATTATTGGACTCGGATCCAAAATTTTACAATTTCTCGATTTTTGTGATTTTCCATAGCGGTACCCCTATGGAAATCCGAAAAAATTCGTCGGATTCCGACCAAGCCAATTCTCGATGCGTTGTGACCGGCAAGCTTCCAGTAGCTATTCCTATCGAGTTTTCTCGAATTATTGGACTCGGATCCAAAATTTCACCACTTTTTACGATTTCTCAATTTTGGTGATTTTTCCTAGTGGTACCACTAGGGAAATTCGTAAAAATTCGTCGGATTCCGACGAAGCCTATTCTCAATGCGTTGTGACCGGCAAGCTTCCAGTAGCTATTCCGATCGAGTTTTCCCGAATTATTGGACTCGGATCCAAAATTTCACCACTTTTTACGATTTCTCAATTTTGGTGATTTTTCCTAGTGGTACCACTAGGGAAATTCGTAAAAATTCGTCGGATTCCGACGAAGCCTATTCTCAATGCGTTGTGACCGGCAAGCTTCCAGTAGCTATTCCAATCGAGTTTTCCCGAATTATTGGACTCGGATCCAAAATTTCACCACTTTTTACGATTTCTCAATTTTGGTGATTTTTCCTAGTGGTACCACTAGGGAAATTCGTCAAAATTCGTCGGATTCCGACGAAGCCTATTCTCGATGCGTTGTGACCGGCAAGCTTCCAGTAGCTATTCCGATCGAGTTTTCCCAAATTATTGGACTCTGATCCAAAATTTCACGATTTCTCGATTTTGGTGATTTTCCCTAGAGGTACCCCTAGGGAAATCCGTAAAAACTCGTCGGATTCCGACAAAGCCAATTCTCGATGCGTTGTGAACGGCAAGCTTCCAGTAGCTATTCCGATCGAGTTTTCCCGAATTATTGGACTCGGATCCAAAATTTCACCACTTTTTACATTTCTCGATTTTGGTGATTTTCCCTAGTGGTACCCCTAGGAAAATCCGTGAAAAATCGTCGGATTCCGACGAAGCCAATTCTGGATGCGTTCTGACCGGCAAGCTTCCAGTAGATATTCCGATCGAGTTTTCCCAAATTATTGGAGTCGGATCCAAAATTTCACCACTTTTTACGATTTCTCGATTTTAGTGATTTTTCCTAGTGGTACCCCTAGGGAAATCCGTAAAAACTCGTCGGATTCCGACGAAGCCAATTCTCGATGCGTTGTGACCGGCAAGCTTCCAGTAGCTATTCCGATCGAGTTTTCCCGAATTATTGGACTCGGATCCAAAATTTCACCACTTTTTATGATTTCTCGATTTTGGTGATTTTCCCTAGTGGTACCCCTAGGGAAATCCGTAAAAAATCGTCGAATTCTGGCGAATCCAATTCTCGATGCGTTGTGACCGGCAAACTCCCAGTAGCTATTCCGATCGAGTTTTCCCGAATTATTGGACTCGGATCCAAAATTTCAACACTTTTTATGATTTCTCGATTTTGGTGATTTTCCCTAGTGGTACCCCTAGGGAAATCCATAAAAAATCGTCGAATTCCGACGAATCCAATTCTCAATGCGTTGTGACCGGCAAGCTCCCAGTAGCTATTCCGATCGAGTTTTCCCGATTTATTGGACTCGGATCCAAAATTTCACCACTTTTTTTGATTTCTCGATTTTGGTGATTTTCCCTAGTGGTACCCCTAGGGAAATCCGTAAAAATTCGTCGGATTCCGACGAAGCCAATTCTCGATGCGTTGTGACCGGCAAGCTTCCAGTAGCTATTCCGATCGAGTTTTCCTGAATTATTGGACTCGGATCCAAAATTTCACCACTTTTTACGATTTCTCGATTTTGGTGATTTTCCCTAGTGGTACCCCAAGGGAAATCCGTAAAAATTCGTCGGATTACGACGAAGCCAATTCTCGATATGTTGTGACCAGAAAGCTTCCAGTAACTATTCCGATCGATTTTTTCCGAATTATTGGACTCGGATCCAAAATTTCACCACTTTTCGATTTTGGTGATTTTCCCTAGTGGTACCCCTAGGAAAATCCATAAAAATTCGTCGGATTCCGACGAAGCCAATTCTCGATGCGTTGTGACCGGTAAGCTTCCAGTAGGTATTCCGATCGAGTTTTCCAGAATTATTGGACTCGGATCCAAAATTTCACCACTTTTTACGATTTCCCGATTTTAGTGATTTTTCCTAGTGGTACCCCTAGGGAAATCCGTAAAAACTCGTCGGATTCCGACGAAACCAATTCTCGATGCGTTGTGACCGGCAAGCTTCCAATAGCTATTCCGATCGAGTTTTCCCGAATTATTGGACTCGGATCCAAAATTTCACCACTTTTTATGATTTCTCGATTTTGGTGATTTTTCCTAGTGGTACCCCTAGGGAAATCCGTAAAAAATTGTCGAATTCCGACGAATCCAATTCTCGATGCGTTGTGACCGGCAAGCTCCCAGTAGCTATTCCGATCGAGTTTTCCCGAATTATTGGACTCGGATCCAAAATTTCACCACTTTTTACGATTTCTCGATTTTGGTGATTTTCCCTAGTGGTACCCCTAGGGAAATCCGTAAAAATTCGTCGGATTCCGACGAAGCCAATTCTCGATGCGTTGTGACCGGCAAGCTTCCAGTAGCTATTCCGATCGAGTTTTCCTGAATTATTGGACTCGGATCCAAAATTTCACCACTTTTTACGATTTCTCTATTTTGGTGATTTTCCCTAGTGGTACCCCAAGGGAAATCCGTAAAAATTCGTCGGATTACGACGAAGCCAATTCTCGATATGTTATGACCAGAAAGCTTCCAGTAACTATTCCGATCGATTTTTTCCGAATTATTGGACTCGGATCCAAAATTTCACCACTTTTCGATTTTGGTGATTTTCCCTAGTGGTACCCCTAGGAAAATCCATAAAAATTCGTCGGATTCAGACGAAGCCAATTCTCGATGCGTTGTGACCGGTAAGCTTCCAGTAGGTATTCCGATCGAGTTTTCCCGAATTATTGGACTCGGATCCAAAATTTCACCACTTTTCACGATTTCTCGATTTTGGTGATTTTCCCTAATGGTACCCCTAGGGAAATCCGTAAAAATTTGTCGGATTCCGACGAAGTCAATTCTCGATGCGTTGTGACCGGCAAGCTTCCAGTCGCTATTTCGATCGAGTTTTCCCGAATTATTGGACTCGGATCCAAAATTTCACCACTTTTCGATTTTGGTGATTTTCCCTAGTGGTACCCCTAGGAAAATCCGTAAAAATTCGTCGGATTCCGACGAAGCCAATTCTCGATGCGTTGTGACCGGCAAGCTTTCAGTAGCTATTCCGATCGAGTTTTCCAGAATTATTGGACTCGGATCCAAAATTTCACCACTTTTTACGATTTCTCGATTTTAGTGATTTTTCCTAGTGGTACCCCTAGGGAAATCCGTAAAAACTCGTCGGATTCCGACGAAACCAATTCTCGATGCGTTGTGACCGGCAAGCTTCCAGTAGCTATTCCGATCGAGTTTTCCCGAATTATTGGACTCGGATCCAAAATTTCACCACTTTTTATGATTTCTCGATTTTGGTGATTTTCCCTAGTGGTACCCCTAGGGAAATCCGTAAAAAATTGTCGAATTCCGACGAATCCAATTCTCGATGCGTTGTGACCGGCAAGCTCCCAGTAGCTATTCCGATTGATTTTTCCCGAATTATTGGACTCGGATCCAAAATTTCACCACTTTTTACGATTTCTCGATTTTGGTGATTTTCCCTAGTGGTACCCCTAGGGAAATCCGTAAAAATTCGTCGGATTCCGACGAAACCAATTCTCGATATGTTGTGACCGGAAAGCTTCCAGTAACTATTCCGATCGATTTTTCCCGAATTATTGGACTCGGATCCAAAATGTCACCACTTTTTACGATTTCTCGATTTTGGTGATTTTCCCTAGTGGTACCCCTAGGGAAATCCGTAAAAATTCGTCGGATTCCGACGAAGCCAATTCTTGATGCGTTGTGACCGGCAAGCTTCCAGTAGCTATTCCGATCGAGTTTTCCCGAATTATTGGACTCGGATCCAAAATTTCACCACTTTTTACGATTTCTCGATTTTGGTGATTTTCCCTAGTGGTACCCCTAGGGAAATCCGTAAAAATTCGTTGGATTCCAACGAAGCCAATTCTCGATATGTTGTGACCGGAAAGCTTCCAGTAACTATTCTGATCGATTTTTCCCGAATTATTGGACTTGGAACCAAAATTTCACCACTTTTTACGATTTCTCGATTTTGGTGATTTTCCCTAGTGGTGCCTCTAGGAAAATCCGTAAAAATTCGTCGGATTCCGACGAAGCCAATTCTCGATGCGTTGTGACCGGCAAGCTTCCAGTAGCTATTCCGATCGAGTTTTCCCGAATTATTGGACTCGAATCCAAAATTTCACCACTTTTTACGATTTCTCGATTTTGGTGATTTTCCCTAGTGGTACCCCAAGGGAAATCCGTAAAAATTCGTCGGATTCCAACGAAGCCAATTCTCGATGCATTGTGACCGGCAAGCTTCCAGTAGCTATTCCGATCGAGTTTTCCCGAATTATTGGACTCGGATCCAAAATTTCACGATTTCTCGATTTTGGTGATTTTCCCTAATGGTACCCCTAGGGAAATCCGTAAAAATTCGTCGGATTCCGACGAAGTCAATTCTCGATTCGTTGTGACCGGCAAGCTTCCACTCGCTATTCGGATCGAGTTTTCCCGAATTATTGTACTCGGATCCAAAATTCACCACTTTTTACGATTTCTCGATTTTGGGGATTTTTCCTAGTGATTCCCCTAGGGAAATTCGTAAAAATTCTTCGGATTTTGACGAAGCCAATTCTCGATGCATTGTGACCGGCAAGCTTCCAGTAGCTATTCCGATCGAGTTTTCCCGAATTTTTGGACTCGGATCCAAAATTTCACGATTTCTCGATTTTTGCGATTTTCCCTAGTGGTACCCCTAGGAAAATCCGTAAAAATTCGTCGGATTCCGACGAAGCCAATTCTCGATGCGTTGTGACCGGCAAGCTTCCAGTAGCTATTCCGATCGAGTTTTCCAGAATTATTGGACTCGGATCCAAAATTTCACCACTTTTTACGATTTCTCGATTTTAGTGATTTTTTCTAGTGGTACCCCAAGGGAAATCCGTAAAAATTCGTCGGATTCAGACGAAGCTAATTCTCGATGCGTTGTGACCGGCAAGCTTTCAGTAGCTATTCCGATCGAGTTTTCCCGAATTATTGGACTCGGATCCAAAATTTCACGATTTCTCGATTTTGGTGATTTTCCCTAGTGGTACCCCTAGGGAAATCCGTAAAAATTCGTCAGATTTCGACGAAACCAATTCTCGATGCGTTGTGACCGGTAAGTTTCCAGTAGCTATTCCGATCGAGTTTTCCCGAATTATTGGACTCGGATCCAAAATTTCACCACTTTTTACGATTTCTCGATTTTGGTGATTTTTCCTAGTGGTACCCCTAGGAAAATCCGTAAAAATTCGTCGAATTCCGACGAAGCCAATTCTCGATGCGTTGTGACCGGCAAGCTTCCAGTAGCTATTTCGATCGAGTTTTCCCGAATTTTTGGACACGGATCCAAAATTTCACGATTTCTCGATTTTGGTGATTTTCCATAGTGGTACCCCTAGGAAACTCCGTGAAAATTCGTCGGATTATGACGAAGCCAATTCTCGATGCGTTGTGACCGGCAAGCTTTCAGTAGCTATTCCGATCGAGTTTTCCAGAATTATTGGACTCGAATAAAAAATTTCACCACTTTTTACGATTTCTCGATTTTGGTGATTTTCCCTAATGGTACCCCTAGGGAAATCCGTAAAAATTCGTCGGCTTCCGACGAAGCCAATTCTCGATGCGTTGTGACCGGCAAGCTTCCAGTAGCTATTCCGATCGAGTTTTCCCGAATTATTGGACTCGGATCAAAAATTTTACGATTTCTCGATTTTGGTAATTTTCCCTAGTGGTACCCCTAGAGAAATCCGTAAAAAATCGTTGGATTCCGACGAAGCCAATTCTCGATACGTTGTGACCGGCAAGCTTCCAGTAACTATTCCGATCGATTTTTCCCGAATTATTGGACTCGGATCCAAAATTTCACGATTTCTCGATTTTGGTGATTTTCCCTAGTAGTACCCCTAGGGAAATCCGTAAAAATTCGTCGGATTCCGACGAAGCCAATTCTCGATGCGTTGTGACCGGCAAGCTTCCAGTAGCTATTCTGATCGAGCTTTCCCGAATTATTGGACTCGAATCCAAAATTTCACGATTTCTCGATTTTGGTGATTATCCCTAGTGGTACCCCTAAGAAAATCCGAAAAAATTTATCGGATTCCGACGAAACCAATTCTCGATGCGTTGTGACCGGCAAGTTTCCAGTAGCTATTCCGATCGAGTTTTCCCGAATTATTGGACTCGGATCAAAAATTTCACCACTTTCTACGATTTCTCGATTTTGTTGATTTTCTCTAGTGGTACCACTAGGGAAATTCGTAAAAATTCGTTGGATTTCAATGAATCCAATTCTCGATGCGTTGTGACCGGAAAACTTCCAGTAGCTATTCCGAGCGAGTTTTCCTGAATTATTGGACTCGGATCCAAAATTTCACCACTTTTTACGATTTCTCGATTTTGGTGATTTTTCCTAGTGGTACCCCTAGGGAAATCCGTAAAAATTCGTCGGATTCCGATGAAGCCAATTCTCGATGCCTTGTGACCGGCAAGCTTCCAGTAGCTATTCCGATCGAGTTTTCCCGAATTATTGGACTCGGATCCAAAATTTCACGATTTCTCGATTTTGGTGATTTTCCCTAGTGGTAACCCTAGGAAAATCCGTAAAAATTCGTCGGATTCCGACGAAGCCAATTCTCGATGCGTTGTGACCGGCAAGCTTCCAGTAGCTATTCCGATCTAGTTTTTCCGAATTATTGGACTCGGATTCAAAATTTCACGATTTCTCGATTTTGGTGATTTTCCCTAGTGGTATCCCTAGGGAAATCCGAAAAAATTCGTCGAATTTCGACGAAGCCAATTCTCGATGCATTGTGACCGGCAAGCTTCCAGTAGCTATTCCGATCGAGTTTTCCCAAATTATTGGATTCGGATCCAAAATTTCACCACTTTTTATGATTTCTCGATTGTGGTGATTTTCCCTAGTGGTACCCCTAGGAAAATCCGTAAAAATTCGTCGAATTTCGACGAAGCCAATTCTCGATGCATTGTGACCGGCAAGCTTCCAGTAGCTATTCCGATCGAGTTTTCCCGAATTATTGGACTCGGATCCAAAATTTTACCACTTTTTATGATTTCTCGATTGTGGTGATTTTCCCTAGTGGTACCCCTAGGGAAATCCGTAAAAATTCGTCGAATTTCGACGAAGCCAATTCTCGATGCATTGTGACCGGCAAGCTTCTAGTAGCTATTCCGATAGACTTTTCCCGAATTATTGGACTCGAATCCAAAATTTTACGATTTCTCGATTTTGGTGATTTTCCCTAGTGGTACCCCTAGGAAAATCCGTAAAAATTCGTCGGATTCCGACGAAGCCAATTCTCGATACGTTGTGACCGGCAAGCTTCCAGTAACTATTCCGATCGATTGTTCCCGAATTATTGGACACGGATACAAAATTTCACCACTTTTTACGATTTCTCAATTTTGGTGATTTTCCCTAGTGGTACCCCTAGGGAAATCCGTAAAAATTCGTCGGATTCCGACGAAGCCAATTCTCGATACGTTGTGACCGGCAAGCTTCCAGTAACTATTCCGATCGATTGTTCCCGAATTATTGGACACGGATACAAAATTTCACCACTTTTTACGATTTCTCAATTTTGGTGATTTTCCCTAGTGGTACCCCTAGGGAAATCCGTAAAAATTCGTCGGATTCCGACGAAGCCAATTCTCGATGCGTTGTGACCGGCAAGCTTCCAGTATCTATTCCGATCAAGTGTTCCTGAATTATTGGACTCGGATCCAAAATTTCACCACTTTTTACGATTTCTCGATTTTGGTGATTTTCCCTAGTGGTACCCCAAGGGAAATCCGAAAAAATTCGTCGGATTCCGAGGAAACCAATTCTCGATGCGTTGTGACCGGCAAGCTTCCAGTAGCTATTCCGATCGAGTTTTCCCGAATTATTGGACTCGGATCAAAAATTTCACGATTTCTCGATTTTGGTGATTTTCCCTAGTGGTACCCCTAGGGAAATCCGTAAAAATTCGTCGAATTCCGACGAAGCCAATTCTCGATGCGTTGTGACTGGCAAGCTTCTAGTAGCTATTCCGATAGAATTTTCCCGAACTATTGGACTCGAATCCAAAATTTTACAATTTCTCGATTTTGGTGATTTTCCCTAGTGGTACCCCTAGGAAAATCCGTAAAAATTCGTCGTATTCCGACGAAGCCAATTCTCGATACGTTGTGACCGGCAAGCTTCCAGTAACTATTCCTATCGATTTTTCCCGAATTATTGGACACGGATCCAAAATTTCACCACTTTTTACGATTTCTCAATTTTGGTGATTTTTCCTAGTGGTACCCCTATGGAAATCCGTAAAAGTTCGTCGGATTCCGACGAAGCCAATTCTCGATGCGTTGTGACCGGCAAGCTTCCAGTATCTATTCCGATCAAGTTTTCCCGAATTATTGGACTCGGAACCAAAATTTCACCACTTTTTACGATTTCTCGATTTTGGTGATTTTCCCTAGTGGTACCCCAAGGGAAATCCGTAAAAATTCGTCGGATTCCGAGGAAACCAATTCTCGATGCGTTGTGACCAGCAAGCTTCCAGTAGCTATTCCGATCGAGTTTTCCCGAATTATTGGACTCGGATCAAAAATTTCACGATTTCTCGATTTTGGTGATTTTCCCTAGTGGTACCCCTAGGGAAATCCGTAAAAATTCGTCGGATTCCTACGAAGCCAATTCTCGATGCGTTGTGACCGGCAAGCTTTCAGTAGCTATTCCGATCAAGTTTTCCCGAATTATTGGACTCGGATCCAAAATTTCACCACTTTTTACGATTTCTCGATTTTGGTGATTTTTCCTAGTGGTACCCCTAGGAAAATCCGTAAAAATTCGTCGGATTCCGACGAAGCCAATTCTCGATGCACTGTGACCGGCAAGCTTCCAGTAGCTATTCTGATCGAGTTTTCCCGAATTTTTGGACTCGGATCCAAAATTTCACGATTTCTCGATTTTGGTGATTTTCCCTAGTGGTACCCCTAGGAAAATTCGTAAAAATTCGTCGGATTTCGACGAAGCAAATTCTCGATTCGTTGTGACCGGCAAGCTTTCAGTAGCTATTCCGATCGAGTTTTCCAGAATTATTGGACTCGGATCCAAAATTTCACCACTTTTTACGATTTCTCGATTTTTGTGATTTTCCCTAATGGTACCCCTAGGGAAATCCGTAAAAATTCGTCGGATTCCGACGAAGCCAATTCTCGATGCGTTGTGACCGGCAAGCTTCCAGTAGCTATTCCGATCGAGTTTTCCCTAATTATTGGACTCGGATCCAAAATTTCACCACTTTTTACGATTTCTCGATTTTGGTGATTTTCCCTAGTGGTACCCCTAGGGAAATCCGTAAAAATTCGTCGGATTCAGACGAAGCCAATTCTCGATGCGTTGTGACCTGCAAACTTCCAGTAGCTATTCCGATCGAGTTTTCCCGAATTATTGGACTCGGATCCAAAATTTCACGATTTCTCGATTTTGGTGATTTTCCCTAGTGGGAAAATCCGAAAAAATTCGTCGGATTCCGACAAAGCCAATTCTCGATGCGTTGTGACCGACAAGCTTCCAGTAGCTATTCCGATCGAGTTTTCCCGAATTATTGGACTCGGATCTAAAATTTCACCACTTTTTACGATTTCTCGATTTTTGTGATTTTCCCTAGTGGTACCCCTAGGGAAATCCGTAAAAATTCGTCAGATTCCGACGAAGCCAATTCTCGATGCGTTGTGACCGGCAAGCTTCCAATAGCTATTCCGATCGAGTTTTCCCGAATTATTGGACTCGTATACAAAATTTTACCACTTTTTACGATTTCTCGATTTTTGTGATTTTCCCTAGTGGTACCCCTAGGGAAATCCGTAAAATTTCGTCAGATTCCGACGAAGCCAATTCTCGATGCGTTGTGACCGGCAAGCTTCCAGTAGCTATTCCGATCGAGTTTTCCCGAATTATATGACTCGGATCCAAAATTTCACGATTTCTCGATATTGGTGATTTTCCCTAGTGGTACCCCTAGGGAAATGCGTAAAAATTCGTCGGATTCCGACGAAACCAATTCTCGATGCAATGTGACCGGCAAGCTTCGAGTAGCTATTCCGATCGAGTTTTCCCAAATTATTGGACTCGGATCCAAAATTTCACCACTTTTTACGATTTCCCGATTTTGGTAATTTTTCCTAGTGGTACCCCTAGGGAAATCCAAAAAAATTCGTCGGATTTCGACGAAGCCAATTCTCGATGCATTGTGACCAGCAAGCTTCCAGTAGCTATTCCGATCGAGTTTTCCCGAATTATTGGACTCGAATCAAAAATTTCACGATTTCTCGATTTTGGTGATTTTCCTTAGTGGTACCCCTAGGAAAATCCGTGAAAATTCGTCGGATTATGACGAAGCCAATTCTCGATGCGTTGTGACCGGCAAGCTTTCAGTAGCTATTCCGATCGAGTTTTCCAGAATTATTGGACTCGAATCCAAAATTTCACAACTTTTTACGATTTCTCGATTTTGGTGATTTTCCCTAATGGTACCCCTAGGGAAATCCGTAAAAATTCGTCAGATTCTGACGAAGCCAATTCTCGATGCGTTGTGACCGGCAAGCTTTCAGTAGCTATTCCGATCGAGTTTTCCCTAATTATTGGACTCAGATCCAAAATTTCACCACTTTTTACGATTTCTCGATTTTTGTGATTTTCCCTAGTGGTACCCCTAGGGAAATCCGTAAAAATTCGTCAGATTTCGACGAAGCCAATTGTCGATGCGTTGTGACCGGCAAGCTTCCAGTAGCTATTCCGACCGAGTTTTCCCGAATTATTGGACTCGGATACAAAATTTTACAACTTTTTACGATTTCTCGATTTTGGTGATTTTTCCTAGTGGTACCCCTAGGGAAATCCGTAAAAATTCGTCAGATTCCGACGAAGCCAATTCTAAATGCGTTGTGACCGGCAAGCTTCCAGTAGCTATTCTGATCGAGTTTTCCCGAATTATATGACTCGGATCCAAAATTTCACGATTTCTCGATATTGGTGATTTTCCCTAGTGGTACCCGTAGGGAAATGCGTAAAAATTCGTCGGATTCCGATGAAACCAATTCTCGATGCGATGTGACCGGCAAACTTCCAGTAGCTATTCCGATCGAGTTTTCCCGAATTATTGGACTCGGATCCAAAATTTCACCACTTTTTACGATTTCTCGATTTTGATGATTTTTCCTAGTGGTACCCCTAGGGAAATCCGTAAAAATTCGTCGGATTCCGACGAAGCCAATTCTCGATGCATTGTGACCAGCAAGCTTCCAGTAGCTATTCCGATCGAGTTTTCCCGAATTATTGGACTCGGATCCAAAATTTCACCACTTTTTACGATTTCTCGATTTTGGTGATTTTTCCTAGTGGTACCCCTAGGGAAATTCGTAAAAATTCTTCAAATTCCGACGAAGCCAATTCTCGATGCATTGTACCGGCAAGCTTCCAGTAGCTATTCCGATCGAGTTTTTTCGAATTTTTGGACTCGGATCCAAAATTTCACGATTTCTCGATTTTGGTGATTTTCCCTAGTGGTACCCCTAGGAAAATCCGTAAAAATTCGTCGGATTCCGACGAAGCCAATTCTCGATGCGATGTGACCGGCAAGCTTTCAGTAGCTATTCCAATCGAGTTTTCCAGAATTATTAGACTCGGATCCAAAATTTCACCACTTTTTACGATTTCTCGATTTTAATGATTTTCCCTAGTGGTACCCATAGGGAAATCCGTAAAAATTCGTCTGATTTCGACGAAGCAAATTCTCGATTCGTTGTGACCGGCAAGCTTTCAGTAGCTATTCCGATCGAGTTTTCCAGAATTATTGGACTCGGATCCAAAATTTCACCACTTTTTACGATTTCTCGATTTTTGTGATTTTCCCTAATGGTACCCCTAGGGAAATCCGTAAAAATTCGTCGGATTCCGACGAAGCCAATTCTCGATGCGTTGTGACCGGCAAGCTTCCAGTAGCTATTCCGATCGAGTTTTCCCTAATTATTGGACTCGGATCCAAAATTTCACCACTTTTTACGATTTCTCGATTTTGGTGATTTTCCCTAGTTGTACCCCTAGGGAAATCCGTAAAAATTCGTCGGATTCCGACGAAGCCAATTCTCGATGCGTTGTGACCTGCAAGCTTCCAGTAGCTATTCCAATCGAGTTTTCCCGAATTATTGGACTCGGATCCAAAATTTCACGATTTCTCGATTTTGGTGATTTTCCCTAGTGGTACCCCTAGGGAAATCCGAAAAAATTCGTCGGATTCCGACAAAGCCAATTCTCGATGCGTTGTGAGCGACAAGCTTCCAGTAGCTATTCCGATCGAGTTTTCCCGAATTATTGGACTCGGATCTAAAATTTCACCACTTTTTACGATTTCTCGATTTTTGTGATTTTCCCTAGTGGTACCCCTAGGGAAATCCGTAAAAATTCGTCAGATTCCGACGAAGCCAATTCTCGATGCGTTGTGACCGGCAAGCTTCCAGTAGCTATTCCGATCGAGTTTTCCCGAATTATTGGACTCGTATACAAAATTTTACCACTTTTTACGATTTCTCGATTTTTGTGATTTTCCCTAGTGGTGCCCCTAGGGAAATCCGTAAAAATTCGTCAGATTCCGACGAAACCAATTCTCGATGCGTTGTGACCGGCAAGCTTCCAGTAGCTATTCCGATCGAGTTTTCCCGAATTATATGACTCGGATCCAAAATTTCACGATTTCTCGATATTGGTGATTTTCCCTAGTTGTACCCCTAGGGAAATGCGTAAAAATTCGTCGGATTCCGACGAAACTAATTCTCGATGCAATGTGACCGGCAAGCTTCCAGTAGCTATGCCGATCGAGTTTTCCCGAATTATTGGACTCGGATCCAAAATTTCACCACTTTTTACGATTTCCCGATTTTGATGATTTTTCCTAGTGGTACCCCTAGGGAAATCCAAAAAAATTCGTCGGATTTCGACGAAGCCAATTCTCGATGCATTGTGACCAGCAAGCTTCCAGTAGCTATTCCGATCTAGTTTTCCCGAATTATTGGACTCGAATCAAAAATTTCACGATTTCTCGATTTTGGTGATTTTCCATAGTGGTACCCCTAGGAAACTCCGTGAAAATTCGTCGGATTATGACGAAGCCAATTCTCGATGCGTTGTGACCGGCAAGCTTTCAGTAGCTATTCCGATCGAGTTTTCCAGAATTATTGGACTCGAATAAAAAATTTCACAACTTTTTACGATTTCTCGATTTTGGTGATTTTCCCTAATGGTACCCCTAGGGAAATCCGTAAAAATTCGTCGGATTCCGACGAAGCCAATTCTCGATGCGTTGTGACCGGCAAGCTTCCAGTAGCTATTCCGATCCAGTTTTCCCGAATTATTGGACTCGGATCCAAAATTTCACCACTTTTTACGATTTCTCGATTTTGGTGATTTTCCCTAGTGGTACCCCTAAGGAAATCCGTAAAAATTCGTCGGATTTCGACGAAGCCAATTCTCGATGCGTTGTGACCGGCAAGCTTTCAGTAGCTATTCCGATCGAGTTTTCCAGAATTATTGGACTCGGATCCAAAATTTCACCACTTTTTACGATTTCTCGATTTTGGTGATTTTCCCTAGTGGTACCCCTAGGCAAATCCGTAAAAATTCGTCGGATTCCGACGAAGCCAATTCTCGATGCGTTGCGACCGGCGAGCTTCCAGTAGCTATTCCGATCGAGTTTTCCCGAATTATTGGACTCGGATCCAAAATTTCACCACTTTTTATGTTTTCTCGATTTTGGTGATTTTTCCTAGTGGTACCCCTAGGGAAATCCGTAAAAATTCGTCGAATTCCGACGAAGCCAATTCTCGATGCGTTGTGACCGGCAAGCTTCTAGTAGCTATTCCGATAGAGTTTTCCCGAATTATTGGAGTCGAATCCAAAATTTTACGATTTCTCGATTTTGGTGATTTTCCCTAGTGGTACCCCTAGGAAAATCCGTAAAAATTCGTCGGATTCCGACGAAGCCAATTCTTGATACGTTGTGACCGGCAAGCTTCCAGTAACTATTCCGATCGATTTTTCCCGAATTATTGGACACGGATCCAAAATTTCACCACTTTTTACAATTTCTCAATTTTGGTGATTTTTCCTAGTGGTACCTGTAGACACCGGGTCCCGAGGCGGTCCAAGATCAGAATTACCCGATGATGAAAATGATACCGGCTCACAGGTAAAGGTGTCAAAAATGATGTTTCTCTTGTCGAAATCTTTTTTTTTATCATAAAAAAAAAATTTAATAATATTATTAGGAAGTGTTATTTTTTTATATTTGAAAAATAAAGGAAATTAAATTAGTTAATTAATTTCATTGAATTAAATTAAATTAACTGATTTAATTTGGAAAAAAGAGAAATTGAATTAACTAATTAATTTAATTGAGTTAAATTAAATTAATCAATTGATTTAATTGAAAAAAGAAGAAAATTAAGTTGGATAATTAATTTGATTGAATTAAATTAGTTAATTAATTTTATTGGGTTAGTTAATTAGTCTAATTAGGAAAAATAAATAAAAATATAAAAGAAAATAAAAAAGAAAAAAGATTTTTAAAAAAAAAAATCTTTAAAAAAAAATATATATATATATATAAAATTTTTTAAAATTGTTTTAACGTGGTAAAGTGGCCATAATTTTATATGGCCACTTTACCAGGTCGCGTGGTGGCCATTGCCACCACGCGACCATTTTGGCTTTTAGCCAAAGTGGTCGCGTGGTGGCCGCTTGGCCACCGCGCGACCACCTGCCCCTTGCGCGACCCTCGCGCGCACATGCGCGCGAGTGTCTCCGCGCGCTGTGCCCTTCACCATGCGACCACCTGCCCAGTCCCGTTGTTTTCGCCGGTTTTCTGCATTTTTCAGTCTGATTTTTTTCAATTTTTTCACCGTTTTATGTTATTTTCGATCAACTAAAATAAAGACTTTCTAATTCTTTCCATTTTGAGCCAAGACCAACAAATCAAAAGGGATTTTGATCTCCATTTCTCAGGACGGCATTTTATTTTTTCAAGGGATTTTTTTGCTTCTCTCCAGCTTCTCTCTAGCAACTGATTCTTTTTCAAAAATATAATCTTCAAAAATCCTTTAAGTCTTTCTTCTCAAGCTTTAATTTCTATGTTTTCCTTTAAGAAATATATTTCATTCTTGGATTGATTTTGAGCAAGAAAAATTAATTTTCTTTGTTCAAATCATCCACCAAAAATATTCACATTAAAAATATTTTCTCAATTTTTTTTAGAACATAGATTTCTTCTTGAATATTATCACCAAAAATCGACAAGCGGAACGGATTGAGACATCCTATTTCCGATCTAAAAACTCTGAGGGTAAACACTTTGGACCCGTTCTCGTTAATTTTTATTTAGCATTTATAGCCATTAATTATTGCCCCCTACTATTTCATCGGTTGTTATTTTTTCTACTCGTCTCTTTTATTTATATTATTATTATTATTATTATTATTATTATTATCTTTGTTGTGTAAATATTATTATTATTATTATTATTATTATTATTATTATTATTATTATTATTATTATTATTATTATTATTATTATTATCCTGTTCAACTATTATTACTTTTATCATTATTTATCCTATTATTACTACCGTTAATAATTATTTCTGTTGTTATTAATATAGTTTGTCATTAACATAGTTGTTATATATTGTATATTGTTATTATTACTATTATTACTATTATTATTATTATTATTATTATTATTATTATTATTATTTATTAACATTCTGCTTCAACTATCTCATTATTATTATTATTATTATTATTATTATTATTATTATTATTAACTTATTTTCTCTTTTTACATTTATTATTATTATTATTATTATAATTATTATTATTATTATTATTATTATTATATATTTATGTATTTTGTGTCTATTATTATTTAATCGTTGCTATTATTATATTTATTTATTTGTTATGTATCATTTCTGTTTTTATTATTATTATTATTATTATTATTGTTATTATTATTATTATTTTCTAATATTCTTGTTACTGTTGTCATTATTTTATCACTACCCTCATTTTTGCCATGACTTATTTTAATTTACCTTGCATGTAAATTATCTGGTTCATTAAATTAATTTGCCCAATATTTATTTCGTCTTTACTCGATTAATTTTTAGAATTATTACTAATATTTTTGATATTATTTTCTGTCTGAGATTTAACTTGAGTCGGGTTATGTGAGTATTCCCGCGGCTCCCCGGATGGGTCGCAACGCGCGGAGGGCCACATCGGTTCGGTGAGATCTCTCTAATTCTCTCTCTTTATGTGTTACATGTTTATTTATAAATAATTATTTTATTTGTGCACGCGTGCAATAAAAAATTACAAAAATATTTTATAATTAAATCGGGATTTTCACTAATAAAATTGGGACCAACGTTCCTTGTTTTAGCCCTACCATGAAAATATCACCATTAAAACGAAGGGTCAATTTTCTCCAAAAATGGGATCACTCATCCCGGTTTTCCAATTCAAAACAATCAAAAATGACTCTTTGAACTCTCTTCAAATTAACACGAAGGAACCAATGTTCCTAAATTTCGAACAAGTGCGAAGGAACCAATGTTCCTCAAATAATGTCCCGATTTATGTATGTTCTTTTATCTTAATCTCGAGTGAGTGTTTTAAATTCAAGTTCATTTTTGGGCCCTTGTAATTAATTTTGGGGCAACTTTATTTATTTTAGGGGATTGTACTCCGTCCCCATTCACGTCTTTGATTTCCTTTCGATGGGGTTGTATTCCGCCCCAATCTCTCTTGTAATTGTGTGCTTACGTGTTTATTACTTTTATTTATCGCTTTCTTTTATTGCTTCATTTATTGCTTTCCTTTATCGCTTTGTGAATGCTTGCAATGCGCTATTTAATTTAAAATGCATCGATCGCGTGAGATGAGAGGTATAATTTTAAGAAGTTAAAAACCCATTTATAATTAACCAAAGCATAAATAAGAGGGAAGTCCCGGACACCGTATCTCTGGTTTAGACCATTAGAGGTGAGAAACCCTTTCCCAATTTCTTGCAAATTGGGTGGCGACTCCAAATACCTCAAAGGTGCCTTTAGGCGTCAATAGGCTAGGTACTTCTCCCCAATGTTCTATTGGGAGGGATACACCGATGATGCCTCATGGCGCCCATGATCAAATGACGCGAACCTTCATACCTCGAATCCCAATGGCGGATTCAAAGCGAGGGCCCTTGCTGGGTTTCCGGGTTCGGCGTGCGTCACAGTGGCGACTCCACTGGGGACTTTGTGTTTGAGACTTTGCTCCGAAAGTGCTTTGGTTAAAATTTATAATTGGGTTTTTGAAGCTTAAAATTTTATCTCTTTCAAAAATTGCATCATATCATTTTAGAGCCTTAGACTTACGCTAGTTGGTCCCTATCTTACCCCGGTGCGTTCCCGAAGCACGACCCTACTTTCACTCATTGTAGGAAAGTGTTAAGGATAATCACCAGCCCAAGCCTCGTACCTTTTGGTATATCAAATGACGACCCGATCGGTCACTATACTCATGACGAGTTAGACCCGTCGGCAGGGATCATGCTTGGGTAACCAAAAAATTTATCACCTTGACTAAAGCCCATGTAATGGCAAATAGAAACTTCCACTAGGTGGTATGCTCCTTAATACGATGCTTGTGATGTGGGCCGTCACGTATTAAACAAAATCAAGCAAATTAAGTGGTTCCTCATCAAATGCTTTCATGCCCCAGTGAGCCCACCATAATTTGATTGAATTGCCTAAATACGTAATGGACAAAACTCATACGTATGTTCATTATATTAAGAGTGTTATGCTGCCGATTTTTCGCCGTGTACCATGCGCGTCCAATGGGTTCCCTGTTAACCCATGGACTAAGCCCACCTAGGAAAGGACTATTTGACCTCGTGTGCGGGAGAAATAAGGTCGGAAGGATCTACTTGCTTGTATGTGGTTGCGAAATGCTGCATAACTCACGATTATGCATTGTAACTGTCATCCATGCATCATTCTAACAATCTTGATCTTTCAGCCACCATAGATTCATCCAAGTGGACTAGGAGTTCTGACGGCCGGCTAGTGAGGACAGACTCGCCCTTCGAATTACTAGAATTAGTGCCTTTTTGGGATTCTGAGTCATTCTCAACAAGCAGCGAATCATCCTCAATGGCAGAAGAGACCGGAATCTTAACCACCCAAGACCTTGCCAGGAGACTGGAGGATTTTGAACGAAGAATGCTAGAAATGATGGGAGCAATGGCCAAAAGATTTGCACAGCCTCCTGCTCCCCAAGCACCAGTTGCTCCACAGCCACCAGTAGCCCCTCCTCGGGGGCAAGCCGAACCACCTGCTGGTGGGGAGGCTCTCCTCGTCGGAGGTGTTGCCCACCAACCTGTGGAAGAGCCTAAAGTCGCTGCTGTGCCCGTTGAGCCGAGAAGGGCAAGGGTCCCAAACCCTGATGAGGACTTTATGGAAGAAGAGGTTGAGGAAATAGCAGCCCATCAAGCCGTGAGGGTTCAAGCACCCAGGGGTGAAGGTGAAGCTATGAGGGGTATGAGGCAACAAATTGAGGCAATCACTCGCCTGCTAACAGCTGGTAAGGGAATTAACCCCGAGGATAGAGATTTGGGGGATGAGGAGCTGTTGCCCCAAAGGTTTAGGATGCCTGAGCTACCAAAATTTGATGGAACATCGGACCCGTCCGCGCACATTAAGCAATACACCCTGGTAATGAAGGGGACAGGGCTGACTAAGAGGCAAAATGTGGATTATTTCTACCTCAGCCTAGCGGGTCCGGCAATAGACTGGTATCATGACCTTGATAGGAGATCGAAAGAGGACTGGGATCTTCTGACTGATGAATTCATGAGACAATATGACTGCAGCACCAGAATGGAGGTCACTCTAAAGGACCTCGAGCTTCTTCAGCAGAAACATGACGAATCATTCCATGAGTACCTCACTAGGTGGAGGAACCGAGTTATGGAGATGAAGCGTAAGCCCGACACTGCCGATCAAATCAGACTGTTCATCAGGAACTCCTGCCCCTACTTGAGGGATTTGCTTAATTTCAAAGGGCTCAGGGATTGGGAGTCCCTCAAGGACATTGCTGTAGAAGCCGAGGCGGCCTACCTAGCAAGGAAAGCCAGCCAAAATAACTTCACTGGGAGGAATTTTGGAAACCAGTCAGGCTACAAGTCAGGAGGAGCCGGGGGTAGCAGTAGCAGAAATGGTAAGACAGCCGAGGTCTCAGCCACTGGAGTAGAACAGGGCCAGCGGTACTTCTCTAACTTGGGCCGACCTCTATCCTGGGTGTTGGAAAGGCTAATGAAAGAGGGCAAGTTACAGCCATTGCCGCCCAGACCAGCCTTGAGCCAGGGACAGCCGGGGCACAAAAGTGATCAATACTGCGCCTACCATCAACACACCGGGCATCTAACTGACAATTGCCGAATCTTGAGGGGTAAGATCCAGGACCTCATCGACTCCAAGCAGATCACGGATCCTGAGAAGAGAGAGAGGAAGAAGAAAGCAGACTACAATGCGGTCCCTCCACCAGAGATGTGATCGGATCAATCTACTTGAGCGGCATGTTCCTCCAAAGCCGCAAGAAGAAGATTATGTTTCTCTAGATGTTTTATTGCTTTTCAATTTCAGAACTCTTTTACGACATTTCGGTTATTGTAATATGATGAACAATTTCTGTTTGTTTATGTGATATTTCCATGATTTCATTTCCTATGATCACAATGCATCCATTCATTTTGACATTAACCCAATTAATACGGCTCCATCTAATATCAAAACTTCGGGGAATCCAAATAAAATCTTGATAGCATCTGATATAATTCCTGAAGTGAGATAAAAACTTGAGAGATAACAAAAAAAAAAAAAAAAAGCCTTTGCCCGGATCTAGTATGACATGCTGAAAATTGATAAGGACATTCTTGAGATTAATACTACTTTCACGAACCAACATGATGACGAACCAAATTTTGAAAGCCATTTCTTTGCACCCGCAACACCTGAGTCGCATGTGGTGCGACCAAATAAAATAAAGCTCCAAGATTTACATCAAAAGTCGGACAAATAAAATTCGAGACCACCACGAGAAATAAACAACCCATCAGAGCCAAGCTATATGACCTTTTTCCTCTCGACCCCTTGAAATGTGCACCCTCAAAATCGATTATGATTGACCCTTGACCATCTAGAACCCTTGTAGCCAAATTCCTTATTAAAACTTACATGCTCGACAAGATTGAACAACAATGGTCCCAGTAGTTAAGATGAAAGTGCACGTATGTGTAAACTTCAGGACTTGAGCAAAGCTTGTAAAAAAAAAAAAAATTGGGTTGTACGAAAAAAAAAATTGGGGTAAAAGAAAAAAATTGGGTTGTAAAAAAAAAAATTGGGTTAAAAAAAAAAAATTGGGGTGTAAAGAAAAGAGAGAATTGATCAGGGGGCAAGGGAATGCTATTTGGGGGCAAGCTTTGTTCAAATCCCGTTGATCTACACATGCCGGCATATTGCCATTTTTCTTAGCTACTGAAGAGGACCAAAAGGGCTAACCCCCCAAGCCATCCATCCAATCCCAGCCATTGAAAGCCATTTTGGAGCTTAAACCACCAAAATCAATAAAAGTACCCCAGATCATTCAAGCCCAACTTGTCACCCTATCTCAGCCATTGAAAGGCCATCCCAAGGTTTGAACCGCCAAAGCCAATAAAAGCCAAGCATGAAACTTCACATTCAAGCCCCAAATAAGGAACCCATCACCTCAACTAGTCTGCACAAGCGCTAACACCAAAACTTTGATACTAAGAGGAATCATTCTCAGAAGCAGCAGTCTCTTCGGCTAACAAAGATGAAAGCAAATTCAACCAATATTGACGAACTGAAAGAGAGTCCATGGCAAAGGCTAAAAAAAAAAAAAAAAAGAAAAAAAAAGAGAAAATATTCAATCAAGAAAACCCGCGAGGGCTGATTGATAACAGGAGTTTGATGCTCTCAAGATCTATCCCGAGATTAGATGATGTCCCATATTTTTCGAGTTAATGCCAAATAGTGATCATGTGATATGAAATCAGATTGAAATATATGAATTTATGCAAAGATGTATTGATGTAACCAGAGCAGTTCATCTTGCACACTCGAAGTCGTCTGGGTCCAATATAAAACCAGCGCATTATTACTATCTACCTCCTGACGCTCTCGCCACTCAGGCACTTCAGTCAACTCATCTTGCTACTCACTGTGAAGCCAACCCTACAACACCTTCCTAATAAAGAACCAAGCTCATACAACCAAAATCTGAGACATAAGCACATGCCAATCATACCTGAAAGACCTTTCGCAACAACTCCAACTTCTCTCACACCAAAAAAAAAAAAAGGCCGTTAGAGATGAAAACCGTGACTGGCGCTCTAAGCAAAAGTTAGGCCAAAGGGCAGGGTGAAAACCTGGCGACAGGCAGTCTACCCTACAAAAAATGAAATAAATAAAAGCCGCTGGATTGGGTTGGGTCAATTCCAGGCAAAAAATAAGGCACAGGGTTATGTGAAAATCCGACAAGGACGCATATCCCGCTAAGAAAAGCTAGTGTGAAAATCCGACAAGAACGCATATCCCGCTAAGAAAAGCTAGTGTGAAAATCCACGAGGGACGCACTACCTTCAAATAATGACTACAGGTATCAGAAGAGAACCTCATAATCCCCCAGAGGCATGAAACTCAAAAGCAATTCCAGAGGGCACCGATCCTACTACAAATCGCGACCAAACTAGCTGTCGCCTCCAAAATCCACTTAGACGAATTCTTGTCCTGCATTCCTGCATACATATGCATCTCACGTGCATGCTCACCACTTTTCCTGCATGTTTTGCTTTCTAAGTCTTGAAGAAAGAAAGAATCAAATGGCAACGCTAACGAAAGGGCAAGCTACAACATCGATCAAAACATCAATTCAATCCAGGTCATCAGCCAAAGACTTCTCAGGGAGCAGCGAACCGAAGACCTCTCAGGGAGCAACGAACCGAAGACCTCTCAGGGGTCGATCAACCGAAGACTTCTCAGGACTTCTCAGGGAGCAGCGAACCAAAGACCTCTCAGGGGGCAATCAACCGAAGACTTCTCAGGGAGTAGCTAACCGAAGACCTCTCAGGGGGTGATCAACCGAAGACTTCTCAAGGAGCAGCAAACTGAAGACCTCTCAGGGGGCGATCAACCGAAGACTTCTCAGGGAGCAGTTAATCAAAGACCTCTCAGGGGGCGATCAACCGAAAACTTCTCAGGGAGCAGTTAATCGAAGACCTCTCAGGGGGCGATCAACCGAAGACTTCTCAGGGAGCAGCGAACCGAAGACCTCTCAGGGGGCGATCAACCGAAGACTTCTCAGGTAGCAGTTAATCGAAGACCTCTCAGGGGCGATCAACCGAAAACTTCTCAGGGAGCAGCCAGCTAATCGAAGAGCTCTCAGGGGGCAATCAAATGAAGACCTCTCAGGGGGCACCAGCCAGTCAAAGACCTCTCAGGGGGCGCCGATCAGCGAAAGACCTCCCAGGGGGCACCACCTCAGAAAGCATAACACACCAACAATCTCTCCTTGTTTGGGAAAGCGACCGCCTCAGGTACGTGTCTCTTCCCTTCTTTTCTGAATTTTGGCTCACTTAGGCACCTAAGTTCTAAGTTTCCCAAAATTGGGGGCAACTGTAGACACCGGGTCCCGAGGCGGTCCAAGATCAGAATTACCCGATGATGAAAATGATACCGGCTCACAGGTAAAGGTGTCAAAAATGATGTTTCTCTTGTCGAAATCTTTTTTTTTATCATAAAAAAAAATTTATTAATATTATTAGGAAGTGTTATTTTTTTATATTTGAAAAAAAAAGAAAATTAAATTAGTTAATTAATTTCATTGAATTAAATTAAATTAACTGATTTAATTTGAAAAAAAGAGAAATTGAATTAACTAATTAATTTAATTGAGTTAAATTAAATTAATCAATTGATTTAATTGAAAAAAGAAGAAAATTAAGTTGGATAATTAATTTGATTGAATTAAATTAGTTAATTAATTTTATTGGGTTAGTTAATTAGTCTAATTAGAAAAAATAAATAAAAATGTAAAAGAAAATAAAAAAGAAAAAATATTTTTTTAAAAAAAAATCTTTAAAAAAAAAATATATAAAATTTTTTTAGAATTGTTTTAACGTGGTAAAGTGGCCATAATTTTATATAGCCACTTTACCAGGTCGCGTGGTGGCCATTGCCACCACGCGACCATTTTGGCTTTTAGCCAAAGTGGTCGCGTGGTGGCCGCTTGGCCACCGCGCGACCACCTGCCCCTTGTGCGCCCCTCGCGCGCACATGCGCGCGAGTGTCTCCGCGCGCTGTGCCCTTCACCACGCGACCACCTGCCCAGTCCCGTTGTTTTCGCCGGTTTTCTGCATTTTTCAGTCTGATTTTTCCAATTTTTTCACCGTTTTATGTTATTTTCGATCAACTAAAATAAAGACTTTCTAATTCTTTCCATTTTAAGCTAAGACCAACAAATCAAAAGGGATTTTGATCTCCATTTCTCAGGACGGCATTTTATTTTTTCAAGGGATTTTTTTGCTTCTCTCCAGCTTCTCTCTAGCAACTGATTCTTTTTCAAAAATATATTCTTCAAAAATCCTTTAAGTCTTTCTTCTCAAGCTTTAATTTCTATGTTTTCCTTCAAGAAATATATTTCATTCTTGGATTGATTTTGAGCAATAAAAATTAATTTTTTTTGTTCAAATCATCCACCAAAAATATTCACATTAAAAATATTTTCTCAATTTTTTTTAGAACTTAGATTTCTTCTTGAATATTATCACCAAAAATCGACAAGCGGAACGGATTGAGACATCCTATTTCGGATCTAAAAACTCTGAAGGTAAACACTTTGGACCCGTTCTCGTTAATTTTTATTTAGCATTTATAGCCATTAATTTTGTTGTTTATCACCATATTCACCTGTTAACATTTTTAATATTTTAGTCTCATTATTATTGCCCCCTACTATTTCATCGGTTGTTATTTTTTCTACTCGTCTCTTTTATTTATATTATTATTATTATTATTATTATTATTATTATTATTATCATTATTTTTATTATCTTTATTGTGTAAATATTATTATTATTATTATTATTATTATTATTATCCTGTTCAACTATTATTACTTTTATCATTATTTATCCTATTATTACTACCGTTAATAATTATTTCTGTTGTTATTAATATAGTTTGTCATTAACATAGTTGTTATATATTGTATATTGTTATTATTACTATTATTATTATTATTATTATTATTATTTATTAACATTCTGCTTCAACTATCTCATTATTATTATTATTATTATTATTATTATTAACTTATTTTCTGTTTTTACATTTATTATTATTATTATTATTATTATTATTATTATTATTATTATTATTATTATTATTATTATATATTTATGTATTTTGTGTCTATTATTATTTAATCGTTGCTATTATTATATTTATTTATTTGTTATGTATCATTTCTGTTTTTATTATTATTATTATTATTATTATTATTATTATTATTATTATTATTTTCTAATATTCTTGTTACTGTTGTCATTATTTTATCACTACCCTCATTTTTGCCATGACTTATTTTAATTTACCTTGCATGTAAATTATCTGGTTCATTAAATTAATTTGCCCAATATTTATTTCGTCTTTACTCGATTAATTTTTAGAATTATTACTAATATTTTTGATATTATTTTCTGTCTGAGATTTAACTTGAGTCGGGTTATGTGAGTATTCCCGCGGCTCCCCGGATGGGTCGCAACGCCCGGAGGGCCACATCGGTTCGGTGAGATCTCTCTAATTCTCTCTCTTTATGTGTTACATGTTTATTTATAAATAATTATTTTATTTGTGCACGCGTGCGATAAAAAATTACAAAAATATTTTATAATTAAATCGGGATTTTCACTAATAAAATTGGGACCAACGTTCCTTGTTTTAGCCCTACCATGAAAATATCACCATTAAAACGAAGGGTCAATTTTCTCCAAAAATGGGATCACTCATCCCGGTTTTCCAATTCAAAACAATCAAAAATGACTCTTTGAACCCTCTTCAAATTAACACGAAGGAACCAATGTTCCTAAATTTCAAACAAGTGCGAAGGAACCAATGTTCCTCAAATAATGTCCCGATTTATGTATGTTCTTTTATCTTAATCTCGAGTGAGTGTTTTAAATTCAAGTTCATTTTTGGGCCCTTGTAATTAATTTTGGGGCAACTTTATTTATTTTAGGGGATTGTACTCCGTCCCCATTCACGTCTTTGATTTCCTTTCGATGGGGTTGTATTCCGCCCCAATCTCTCTTTTAATTGTGTGCTTACGTGTTTATTACTTTTATTTATCGCTTTCTTTTATTGCTTCATTTATTGCTTTCCTTTATCGCTTTGTGAATGCTTGCAATGCGCTATTTAATTTAAAATGCATCGATCGCGTGAGATGAGAGGTATAATTTTAAGAAGTTAAAAACCCATTTATAATTAACCAAAGCATAAATAAGAGGGAAGTCCCGGACACCGTATCTCTGGTTTAGACCATTAGAGGTGAGAAACCCTTTCCCAATTTCTTGCAAATTGGGTGGCGACTCCAAATACCTCAAAGGTGCCTTTAGGCGTCAATAGGCTAGGTACTTCTCCCCAATGTTCTATTGGGAGGGATACACCGATGATGCCTCATGGCGCCCATGATCAAATGACGCGAACCTTCATACCTCGAATCCCAATGGCGGATTCAAAGCGAGGGCCCTTGCTGGGTTTCCGGGTTCGGCGTGCGTCACAGTGGCGACTCCACTGGGGACTTTGTGTTTGAGACTTTGCTCCGAAAGTGCTTTGGTTAAAATTTATAATTGGGTTTTTGAAGCTTAAAATTTTATCTCTTTCAAAAATTGCATCATATCATTTTAGAGCCTTAGACTTACGCTAGTTGGTCCCTATCTTACCCCGGTGCGTTCCCGAAGCATGACCCTACTTTCACTCATTGTAGGAAAGTGTTAAGGATAATCACCAGCCCAAGCCTCGTACCTTTTGGTATATCAAATGACGACCCGATCGGTCACTATACTCATGACGAGTTAGACCCGTCGGCAGGGATCATGCTTGGGTAACCAAAAAATTTATCACCTTGACTAAAGCCCATGTAATGGCAAATAGAAACTTCCACTAGGTGGTATGCTCCTTAATACGATGCTTGTGATGTGGGCCGTCACGTATTAAACAAAATCAAGCAAATTAAGTGGTTCCTCATCAAATGCTTTCATGCCCCAGTGAGCCCACCATAATTTGATTGAATTGCCTAAATACGTAATGGACAAAACTCATACGTATGTTCATTATATTAAGAGTGTTATGCTGCCGATTTTTCGCCGTGTACCATGCGCGTCCAATGGGTTCCCTGTTAACCCATGGACTAAGCCCACCTAGGAAAGGACTATTTGACCTCGTGTGCGGGAGAAATAAGGTCGGAAGGATCTACTTGCTTGTATGTGGTTGCGAAATGCTGCATAACTCATGATTATGCACAGTAACTGTCATCCATGCATCATTCTAACAATCTTGATCTTTCAGCCACCATAGATTCATCCAAGTGGACTAGGAGTTCTGACGGCCGGCTAGTGAGGACAGACTCGCCCTTCGAATTGCTAGAATTAGTGCCTTTTTGGGATTCTGAGTCATTCTCAACAAGCAGCGAATCATCCTCAATGGCAGAAGAGACCGGAATCTTAACCACCCACGACCTTGCCAGGAGACTGGAGGATTTTGAACGAAGAATGCTAGAAATGATGGGAGCAATGGCCGAAAGATTTGCACAGCCTCCTGCTCCCCAAGCACCAGTTGCTCCACAGCCACCAGTAGCCCCTCCTCGGGGGCAAGCCGAACCACCTGCTGGTGGGGAGGCTCCCCTCGTCGGAGGTGTTGCCCACCAACCTGTGGAAGAGCCTAAAGTCGCTGCTGTGCCCGTTGAGCCGAGAAGGGCAAGGGTCCCAAACCCTGATGAGGACTTTATGGAAGAAGAGGTTGAGGAAATAGCAGCCCATCAAGCCGTGAGGGTTCAAGCACCCAGGGGTGAAGGTGAAGCTATGAGGGGTATGAGGCAACAAATTGAGGCAATCACTCGCCTGCTAACAGCTGGTAAGGGAATTAACCCCGAGGATAGAGATTTGGGGGATGAGGCAACAAATTGAGGCAATCACGATTTCTCGATTTTGGTGATTTTCCCTAGTGGTACCCCTAGGGAAATCCGTAAAAATTCGTCGGATTCCGACGAAGCCAATTCTCGATACGTTGTGACCGGCAAGCTTTCAGTAACTATTCCGATCGATTTTTCCCGAATTATTGGACACGGATCCAAAATTTCACCACTTTTTACGATTTCTCAATTTTGGTGATTTTCCCTAGTGGTACTCCTAGGGAAATCCGTAAAAATTCGTCGGATTCCGACGAAGCCAATTCTCGATGCGTTGTGACCGGCAAGCTTCCAGTAGCTATTCCGATTGAGTTTTCCCGAATTATTGGACTCGGATCCAAAATTTCACCACTTATTATGATTTCTCGATTTTGGTGATTTTCCCTAGTGGTACTTCAAGGGAAATCCGTAAAAATTCGTCGGATTCCGACGAAGCCAATTCTCGATGCGTTGTGACCGGCAAGCTTCCAGTAGCTATTCCGATCGAGTTTTCCCGAATTATTGGACTCGGATCCAAAATTTCACGATTTCTCGATTTTGGTGATTTTCCCTAGTGGTACCCCTAGGGAAATCCGTAAAAATTCGTCGGATTCCGACGAAGCCAATTCTCGATGCGTTGTGACCGACAAGCTTCCAGTAGCTATTCCGATCGAGTTTTCCCGAATTATTGGACTCGAATCCAAAATTTCACCACTTTTTACGATTTCTCGATTTTTGTGATTTTCCCTAGTGGTGCCCCAAGGGAAATCCGTAAAAATTCGTCGAATTCCGACGAAGCCAATACTCGATGCGTTGTGACCGGCAAGCTTCAGGTAGCTATTCCGATCGAGTTTTCCCGAATTATTGGACTCGGATTAAAAATTTCACGATTTCTCGATTTTGGTGATTTTCCCTAGTGGTACCCCTAGGAAAATCCGTAAAAATTCGTCGGCTTTCGACGAAGCCAATTCTCGATGCGTTGTGACAGGCAAGCTTCCAGTAGCTATTCCGATCGAGTTTTCCCGAATTATTGGACTCGGATCCTAAATTTCACCACTTTTTACGATTTCTCGATTTTGGTGATTTTTCCTAGTGGTACCCCTAGGGAAATCCATAAAAATTCGTTGGATTCCGACGAAGCCAATTCTCGATGCATTGTGACCGGCAAGCTTCCAGTAGCTATTCCGATCGAGTTTTCCCGAATTTTTGGACTCGGATCCAAAATTTCACGATTTCTCGATTTTGGTGATTTTCCCTAGTGGTACTCCTAGGAAAATCCGTAAAAATTCGTCGGATTCCGACGAAGCCAATTCTCGATGCGTTGTGACCGGCAAGCTTTCAGTAGCTATTCCGATCGAGTTTTCCAGAATTATTGGACTCGGATCCAAAATTTCACCACTTTTTACGATTTCTCGATTTTGGTGATTTTCCCTAGTGGTACCCCTAGGGAAATCCGTAAAAATTCGTCGGATTCCGACGAAGCCAATTCTCGATGCGTTGTGACCGGCAAGCTTCCAGTAGCTATTCCGATCGAGTTTTCCCGAATTATTGGACTCGGATCCAAAATTTCTCGATTTCTCGATTTTGGTGATTTTCCCTAGTGGTACCCCTAGGGAAATCCGTAAAAATTCGTCGGATTCCGACGAAGCCAATTCTCGATGCGTTGTGACCGGCAAGCTTCCAGTAGCTATTCCGATCGAGTTTTCCAGAATTATTGGACTCAGATCCAAAATTTCACCACTTTTTATGATTTCTCGTTATTGGTGATTTTCCCTAGTGGTACCCCTAGGAAAATCCGTAAAAATTCGTCGAATTCCGACGAAGCCAATTCTCGATGCGTTGTGACCGGCAAGCTTCCAGTAGCTATTCCGATAGAGTTTTCCCGAATTATTGGACTCGAATCCAAAATTTTACGATTTCTCGATTTTGTTGATTTTCCATAGTGGTACCCCTAGGGAAATCCGTAAAAATTCGTCGGATTCCGACGAAGCCAATTCTCGATGCGTTGTGACCGGCAAGCTTCTAGTAGCTATTCCGATCAAGTTTTCCCGAATTATTGGACTCGGATCCAAAATTTCACGATTTCTCGATTTGGGTGATTTTCCATAGTGGTACCCCTAGGAAAATCCGTAAAAATTCGTCGGAATTCGACGAAGCCAATTCTCGATGCGTTGTGACCGGCAAGCTTCCAGTACCTATTCCGATCGAGTTTTCCCGAATTATTGGACTCGGATCAAAAATTTCACGATTTCTCGATTTTAGTGATTTTTCCTAGTGGTACCCTTAGGGAAATCCGTAAAAATTAGTCGGATTCCGACGGAGCCAATTCTTGATGCGTTGTGACCGGCAAGCTTCCAGTAGCTATTCCGATCGAGCTTTCCCGAATTACTGGACTCGGATCCAAAATTTCACCACTTTTTACGATTTCTCGATTTTTGTGTTTTTTCCTAGTGGTACCCCTAGGGAAATCCGTAAAAATTCGTCGGATTCCGACGAAGCCAATTCTCGATGCGTTGTGACCGGCAAGCTTCCAGTAGCTATTCCAATCGAGTTTTCCCGAATTATTGGACTCCGATGAAAAATTTCATGACTTTTTACGATTTCTCGATTTTGGTGATTTTTCCTAGTGGTAACCCTAGGGAAATACGTAAAAATTCGTCGAATTCCGACGAAGCAAATTCTCGATGCGTTGTGACCGGCAAGCTTCCAGTAACTATTCCGATCGATTTTTCCCAAATTATTGGAATCAGATCAAAAATTTAACCACTTTTTACGATTTCTCGATTTTGGTGATTTTCCCTAGTGGTACCCCTAGGGAAATCCGTAAAAATTCGTCGGATTACGACGAAGTCAATTCTCGGTGCGTTGTGACCGGCAAGCTTCCAGTAGCTATTCCGATCGAGTTTTCCCGAATTATTGGACTCGGATCCAAAATTTCACCACTTTTTACGATTTCTCGATTTTGGTGATTTTCCCTAGTGGTACCCCTAGGGAAATCCGTAAAAATTCGTCGGATTCCGTCGAAGCCAATTCTCGATGCGTTGTGACCGGCAAGTTTCCAGAAGCTATTCCGATCGAGTTTTCCCGAATTATTGGACTCCGATCAAAAATTTCACGACTTTTTACGATTTCTCGATTTTGGTGATTTTTCCTAGTGGTACCCCTAGGGAAATTCGTCGGATTCCGACGAAACCAATTCTCGATGCGTTGTGACCGGCAAGCTTCCAGTAGCTATTCCGATCGAGTTTTTCCGAATTATTGGACTCGGATCAAAAATTTCACCACTTTTTACGATTTCTCGATTTTGGTGATTTTCTCTAGTGGTACCCCTAGGGAATTCCGTAAAAATTTGTCGGATTCCGATGAAGCCAATTCTCGATGCGTTGTGACCGGCAAGCTTCCAGTAGCTATTCCGATCGAGTTTTCCCGAATTATTGGACTCGGATCCGAAATTTCACCACTTTTTATGATTTCTCGATTTTGGTGATTTTCCCTAGTGGTACCCCTAGGGAAATCCGTAAAAATTCGTCGGATTCCGACGAAGCCAATTCTCGATGCGTTGTGACCGGCAAGCTTCCAGTAGCTATTCCGATCGAGTTTTCCCGAATTATTGGACTCGGATCCAAAATTTCACCAAATTTCACGATTTCTCGATTTTGGTGATTTTTCCTAGTGGTACCCCTAGGGAAATCCGTAAAAATTCGTCGGATTCCGACGAAACCAATTCTCGATGCGTTGTGACCGGCAAGCTTCCAGTAGCTATTCCGATCGAGTTTTCCTGAATTATTGGACTCGGATCCAAAATTTCACGATTTCTCGATTTTGGTGATTTTTCCTAGTGGTACCCCTAGGAAAATCCGTAAACATTTGTCGGATTCCGACGAAGCCAAATCACGATGCGTTGTGACCGGCAAGCTTCCAGTAGCTATTCCGATCGAGTTTTCCTGAATTATTGGACTCGGATCCAAAATTTCACGATTTCTCGATTTTGGTGATTTTCTCTAGTGGTACCCCTAGGAAAATCCGTAAAAATTCATCGAATTCCGACGAAGCCAATTCTCGATGCGTTGTGACCGGCAAGCTTCCAGTAGCTATTCCGATCGAGTTTTCCTGAATTCTTGGACTCGGATCCAAAAGTTCACCACTTTTTATGATTTCTCGATTTTGGTGATTTTTCCTAGTGGTACCCCTAGGGAAATTCGTAAAAATTCGCCGGATTTCGACGAAACTAATTCTCCATGCGTTGTGACCGGCAAGCTTCCAGTAGCTTTTCTGATCGAGTTTTCCCGAATTATTGGACTCGGATCCAAAATTTCACCAAATTTCACGATTTCTCGATTTTGGTGATTTTTCCTAGTGGTACCCCTAGGGAAATCCGTAAAAATTCGTCGGATTCCGACGAAGCCAATTCTCGATGCGTTGTGACCGGCAAGCTTCCAGTAGCTATTCCGATCGAGTTTTCCCGAATTATTGGACTCGGATCCAAAATTTCACGATTTCTCGATTTTGGTGATTTTCCCTAATGGTACCCCTAGGAAAATCCGTAAACATTTGTCGGATTCTGACGAAGCCAAATCACGATGCGTTGTGACCGGCAAGCTTCCAGTAGCTATTCCGATCGACTTTTCCTGAATTATTGGACTCGGATCCAAAATTTCACGATTTCTCGATTTTGTTGATTTTCCATAGTGGTACCCCTAGGGAAATCCGTAAAAATTCGTCGGATTCCGACGAAGCCAATTCTCGATGCGTTGTGACCGGCAAGCTTCTAGTAGCTATTCCGATCAAGTTTTCCCGAATTATTGGACTCGGATCCAAAATTTCACGATTTCTCGATTTTGGTGATTTTTCCTAGTGGTACCCCTAGGGAAATTCGTCGGATTCCGACGAAACCAATTCTCGATGCGTTGTGACCGGCAAGCTTCCAGTAGCTATTCCGATTTAGTTTTTCCGAATTATTGGACTCGGATCAAAAATTTCACCACTTTTTACGATTTCTCGATTTTGGTGATTTTCTCTAGTGGTACCCCTAGGGAATTCCGTAAAAATTTGTCGGATTCCGATGAAGCCAATTCTCGATGCGTTGTGACCGGCAAGCTTCCAGTAGCTATTCCGATCGAGTTTTCCCGAATTATTGGACTCGGATCCGAAATTTCACCACTTTTTATGATTTCTCGATTTTGGTGATTTTCCCTAGTGGTACCCCTAGGGAAATCCGTAAAAATTCGTCGGATTCCGACGAAGCCAATTCTCGATGCGTTGTGACCGGCAAGCTTCCAGTAGCTATTCCGATCGAGTTTTCCCGAATTATTGGACTCGGATCCAAAATTTCACCAAATTTCACGATTTCTCGATTTTGGTGATTTTTCCTAGTGGTACCCCTAGGGAAATCCGTAAAAATTCGTCGGATTCCGACGAAACCAATTCTCGATGCGTTGTGACCGGCAAGCTTCCAGTAGCTATTCCGATCGAGTTTTCCTGAATTATTGGACTCGGATCCAAAATTTCACGATTTCTCGATTTTGGTGATTTTTCCTAGTGGTACCCCTAGGAAAATCCGTAAACATTTGTCGGATTCCGACGAAGCCAAATCACGATGCGTTGTGACCGGCAAGCTTCCAGTAGCTATTCCGATCGAGTTTTCCTGAATTATTGGACTCGGATCCAAAATTTCACGATTTCTCGATTTTGGTGATTTTCTCTAGTGGTACCCCTAGGAAAATCCGTAAAAATTCATCGAATTCCGACGAAGCCAATTCTCGATGCGTTGTGACCGGCAAGCTTCCAGTAGCTATTCCGATCGAGTTTTCCTGAATTCTTGGACTCGGATCCAAAAGTTCACCACTTTTTATGATTTCTCGATTTTGGTGATTTTTCCTAGTGGTACCCCTAGGGAAATTCGTAAAAATTCGCCGGATTTCGACGAAACTAATTCTCCATGCGTTGTGACCGGCAAGCTTCCAGTAGCTTTTCTGATCGAGTTTTCCCGAATTATTGGACTCGGATCCAAAATTTCACCAAATTTCACGATTTCTCGATTTTGGTGATTTTTCCTAGTGGTACCCCTAGGGAAATCCGTAAAAATTCGTCGGATTCCGACGAAGCCAATTCTCGATGCGTTGTGACCGGCAAGCTTCCAGTAGCTATTCCGATCGAGTTTTCCCGAATTATTGGACTCGGATCCAAAATTTCACGATTTCTCGATTTTGGTGATTTTCCCTAATGGTACCCCTAGGAAAATCCGTAAACATTTGTCGGATTCTGACGAAGCCAAATCACGATGCGTTGTGACCGGCAAGCTTCCAGTAGCTATTCCGATCGACTTTTCCTGAATTATTGGACTCGGATCCAAAATTTCACGATTTCTCGATTTTGTTGATTTTCCATAGTGGTACCCCTAGGGAAATCCGTAAAAATTCGTCGGATTCCGACGAAGCCAATTCTCGATGCGTTGTGACCGGCAAGCTTCTAGTAGCTATTCCGATCAAGTTTTCCCGAATTATTGGACTCGGATCCAAAATTTCACGATTTCTCGATTTTGGTGATTTTCCATAGTGGTACCCCTAGGAAAATCCGTAAAAATTCGTCGGAATCCGACGAAGCCAATTCTCGATGCGTTGTGACCGGCAAGCTTCCAGTACCTATTCCGATCGAGTTTTCCCGAATTATTGGACTCGGATCAAAAATTTCACGATTTCTCGATTTTGGTGATTTTTCCTAGTGGTACCCCTAGGGAAATCCGTAAAAATTCGTTGGATTCCGACGAAGCCAATTCTCGATGCGTTGTGACCGGCAAGCTTCCAGTAGCTATTCCGACCGAGTTTTCCCGAATTATTGGACTCGGATCCAAAATTTCACGATTTCTCGATTTTGGTGATTTTCCCTAGTGGTACCCCTAGGAAAATCCGTAAACATTTGTCGGATTCCGACGAAGCCAAATCACAATGCGTTGTGACCGGCAAGCTTCCAGTAGCTATTTCGATCGACTTTTCCCGAATTATTGGTCTCGGATCAAAAATTTCACGATTTCTCGATTTTGTTGATTTTCCATAGTGGTACCCCTAGGGAAATCCGTAAAAATTCGTCGGATTCCGACGAAGCCAATTCTCGATGCGTTGTGACCGGCAAGCTTCTAGTAGCTATTCCGATCGAGTTTTCCCGAATTATTGGACTCGGATCCAAAATTTCACGATTTCTCGATTTTGGTGATTTTCCATAGTGGTACCCCTAGGGAAATCCGTAAAAATTCGTCGGAATCCGACGAAGCCAATTCTCGATGCGTTGTGACCGGCAAGCTTCCAGTACCTATTCCGATTGAGTTTTCCCGAATTATTGGACTCGAATCCAAAATTTCACGATTTCTCGATTTTAGTGATTTTTCCTAGTGGTACCCCTAGGGAAATCCGTAAAAATTCGTCGGATTCCGACGAAGCCAATTCTCGATGCGTTGTGACCGGCAAGCTTCCAGTAGCTATTCCGATCGAGTTTTCCCGAATTATTGGACTCGGATCCAAAATTTCACCACTTTTTACGATTTCTCGATTTTGGTGATTTTTCCTAGTGGTACCCCTAGGGAAATCCGTAAAAATTCGTCGGATTCCGACGAAGCCAATTCTCGATGCGTTGTGACCGAAAAGCTTCCAGTAGCTATTCCGATCGAGTTTTCCCGAATTATTGGACTCGGATCCGAAATTTTACCACTTTTTACGATTTCTCGATTTTGGTGATTTTCCCTAGGGAAATCAGTAAAAATTCGTCGGATTCCGACGAAGCCAATTCTCGATGCGTTGTGACCGGAAAGCTTCCAGTAGCTATTCCGATCGAGTTTTCCCGAATTATTGGACTCGGATCCAAAATTTCACCACTTTTTACGATTTCTCGATTTTGGTGATTTTTCCTAGTGGTACCCCTAGGGAAATCCGTAAAAATTCGTCGGATTCCGACGAAGCCAATTCTCGATGCGTTGTGACCGGCAAGCTTCCAGTAGCTATTCCGATCGAGTTTTCCCGAATTATTGGACTCGGATAAAAAATTTCACGATTTCTCGATTTTGGTGATTTTCCCTAGTGGTACCCCTAGGAAAATCCGTAAAAATTCGTCGGATTCCGACGAAGCCAAATCACGATGCGTTGTGACCGGCAAGCTTCCAGTAGCTATTCCGATCGAGTTTTCCCAAATTATTGGACTCGGATCCGAAATTTCACCACTTTTTACGATTTCTCGATTTTGGTGATTTTCCCTAGTGGTACCCCTAGGGAAATCCGTAAAAATTCGTCGGATTCCGACGAAGCCAATTCTCGATGTGTTGTGACCGGAAAGCTTCCAGTAGCTATTCCGATCGAGTTTTCCCGAATTATTGGACTCGGATCAAAAATTTCACCACTTTTTACGATTTCTCGATTTTGGTGATTTTTCCTAGTGGTACCCCTAGGGAAATTCGTCGGATTCCGACGAAGCCAATTCTCGATGCGTTGTGACCGGCAAGCTTCCAGTAACTATTCCGATCGAGTTTTCCCGAATTATTGGACTCGGATAAAAAATTTCACGATTTCTCTATTTTGGTGATTTTCCATAGTGGTACCCCTAGGGAAATCCGTAAAAATTCGTCGGATTCCGACGAAGCCAATTCTCGATGCGTTGTGACAGGCAAGCTTTCAGTAGCTATTCCGATCGAGTTTTCCCGAATTATTGGACTCGGATACAAAATTTCACGATTTCTCGATTTGGTGATTTTCCATAGTGGTAACCCTAGGGAAATCCGTAAAAATTCGTCGGATTCCGACGAAGCCAATTCTCGATGAATTGTGACCGGCAAGCTTCCAGTACCTATTCCGATCGAGTTTTCCCGAATTATTGGACTCGGATCCAAAATTTCACGATTTCTCGATTTTGGTGATTTTCCCTAGTGGTACCCCTAGGAAAATCCGTAAAAATTCGTCGGATTTCGACGAAGCCAAATCACGATGCATTGTGACCGGCAAGTGTCCAGTAGCTATTCCGATCGAGTTTTCCCGAATTATTGGACTCGGATCCGAAATTTCACCACTTTTTACGATTTCTCGATTTTGGTGATTTTCCCTAGGGAAATCCGTAAAAATTCGTCGGATTCCGACGAAGCCAATTCTCGATGCGTTGTGACCGGAAAGCTTCCAGTAGCTATTCCGATCGAGTTTTCCAGAATTATTGGACTCGGATCCAAAATTTCACGATTTCTCGATTTTGGTGATTTTCTCTAGTGGTACCCCTAGGAAAATCCGTAAAAATTCATCGAATTCCGACGAAGCCAATTCTCGATGCGTTGTGACCGGCAAGCTTCCAGTAGCTATTCCGATCGAGTTTTCCCGAATTCTTGGACTCGGATCCAAAAGTTCACCACTTTTTACGATTTCTCGATTTTGGTGATTTTTCCTAGTGGTACCCCTAGGGAAATTCGTAAAAATTCGCCGGATTCCGACGAAACTAATTCTCCATGCGTTTTGACCGGCAAGCTTCCAGTAGCTTTTCCGATCGAGTTTTCCCGAATTATTGGACTCGGATCCAAAATTTCACCAAATTTCACGATTTCTCGATTTTGGTGATTTTTCCTTGTGGTACCCCTAGGGAAATCCGTAAAAATTCATCGGATTCCGACGAAGCCAATTCTCGATGCGTTGTGACCGGCAAGCTTCCAGTAGCTATTCCGATCGAGTTTTCCCGAATTAAAGGACTCGGATCCAAAATTTCACGATTTCTCGATTTTGGTGATTTTCCCTAGTGGTACCCCTAGGAAAATCCGTAAACATTTGTCGGATTCTGACGAAGCCAAATCACGATGCGTTGTGACCGGCAAGCTTCCAGTAGCTATTCCGATCGACTTTTCCCGAATTATTGGACTCGGATCCAAAATTTCACGATTTCTCGATTTTGTTGATTTTCCATAGTGGTACCCCTAGGGAAATCCGTAAAAATTTGTCGGATTCCGACGAAGCCAATTCTCGATGCGTTGTGACCGGCAAGCTTCTAGTAGCTATTCCGACCGAGTTTTCTCGAATTATTGGACTCGGATCCAAAATTTCACGATTTCTCGATTTAGGTGATTTTCCATAGTGGTACCCCTAGGGAAATCCGTAAAAATTCGTCGGAATCCGACGAAGCCAATTCTCGATGCGTTGTGACCGACAAGCTTCCAGTACCTATTCCGATTGAGTTTTCCCGAATTATTGGACTCGGATCCAAAATTTCACGATTTCTCGATTTTGGTGATTTTCCCTAGTGGTACCCCTAGGAAAATCCGTAAACATTTGTCGGATTCTGACGAAGCCAAATCACGATGCGTTGTGACCGGCAAGCTTCCAGTAGCTATTCCGATCGACTTTTCCCGAATTATTGGACTCGGATCCAAAATTCACGATTTCTCGATTTTGTTGATTTTCCATAGTGGTACCCCTAGGGAAATCCGTAAAAATTCGTCGGATTCCGACGAAGCCAATTCTCGATGCGTTGTGACCGGCAAGCTTCCAGTAGCTATTCCGATCGAGTTTTCCCGAATTATTGGACTCGGATAAAAAATTTCACGATTTCTCGATTTTGGTGATTTTCCCTAGTGGTACCCCTAGGAAAATCCGTAAAAATTCGTCGGATTCCGACGAAGCCAAATCACGATGCGTTGTGACCGGCAAGCTTCCAGTAGCTATTCCGATCAAGTTTTCCCGAATTATTGGACTCGGATCCGAAATTTCACCACTTTTTACGATTTCTCGATTTTGGTGATTTTCCCTAGTGGTACCCCTAGGGAAATCCGTAAAAATTCGTCGGATTCCGACGAAGCCAATTCTCGATGCGTTGTGACCGGAAAGCTTCCAGTAGCTATTCCGATCGAGTTTTCCCGAATTATTGGACTCGGATCCAAAATTTCACACATTTTTACGATTTCTCGATTTTGGTGATTTTTCCTAGTGGTACCCCTAGGGAAATTCGTCGGATTCTGACGAAGCCAATTCTCGATGCGTTGTGACCGGAAAGCTTCCAGTAGCTATTCCGATCGAGTTTTCCCGAATTATTGGACTCGGTTAAAAAATTTCACGATTTCTCTATTTTGGTGATTTTCCATAGTGGTACCCCTAGGGAAATCCGTAAAAATTCGTCGGATTCCGACGAAGCCAATTCTCGATGCGTTGTGACAGAAAAGCTTCCAGTAGCTATTCCGATCGAGTTTTCCCGAATTATTGGACTCGGATCCGAAATTTTACCACTTTTTACGATTTCTCGATTTTGGTGATTTTCCCTAGGGAAATCAGTAAAAATTCGTCGGATTCCGACAAAGCCAATTCTCGATGCGTTGTGACCGGAAAGCTTCCAGTAGCTATTCCGATCGAGTTTTCCCGAATTATTGGACTCGGATCCAAAATTTCACCACTTTTTACGATTTCTCGATTTTGGTGATTTTTCCTAGTGGTACCCCTAGGGAAATCCGTAAAAATTCGTCGGATTCCGACGAAGCCAATTCTCGATGCGTTGTGACCGGCAAGCTTCCAGTAGCTATTCCGATCGAGTTTTCCCGAATTATTGGACTCGGATAAAAAATTTCACGATTTCTCGATTTTGGTGATTTTCCCTAGTGGTACCCCTAGGAAAATCCGTAAAAATTCGTCGGATTCCGACGAAGCCAAATCACGATGCGTTGTGACCGGCAAGCTTCCAGTAGCTATTCCGATCGAGTTTTCCCGAATTATTGGACTCGGATCCGAAATTTCACCACTTTTTACGATTTCTCGATTTTGGTGATTTTCCCTAGGGAAATCCGTAAAAATTCGTCGGATTCCGACGAAGCCAATTCTCGATGCGTTGTGACCGGAAAGCTTCCAGTAGCTATTCCGATCGAGTTTTCTCGAATTATTGGACTCGGATCAAAAATTACACCACTTTTTACGATTTCTCGATTTTGGTGATTTTTCCTAGTGGTACCCCTAGGGAAATTCGTCGGATTCCGACGAAGCTAATTCTCGATGCGTTGTGACCGGCAAGCTTCCAGTAGCTATTCCGATCGAGTTTTCCCGAATTATTGGACTCGGATAAAAAATTTCACGATTTCTCGATTTTGGTGATTTTCCCTAGTGGTACCCCTAGGAAAATCCGTAAAAATTCATCAGATTCCGACGAAGCCAAATCACGATGCGTTGTGACCGGCAAGCTTCCAGTAGTTATTCCGATCGAGTTTTCCCGAATTATTGGACTCGGATCCGAAATTTCACCACTTTTTACGATTTCTCGATTTTGGTGATTTTTCCTAGTGGTACCCCTAGGGAAATCCGTAAAAATTCGTCGGATTCCGACGAAGCCGATTCTCGATGCGTTGTGACCGGAAAGCTTCCAGTAGCTATTCCGATCGAGTTTTCCCGAATTATTGGACTCGGATCCAAAATTTCACGATTTCTCGATTTTGGTGATTTTCCCTAGTGGTACCTATAGGAAAATCCGTAAACATTTGTCGGATTCCAACGAAGCCAAATCACGATGCGTTGTGACCGGCAAGCTTCCAGTAGCTATTCCGATCGACTTTCCCGAATTATTGGACTCGGATCCAAAATTTCACGATTTCTCGATTTTGTTGATTTTCCATAGTGGTACCCCTAGGGAAATCCGTAAAAATTCGTCGGATTCCGACGAAGCCAATTCACGATGCGTTGTGACCGGCAAGCTTCTAGTAGCTATTCCGATCTAGTTTTCCCGAATTATTGGACTCGGATCCAAAATTTCACGATTTCTCGATTTTGGTGATTTTCCATAGTGGTACCCCCTAGGGAAATCCGTAAAAATTCGTCGGAATCCGACGGAGCCAATTCTCGATGCGTTGTGACCGGCAAGCTTCCAGTACCTATTCCGATCGAGTTTTCCCGAATTATTGGACTCGGATCCAAAATTTTACGATTTATCGATTTTAGTGATTTTTCCTAGTGGTACCCCTAGGGAAATCCGTAAAAATTCGTCGGATTCCGACGAAGCCAATTCTCGATGCGTTGTGACCGGCAAGCTTCCAGTAGCTATTCCGATCGAGTTTTCCCGAATTATTGAACTCGGATCCAAAATTTCACCACTTTTTACGATTTCTCGGTTTTGGTGATTTTTCCTAGTGGTACCCTTAGGAAATCCGTAAAAATTCGTCGGATTCCGACGAAGCCAATTCTCGATGCGTTGTGACCGGCAAGCTTCCAGTAGCTATTCCGATCGAGTTTTCCCGAATTATTGGACTCGGATAAAAAATTTCACGATTTCTCTATTTGGTGATTTTCCATAGTGGTACCCCTAGGGAAATCCGTAAAAATTCGTCGGATTCAGACGAAGCCAATTCTCGATGCGTTGTGACAGGCAAGCTTCCAGTAGCTATTCCGATCGAGTTTTCCCGAATTATTGGACTCGGATCCAAAATTTCACGATTTCTCGATTTTGGTGATTTTCCATAGTGGTACCCCTAGGGAAATCCGTCAAAATTCGTCGGATTCCGACGAAGCCAATTCTCGATGCGTTGTGACCGGCAAGATTCCAGTACCTATTTCGATCGAGTTTTCCCGAATTATTGGACTCGGATCCAAAATTTCACGATTTCTCGATTTTGGTGATTTTCCCTAGTGGTACCCCTAGGAAAATCCGTAAAAATTCGTCGGATTTCGACGAAGCCAAATCACGATGCGTTGTGACCGGCAAGCTTCCCGTAGCTATTCCGATCGAGTTTTCCCGAATTATTGGACTCGGATCCGAAATTTCACCACTTTTTACGATTTCTCGATTTTGGTGATTTTCCCTAGGAAAATCCGTAAAAATTCGTCGGATTCCGACGAAGCCAATTCTCGATGCGTTGTGACCGAAAAGCTTCCAGTAGCTATTCCGATCGAGTTTTCCCGAATTATTGGACTCGGATCCAAAATTTCACGATTTCTCGATTTTGGTGATTTTCTCTAGTGGTACCCCTAGGAAAATCTGTAAAAATTCATCGAATTCCGACGAAGCCAATTGTCGATGCGTTGTGACCGGCAAGCTTCCAGTAGCTATTCCGATCGAGTTTTCCCGAATTCTTTGACTCGGATCCAAAAGTTCACCACTTTTTACGATTTCTCGATTTTGGTGATTTTTCCTAGTGGTACCCCTAGGGAAATTCGTAAAAATTCGCCGGATTCCGACGAAACTAATTCTCCATGCGTTTTGACCGGCAAGCTTCCAGTAGCTTTTCCGATCGAGTTTTCCCGAATTATTGGACTCGGATCCAAAATTTCACCAAATTTCACGATTTCTCGATTTTGGTGATTTTTCCTAGTGGTACCCCTAGGGAAATCCGTAAAAATTCGTCGGATTCCGACGAAGCCAATTCTCGATGCGTTGTGACCGGCAAGCTTCCAGTAGCTATTCCGATCGAGTTTTCCCGAATTATTGGACTCGGATCCAAAATTTCACGATTTCTCGATTTTGGTGATTTTCCCTAGTGGTACCCCTAGGAAAATCCGTAAACATTTGTCGGATTCCAACGAAGCCAAATCACAATGTGTTGTGACCGGCAAGCTTCCAGTAGCTATTCCGATCGACTTTTCCGAATTATTGGACTCGGATCCAAAATTCACGATTTCTCGATTTTGTTGATTTTTCAATAGTGGTACCCCTAGGGAAATCCATAAAAATTCGTCGGATTCCGACGAAGCCAATTCTCGATGCGTTGTGACCGGCAAGCTTCTAGTAGCTATTCCGACTGAGTTTTCTCGAATTATTGGACTCGGATCCAAAATTTCACGATTTCTCGATTTTGGTGATTTCCATAGTGGTACCCCTAGGAAAATTCGTAAAAATTCGTCGGAATCCGACGAAGCCAATTCTCGATGCGTTGTGACCGATAAGCTTCCAGTACCTATTCCGATTGAGTTTTCCCGAATTATTGGACTCGGATCCAAAATTTCACGATTTCTCGATTTTAGTGATTTTTCCTAGTGGTACCCCTAGGGAAATCCGTAAAATTTCGTCGGATTCCGACGAAGCCAATTCTCGATGCGTTGTGACCGGCAAGCTTCCAGTAGCTATTCCGATCGAGTTTTCCCGAATTATTGGACTCGGATCCAAAATTTCACCACTTTTTACGATTTCTCGATTTTGGTGATTATTCCTAGTGGTACCCCTAGGGAAATCCGTAAAATTCGTCGGATTCCGACGAAGCCAATTCTCGATGCGTTGTGACCGGAAAGCTTCCAGTAGCTATTCCGATCGAGTTTTCCCGAATTATTGGACTCGGATCAAAATTTCACCACTTTTTACGATTTCTCGATTTTGGTGATTTTTCCTAGTGGTACCCCTAGGGAAATTCGTCGGATTCCGACGAAGCCAATTCTCGATGCGTTGTGACCGGCAAGCTTCCAGTAGCTATTCCGATCGAGTTTTCCCGAATTATTGGACTCGGATAAAAAATTTCACGATTTCTCGATTTGGTGATTTTCCATAGTGGTACCCCTAGGGAAATCCGTAAAAATTCGTCGGATTCCGACGAAGCCAATTCTCGATTCGTTGTGACAGGCAAGCTTCCAGTAGCTATTCCGATCGAGTTTTCCCGAATTATTGGACTTGGATCCAAAATTTCACGATTTCTCGATTTTGGTGATTTTCCATAGTGGTACCCCTAGGGAAATCCTTAAAAATTCGTCGGATTCCGACGAAGCCAATTCTCGATGCGTTGTGACCGGCAAGCTTCCAGTAGCTATTCCGATCGAGTTTTCCCGAATTATTGGACTCGGATCCAAAATTTCACGATTTCTCGATTTTGGTGATTTTCTCTAGTGGTACCCCTAGGAAAATCCGTAAAAATTAATCGAATTCCGACGAAGCCAATTCTCGATGCGTTGTGACCGGCAAGCTTCCAGTAGCTATTCCGATCGAGTTTTCCCGAATTCTTGGACTCGGATCCAAAAGTTCACCACTTTTTACGATTTCTCGATTTTGGTGATTTTTCCTAGTGGTACCCCTAGGAAAATTCGTAAAAATTCGCCGGATTCTGACGAAACTAATTCTCCATGCGTTGTGACCGGCAAGCTTCCAGTAGCTTTTCCGATCGAGTTTTCCCGAATTATTGACTCGGATCCAAAATTTCACCAAATTTCACGATTTCTCGATTTTGGTGATTTTTCCTAGTGGTACCCCTAGGGAAATCCGTAAAAATTCATCGGATTCCGACGAAGCCAATTCTCGATGCGTTGTGACCGGCAAGCTTCCAGTAGCTATTCCGATCGAGTTTCCCGAATTAATGGACTCGGATAAAAAATTTCACGATTTCTCGATTTTGGTGATTTTCCCTAGTGGTACCCCTAGGAAAATCCGTAAAAATTCGTCGGATTCCGATGAAGCCAAATCACGATGCGTTGTGACCGGCAAGCTTACAGTAGCTATTCCGATCGAGTTTTCCCGAATTATTGGACTCGGATCCAAAATTTCACCAAATTTCACGATTCTCGATTTTGGTAATTTTTCCTAGTGGTACCACTAGGGAAATCCGTAAAATTCGTCGGATTCCGACGAAGCCAATTCTCGATGCGTTGTGACCGGCAAACTTCCAGTAGCTATTCCGATCGAGTTTTTCCGAATTATTGGACTCGGATCCTAAATTTCACGATTTCTCGATTTTGGTGATTTTCCCTAGTGGTACCCCTAGGAAAATCCGTAAACATTCGTCGGATTCCGACGAAGCCAAATCACGATGCATTGTGACCGGCAAGCTTCCAGTAGCTATTCCGATCGAGTTTTCCCGAATTATTGGACTCGGATCCAAAATTTCACGATTTCTCGATTTTGGTGATTTTCCCTAGTGGTACCCCTACGAAAATCCGTAAACATTCGTCGGATTCCGACGAAGCCAAATCACGATGCGTTGTGACCGGCAAGCTTCCAGTAGCTATTCCGATCGAGTTTTTTCGAATTATTGGACTCGGATCCAAAATTTCACGATTTCTCGATTTTGGTGATTTTCTCTAGTGGTACCCCTAGGAAAATCCGTAAAAATTAATCGAATTCCGACGAAACCAATTCTCGATGCGTTGTGACCGGCAAACTTCCAGTAGCTATTCCGATCGAGTTTTCCCGAATTCTTGGACTCGGATCCAAAATTTCACTACTTTTAAGATTTCTCGATTTTGGTGATTTTTCCTAGTGGTACCCCTAGGAAAATTCGTAAAAATTCGACGGATTCCGACGAAACTAATTCTCCATGCGTTGTGACCGGCAAGCTTCCAGTAGCTTTTCCGATCGAGTTTTCCCGAATTATTGGACTCGGATCAAAAATTTCACGATTTCTCGATTTTAGTGATTTTCCCTAGTGGTACCCCTAGGAAAATCCGTAAAAATTCGTCGGATTTCGACGAAGCCAAATCATGATGCGATGTGACCGCAAGCTTCCAGTAGCTATTCCGATCGAGTTTTCCCGAATTATTGACTCGGATCCAAAATTTCACGATTTCTCGATTTCGGTGATTTTCCATAGTGGTACCCCTAGGGAAATCCGTAAAAATTCGTCGGATTCCGACGAAGCCAATTCTCGATGCGTTGTGACAGGCAAGCTTCCAGTAGCTATTCCGATCGAGTTTTCCCGAATTATTGGACTCGGATCCAAAATTTCACGATTTCTCGATTTTGGTGATTTTCCAAAGTGGTACCCCTAGGGAAATCCGTAAAAATTCGTCGGATTCCGACGAAGCCAATTCTCGATGCGTTGTGACCGGCAAGCTTCCAGTACCTATTCCGATCGAGTTTTCCAGAATTATTGGACTCGGATCCACAAATTCACGATTTCTCGATTTTGGTGATTTTCCCTAGTGGTACCCCTAGGGAAATCCGTAAAAATTCGTCGGATTTCGACGAAGCCAAATCACGATGCGTTGTGACCGGCAAGCTTCCATTAGCTATTCCGATCGAGTTTTTCCGAATTATTGGACTCGGATTCGAAATTTCACCACTTTTTACGATTTCTCGATTTTGGTGATTTTCCCTAGTGGTACCCCTAGGGAAATCCGTAAAAATTCATCGGATTTCAACGAAGCCAATTCTCGATGCGTTGTGACCGGAAAGCTTCCAGTAGCTATTCCGATCGAGTTTTCCCGAATTATTGGATTCGGATCCAAAATTTCACCACTTTTTACGATTTCTCGATTTTGGTGATTTTTCCTAGTGGTACCCTTAGGGAAATTCGTCGGATTCCGATGAAGCCAATTGTCGATACGTTGTGACCGGCAAGCTTCCAGTAGCTATTCCGATCGAGTTTTCCCGAATTATTGAACTCGGATAAAAAATTTCACGATTTCTCGATTTTGGTGATTTTCCCTAGTGGTACCCCTAGGAAAATCCGTAAAAATTCGTCGGATTCCGACGAAGCCAAATCACGATGCGTTGTGACCGGCAAGCTTCCAGTAGCTATTCCGATCGAGTTTTCCCGAATTATTGGACTCGGATCCGAAATTTCACCACTTTTTACGATTTCTCGATTTTGGTGATTTTCCCTAGTGGTACCCCTAGGGAAATACGTAAAAATTCATCGGATTCCGACGAAGCCAATTCTCGATGCGTTGTGACCGGAAAGCTTCCAGTAGCTATTCCGATCGAGTTTTCCCGAATTATTGGACTCGGATCCAAAATTTCACCAAATTTCACGATTTCTCGATTTTGGTAATTTTTCCTAGTGGTACCCCTAGGGAAATCCGTAAAAATTCGTCGGATTCCGACGAAGCCAATTCTCGATGCATTGTGACCGGCAAGCTTCCAGTTGCTATTCCGATCGAGTTTTCCCGAATTATTGGACTCGGATCCAAAATTTCACGATTTTTCAATTTTGGTGATTTTCCCTAGTGGTACCCCTAGGAAAATCCGTAAACATTCGTCGGATTCCGACGAAGCCAAATCACGATGCGTTGTGACCGGCAAGCTTCCAGTAGCTATTCCGATCGAGTTTTCCCGAATTATTGGACTCGGATCCAAAATTTCACGATTTCTCGATTTTGGTGATTTTCCCTAGTGGTACCCCTAGGAAAATCCGTAAACATTCGTCGGATTCCGACAAAGCCAAACCACGATGCGTTGTGACCGGCAAGCTTCCAGTAGCTATTCCGATCGAGTTTTCCCGAATTATTGGACTCGGATCCAAAATTTCACGATTTCTCGATTTTGGTGTTTTTCTCTAGTGGTACCCCTAGGAAAATCCGTAAAAATTAATCGAATTCCGACGAAGCCAATTCTCGATGCGTTGTGACTGGCAAGCTTCCAGTAGCTATTCCGATAGAGTTTTCCCGAATTCTTGGACTCGGATCCAAAATTTCACCACTTTTTACGATTTCTCGATTTTGGTGATTTTTCCTAGTGGTACCCCTAGGGAAATTCGTAAAAATTCGCCGGATTCCGACGAAACTAATTCTCCATGCGTTGTGACCGGCAAGCTTCCAGTAGCTTTTCCGATCGAGTTTTCACGAATTATTAGACTCGGATCAAAAATTCACGATTTCTCGATTTTAGTGATTTTCCCTAGTGGTACCCCTAGGAAAATCCGTAAAAATTCGTCGGATTCCGACGAAGCCAAATCACGATGCGTTGTGACCGGCAAGCTTCCAGTAGCTATTCCGATCGAGTTTTCCCTAATTATTGGACTCGGATCCAAAATTTCACGATTTCTCGATTTTGGTGATTTTCCATAGTGGTACCCCTAGGGAAATCCGTAAAAATTCGTCGGATTCCGACGAAGCCAATTCTCGATGCGTTGTGACAGGCAAGCTTCCAGTAGCTATTCCGATCGAGTTTTCCCGAATTATTGGACTCGGATCCAAAATTTCACAATTTCTCGATTTTGATGATTTTCCATAGTGGCACCCCTAGGGAAATTCGTAAAAATTCGTCGGATTCCGACGAAGCCAATTCTCGATGCGTTGTGACCGGCAAGCTTCCAGTAGCTATTCCGATCGAGTTTTCCCGAATTATTGGACTCGGATCCAAAATTTCACGATTTCTCGATTTTGGTGATTTTCTCTAGTGGTACCCCTTGAAAAATCCGTAAAAATTCATCGAATACCGACGAATTCAATTCTCGATGCTTTGTGACCGGCAAGCTTCCAGTAGCTATTCCGATCGATTTTTCCCGAATTCTTGGACTCGGATCCAAAATTTCACCACTTTTTACGATTTCTCGATTTTGGTGATTTTTCCTAGTGGTACCCCTAGGGAAATCCGTAAAAATTCGTCGGATTCCGATGAAGCCAATTCTCGATGCGTTGTGACCGGCAAGCTTCCAGTAGCTATTCCGATCGAGTTTTCCCGAATTATTGGACTCGGATCAAAAATTTCACGATTTCTCGATTTTGGTGATTTTCCCTAGTGGTACCCCTAGGAAAATCCGTAAAAATTCGTCGGATTCCGACGAAACCAAATCACGATGCGTTGTGACCGGCAAGCTTCCAGTAGCTATTCCGATCGAGTTTTCCCGAATTATTGGACTCGGATCCGAAATTTCACCACTTTTTACGATTTCTCGATTTTGGTGATTTTCCCTAGTGGTACCCCTAGGGAAATCCGTAAAAATTCTTCGGATTCCGACGAAGCCAATTCTCGATGCTTTGTGACCGGCAAGCTTCCAGTAGCTATTCTGATCGAGTTTTCCCGAATTTTTGGACTCGGATTCAAAATTTCACGATTTCTCGATTTTGGTGATTTTCCCTAATGGTACCCCTAGGAAAATCCCTAAAAATTCGTCGGATTCCGATGAAACCACTTCTCGATGCGTTGTGACCGGTAAGCTTTCAGTAGCTATTCCGATCAAGTTTTCCAGAATTTCTGGACTCGGATCCAAAATTTCACCACTTTTTACGATTTTTGGATTTTTGTGATTTTCCCTAGTGGTACCCCTAGGGAAATCCGAAAAAATTCGTCGGATTCCGACGAAGCCAATTCTCGATGCGTTGTGACCGGCAAGCTTCCAGTAGCTATTCCGATCGAGTTTTCCCGAATTATTGGACTCGGATCCAAAATTTCACGATTTTTCGATTTTGGTGATTTTCCCTGGTGGTACCCCTAGGGAAATCCGTTAAAATTCGTTGGATTCCGACGAAGCCAATTCTCGATGCGTTGTGACCGGCAAGCTTCCAGTAGCTATTCCGATCGAGCTTTCCCGAATTATTGGACTCAAGTCCAAAATTTCACGATTTCTCGATTTTGGTGATTATCCCTAGTGGTACCCCTAGGGAAATCCGTAAAAATTTATCGGATTCCGACGAAACCAATTCTCAATGCGTTGTGACCGGTAAGCTTCCAGTAGCTATTCAGATCGAGTTTTCCCGAATTTTTGGACTCGGATCAAAAATTTCACCACTTTTTACGATTTCTCGATTTTGGTGATTTTCTCTAGTAGTACCACTAGGGAAATCCGTAAAAATTCGTTGGATTTCGACGAATCCAATTCTCGATGCGTTGTGACCGGCAAACTTCCAGTAGCTATTCCGAGCGGGTTTTCCTGAATTATTGGACTCGGATCCTAAATTTCACCACTTTTTACGATTTCTCGATTTTGGTGATTTTTCCTAGAGGTACCCCTAGGAAAATCTGTAAAAATTCGTCGGATTCCGATGAAGCCAATTCTCGATGCATTGTGACCGGCAAGCTTCCAGTAGCTATTCCGATCGAGTTTTCCCGAATTATTGGACTCGGATCCAAAATTTCACGATTTCTCGATTTTGGTTATTTTCCCTAGTGGTACCCCTAGGAAAATCCGTAAAAATTCGTCGGATTCCGACGAAGCCAATTCTCGTTGCATTGTGACCGGCAAGCTTCCAGTAGCTATTCCGATCGAGTTTTCCCGAATTATTGGACTCGGATCCAAAATTTCACCAAATTTCACGATTTCTCGATTTTGGTGATTTTTCCTAGTGGTACCCCTAGGGAAATCCGTAAAAATTCGTCGGATAACGACGAAGCCAATTCTCGATGCGTTGTGACCGGCAAGCTTTCAGTAGCTATTCCGATCGAGTTTTCCCGAATTATTGGACTCGGATCCAAAATTTCACCACTTTTTACGATTTCTCCATTTTGGTGATTTTTCCTAGTGGTACCCCTAGGGAAATTCGTAAAAATTCGATAGATTCCGACGAAGCCAATTCTCGATGAGTTGTGACCGGCAAGCTTCCAGTAGCTATTCCGATCGAGTTTTCCCGAATTATTGGACTCGGATCCAAAATTTCACTATTTCTCGATTTTGGTGATTTTCCTAGTGGTACCCCTAGGAAAATCCGTAAAAATTCGTCGGATTCCGACGAAACCAATTCTCGATGCGTTGTGACCGGCAAGCTTTCAGTAGCTATTCCGATCGAGTTTTCCAGAATTATTGGTCTCGGATCCAAAATTTCACCACTTTTTACGATTTCTCGATTTTTGTGATTTTCCCTAGTGGTACCCCTAGGAAAATCCGTAAAAATTCGTCAGATTCTGACGAAGCCAATTCTCATTGCGTTGTGACCGGCAAGCTTCCAGTAGCTATTCCGATCGAGTTTTCCCGATTTATTGGACTCGGATCAAAAATTTCACAACTTTTTACGATTTCTCGATTTTTGTGATTTTCCCTACTAGTACCCCTTGGGAAATCCGTAAAAATTCGTCAGATTCCGACGAAGCCAATTCTCGATGCGTTGTGACCGGCAAGCTTCCAGTAGCTATTCTGATCGAGTTTTCCCGAATAATATGACTCGGATCCAAAATTTCACCATTTCTCGATATTGGTGTTTTTTCCTATTGGTACCCCTAGGAAAATGCGTAAAAATTCGTCGGATTCCGACGAAACCAATTCTCGATGTGTTGTGACCGGCAAGCTTCCAGTAGCTATTCCGATAGAGTTTTCCCGAATTATTGGACTCGGATCCAAAATTTCACCACTTTTTACGATTTCTCGATTTTGGTGATTTTTCCTAGTGATACCCCTAGGGAAATTCGTAAAAATTCTTCAGATTCCGACGAAGCCAATTCTCGATGCAATGTGACCGGAAAGCTTCCAGTAGCTATTCCGATCGAGTTTTCCCGAATTTTTGTACTCGGATCAAAAATTTCACGATTTCTCGATTTTGGTGATTTTCCCTAGTGGTACCCCTAGGAAAATCCGTAAAAATTCGTCGGATTCGGACGAAGACAATTCTCGATGCGTTGTGACCGGCAAGCTTTCAGTAGCTATTCCGATCGAGTTTTCCAGAATTATTGGACTCGGATCCAAAATTTCACCACTTTTTACGATTTCTCGATTTTGGTGATTTTCCCTAGTGGTACCCCTAGGGAAATCCGTAAAAATTCGTCGGATTCCGACGAAGTCAATTCTCGATGCGTTGTGACCGGCAAGCTTCCAGTAGCTATTCCGATCGAGTTTTCCCGAATTATTGGACTCGGATCAAAAATTTCACAACTTTTTACGATTTCTCGATTTTTGTGATTTTCCCTACTGGTACCCCTTGGGAAATCCGTAAAAATTCGTCAGATTCCGACGAAGCCAATTCTCGATGCGTTGTGACCGGTAAACTTCCAGTAGCTATTCCGATCGAGTTTTCCCGAATTATTGGACTCGTATACAAAATTTTGCCACTTTTTACGATTTCTCGATTTTGGTGATTTTCCCTAGTGGTACCCTAGGGAAATCCGTAAAAATTCGTCAGATTCCGACGAAGCCAATTCTCGATGCGTTGAGACCGGCAAGCTTCCAGTAGCTATTCCGATCGAGTTTTCCCGAATAATATGACTCGGATACAAAATTTCACGATTTCTCGATATTGGTGTTTTTTCCTAGTGGTACCCCCTAGGGAAATGCGTAAAAATTCGTCGGATTCCGACGAAACCAATTCTCGATGTGTTATGACCGGCAAGCTTCCAGTAGCTATTCCGATAGAGTTTTCCCGAATTATTGGACTCGGATCCAAAATTTCACCACTTTTTACGATTTCTCGATTTTGGTGATTTTTCCTAGTGATACCCCTAGGAAAATTCGTAAAAATTCTTCGGATTCCGACGAAGCCAATTCTCGATGCATTGTGACCGGAAAGCTTCCAGTAGCTATTCCTATCGAGTTTTCCCGAATTTTTGGACTCGGATCTAAAATTTCACGATTTCTCGATTTTTGTGATTTTCCCTAGTAGTACCCCTAGGAAAATCCGTATAAATTCGTCGGATTCCGACGAAGCCAATTCTCGATGCGTTGTGATCGGCAAGCTTCCAGTAGGTATTCCGATCGAGTTTTCCCGAATTATTGGACTCGGATCCAAAATTTCACGATTTCTCGATTTTTGTGATTTTACCTAGTGGTACCCCTAGGAAAATCCGTAAAAATTCGTCGGATTCCGACGAAGCCAATTCTCGAAGCGTTGTGACCGGCAAGCTTCCAGTAGCTATTTCGATCGAGTTTTCCCGAATTATTGGACTCGGATCCAAAATTTCACAACTTTTTACAATTTTTCGATTTTGGTGATTTTCTCTAGTGGTACCCCTAGGGAAATCCGTAAAAATTCGTCGTATTCCAACGAAGCCAATTCTCGATGCTTTGTGACCGGCAAGCTTCCAGTAGCTATTCCGATCGAGTTTTCCCGAATTATTGGACTCGGATACAAAATTTCATCACTTTTTACGATTTCTCAATTTTGGTGATTTTTCCTAGTGGTACCCCTAGGGAAATCCGTAAAAATTCGTCGGATTTCGGCGAAGCCTATTCTCGATGCGTTGTGACCGGCAAACGTCTAGTAGCTATTCCGATCGAGTTTTCCCGAATTATTGGACTCGGATCCAAAATTACACGATTTCTCGATTTTGGTGATTTTCCCTAGTGGTACCCCTAGGAAAATCCGTAAAAATTCGTCGGATTCCGACGAAGCAAATTCTCGATGCGTTGTGACCGGCAAGCTTCCAGTAGCTTTTCCGATCGAGTTTTCCCGAATTATTGGACTCGAATCAAAAATTTCACCACTTTTTACGATTTCTCAATTTTGGTGATTTTCCCTAGTGGTACCCCTAGGGAAATCCGTAAAAATTTATCGGATTTCGATGAAGCCAATTCTCGATACGTGTTGACCGGCAAGCTTCCAGTAGCTATTCCGATCGAGTTTTCCCAAATTATTGGACTCGGATCAAAAATTTCACGATTTCTCGATTTTGGTGATTTTCCCTAGTGGTACCCCTAGGAAAATCAATAAAAAATTCGTCGGATTCCGACGAAGCCAATTCTCGATGCGTTGTGACCGGCAAGCTTCCAGTAGCTATTCCGATCGAGTTTTCCCGAATTATTGGACTCGGATCCAAAATTTTACGATTTCACGATTTTGGTGATTTTAACTAGTGGTACACCTAGGAAAATCCGTAAAAATTCAGCGGATTCCGGCGAAGCCAATTCTCGATTCGTTGTGACCGGCAAGCTTCCAGTAGCTATTTCGATCGAGTTTTACCGAATTATTGGACTCGAATCCAAAATTTCACAACTTTTTACAATTTCTCGATTTTGGTGATTTTCTCTAGTGGTACCCCTAGGAAAATCCGTAAAAATTCGTCGTATTCCTACGAATCCAATTCTAGATGCTTTGTGCCCGGCAAGCTTCCAGTAGCTATTCCGATCGAGTCTTCCCGAATTATTGGACTCGGATCAGAAATTTCATCACTTTTTACGATTTCTCGATTTTGGTGCTTTTTTCTAGTGGTACCCCTAGGAAAATCCGTAAAAATTCGTCGGATTCCGGCGAAGCCTATTCTCGATGCGTTGTGACCGGCAAACTTCTAGTAGCTATTCCGATCGAGTTTTCCCGAATTATTGGACTCGGATCCAAAATTTCACGATTTCTCGATTTTGGTGATTTTCTCTAGTGGTACCCCTAGGGAAATCCGTAAAAATTCGTCGTATTCCGACGAAGCCAATTCTCGATGCTTTGTGACCGGCAAGCTTCCAGTAGCTATTCCGATCGAGTTTTCCCAAATTATTGGACTCGGATCAAAAATTTCATCACTTTTTACGATTTCTCGATTTTGGTGATTTTCCCTAGTGGTACCCCTAGGGAAATCCTTAAAAATTCGTCGGATTCCGACGAAGAAAATTCTCGATGCGTTGTGACCGGCAAGCTTCCAGTAGCTTTTCCGATCGAGTTTTCCCGAATTATTGGACTTGAATCAAAATTTTCACCACTTTTTACGATTTCTCGATTTTGGTGATTTTCCCTAGTGGTACCCCTAGGGAAATCCGTAAAAATTTATCGGATTCCGATGAAGCCAATTCTCGATGCGTTGTGACCGGCAAGCTTCCAGTAGCTATTCCGATCGAGTTTTCCCGAATTATTGGACTCGGATCAAAAATTTCATCACTTTTTACGATTTCTCGATTTTGGTGATTTTTCCTAGTGGTACCCCTAGGGAAATCCGTAAAAATTCGTCGGATTCCGGCGAAGCCTATTCTAGATGCGTTGTGACCGGCAAACTTCTAGTAGCTATTCCAATCGAGTTTTCCCGAATTATTGGACTCGGATCCAAAATTTCACGATTTCTCGATTTTGGTGATTTTCCCTAGTGGTACCCCTAGGGAAATCCGTAAAAATTCGTCGTATTCCGACGAAACCAATTCTCGATGCGTTGTGACCGGCAAGCTTCCAGTAGCTATTCCGATCGAGTTTTCCCGAATTATTGGACTCGGATCCAAAATTTCACCACTTTTTACGATTTCTCGATTTTGGTGATTTTCCATAGTGGTACACCTAGGAAAATCCGTAAAAATTTGTCGCATTCCGACGAAGCCAATTCTCGATGCGTTGTGACCGGCAAGCTTCCAGTAGCTATTCCGATCGAGTTTTCCCGAATTATTGGACTCGGATCAAAAATTTCACGATTTCTCGATTTTGGTGATTTTCCCTAGTGGTACCCCGAGGAAAATCCGTAAAAATTCGTCGACTTCCGACGAAGCCAATTCTCGATACGTTGTGACCGGCAATCTTCCAGTAGCTATTCCGATCGAGTTTTTCTGAATTGTTGGACTCGGATCAAAAATTTCACTGCTTTTTACGATTTCTCGATTTTGGTGATTTTTCCTAGTGGTACCCCTAGGGAAATCCGTAAAAATTCGTCGGATTCCGACGAAGCCAATTCTCGATGCGTTGTAACCGGCAAGCTTCCAGTAGCTATTCCGATCGAGTTTTCCTGAATTATTGGACTCGGATCAAAAATTTCACGATTTCTCGATTTTGGTGATTTTCCCTAGTGGTACCCCTAGGGAAATCCGTAAATGTTCGTCGGATTCCGACGAAGCCAAATTTCGATGCGTTGTGACCGTCAAGCTTCCAGTAGCTATTCCGATCGAGTTTTCCCGAATTATTGGACTCGGATCCAAAATTACACGATTTCTCGATTTTGGTGATTTTCCCTAGTGGTACCCCTAGGGAAATCCGTAAAAATTCGTCGAATTTTGACGAAGCAAATTCTCGATGCGTTGTGACCGGCAAGCTTCCAGTAGCTTTTCCGATCGAGTTTTCCCGAATCATTGGACTCGAATCAAAAATTTCACCACTTTTTACGATTTCTCAATTTTGGTGATTTTCCCTAGTGGTACCCCTAGGGAAATCCGTAAAAATTTATCGGATTTCGATGAAGCCAATTCTCGATACGTGTTGACCGGCAAGCTTCCAGTAGCTATTCCGATCGAGTTTTCCCGAATTATTGGACTCTGATCAAAATTTCATCACTTTTTACGATTTCTCGATTTTGGTAATTTTCCCTAGTGGTACCCCTAGGGAAATCCGTAAAAATTCGTCGGATTCCGACGAAACAAATTCTCGATGTGTTGTGACCGGCAAGCTCCCAGTAGCTATTCCGATCGAGTTGCCCCGAATCATTGGACTCGGATCCAAAATTTCACCACTTTTTACGATTTTTCGATTTTGGTGATTTTCCCTAGTGGTACCCCTAGGGAAATCCGTAAAAATTCTTCGGATTTCGACGAATCAAATTCTCGATACGTTGTGACCGGCAAGAGTCCAGTAGCTATTCCGTTCGAGTTTTCCCGAATTATTTGACTCGGATCCAAAATTTCACCAGTTTTTACGATTTCTCGATTTTGGTGATTTTCCTAGTGGTACCCCTAGGGAAATCCGTAAAAATTCGTCGGATTCCGACGAAGCCAATTCTCGATGTGTTGTGACCGGCAAGCTCCCAGTAGCTATTCCGATCGAGTTGCCCCGAATCATTGTACTTGGATCCAAAATTTCACCACTTTTTACGATTTTTCGATTTTGGTGATTTTCCCTAGTGGTACCCCTAGGGAAATCCGTAAAAATTCTTCGGATTTCGACGAATCAAATTCTCGATACGTTGTGACCGGCAAGAGTCCAGTAGCTATTCCGTTCGAGTTTTCCCGAATTATTTGACTCGGATCCAAAATTTCACCACTTTTTACGATTTCTCGATTTTGGTGATTTTTCCTAGTGGTACCCCTAGGGAAATCCGTAAAAATTCGTCGGATTCTGACGAAGCCAATTTTCGATGCGTTGTGACCGGCAAGCTTCCAGTAGCTATTCCGATCGAGTTGCCCCGAATCATTGGACTCGGATCCAAAATTTCACCACTTTTTACGATTTTTCGATTTTGGTGATTTTTCCTTGTGGTACCCCTAGGGAAATCCGTAAAAATTCGTCGGATTTCGACGAAGCCAATTCTCGATGCGTTGTGACCGGCAAGTTTCCAGTAGCTATTCCGATCGAGTTTTCCCGAATTATTGGACTCGGATCCAAAATTTCACCAGTTTTTACGATTTCTCGATTTTGGTGATTTTCCCTAGTGGTACCCCTAGGGAAATCCGTAAAAATTTATCGGATTCCGATGAAGCCAATTCTCGATGCGTTGTGACCGGCAAGCTTCCAGTAGCTATTCCGATCGAGTTTTCCCGAATTATTGGACTCGGATCAAAAATTACATCACTTTTTACGATTTCTCGATTTTGGTGATTTTTCCTAGTGGTACCCCTAGGGAAATCCGTAAAAATTCGTCGGATTCCGGCGAAGCCTATTCTAGATGCGTTGTGACCGGCAAACTTCTAGTAGCTATTCCAATCGAGTTTTCCCGAATTATTGGACTCGGATCCAAAATTTCACGATTTCTCGATTTTGGTGATTTTCCCTAGTGGTACCCCTAGGGAAATCCGTAAAAATTCGTCGTATTCCGACGAAACCAATTCTCGATGCATTGTGACCGGCAAGCTTCCAGTAGCTATTCCGATTGAGTTTTCCCGAATTATTGGACTCGGATCAAAAATTTCACTACTTTTTACGATTTCTCGATTTTGGTGATTTTCCCTAGTGGTACACCTAGGAAAATCCGTAAAAATTTGTCGCATTCCGACGAAGCCAATTCTCGATGCGTTGTGACCGGCAAGCTTCCAGTAGCTATTCCGATCGAGTTTTCCCGAATTATTGGACTCGGATAAAAAATTTCACGATTTCTCGATTTTGGTGATTTTCCCTAGTGGTACCCCGAGGAAAATCCGTAAAAATTCGTCGACTTCCGACGAAGCCAATTCTCGATACGTTGTGACCGACAATCTTCCAGTAGCTATTCCGATCGAGTTTTCCCGAATTGTTGGACTCGGATCAAAAATTTCACCACTTTTTACGATTTCTCGATTTTGGTGATTTTTCCTAGTGGTACCCCTAGGGAAATCCGTAAAAATTCGTCGGATTCCGACGAAGCCAATTCTCGATGCGTTGTAACCGGCAAGCTTCCAGTAGCTATTCCGATCGAGTTTTCCCGAATTATTGGACTCGGATCCAAAATTTCACGATTTCTCGATTTTGGTGATTTTCCCTAGTGGTACCCCTAGGGAAATCCGTAAATGTTCGTCGGATTCCGACGAAGCCAAATCTCGATGCGTTGTGACCGTCAAGCTTCCAGTAGCTATTCCGATCGAGTTTTCCCAAATTATTGGACTCGGATCCAAAATTTCACAATTTTTTGCGATTTCTCGATTTTGGTGATTTTTCCTAGTGGTTCCCCTTGGGAAATCCGTAAAAATTCGTCGGATTTCGACGAAGCCAATTCTCGATGCGTTGTGACCGGCAAGTTTCAGTAGCTATTCCGGTAAAGTTTTCCCGAATTATTGGACTCGAATCAAAAATTTCCGATTTCTCGATTTTGGTGATTTTCCCTAGTGTTACCACTAGGAAAATCCGTAAAAATTCGTCGGATTCCGACGAAGCCAATTCTCGATGCGTTGTGACCGGCAAGCTTCCAGTAACTATTCCGATCGAGTTTTCCCGAATTATTGGACTCGGATCCAAAATTTCACCACTTTTTACGATTTCTCGATTTTGGTGATTTTCTCTAGTGGTACCCCTAGGGAAATCCGTAAAAATTCGTCGTATTCCGACGAAGCCAATTCTCGATGCTTTGTGACCGGCAAGCTTCCAGTAGCTATTCCGATCGAGTTTTCCCGAATTATTGGACTCGGATCCAAAATTTCATCACTTTTTACGATTTCTCGATTTTGGTGATTTTCTCTAGTGGTACCCCTAGGGAAATCCGTAAAAATTCGTCGGATTCCGACGAAGCCAATTCTGGATGCGTTGTGACCAGCAAGCTTTCAGTAGCTATTCCGATCGAGTTTTCCCGAATTATTGGACTCGGATCAAAAATTTCACGATTTCTCGATTTTGGTGATTTTCCCTAGTGGTACCCCTAGGGAAATCCGTAAAAATTCGTCATATTCCGACGAAGCCAATTCTCGATGCGTTGTGACCGGCAAGCTTCCAGTAACTATTCCGATCGAGTTTTCCCGAATTATTGGACTCGGATCCAAAATTTCACCACTTTTTACGATTTCTCGATTTTGGTGATTTTCTCTAGTGGTACCCCTAGGGAAATCCGTAAAAATTAGTCGTATTCCGACGAAGCCAATTCTCGATGCTTTGTGACCGGCAAGCTTCCAGTAGCTATTCCGATCGAGTTTTCCCGAATTATTGGACTCGGATCCAAAATTTCATCACTTTTTACGATTTCTCGATTTTGGTGATTTTCTCTAGTGGTACCCCTAGGGAAATCCGTAAAAATTCGTCGGATTCCGACGAAGCCAATTCTGGATGCGTTGTGACCAGCAAGCTTTCAGTAGCTATTCCGATCGAGTTTTCCCGAATTATTGGACTCGGATCAAAAATTTCAAGATTTCTCGATTTTGGTGATTTTCCCTAGTGGTACCCCTAGGAAAATCCGTAAAAAATCATCGGATTCCGACGAAGCCAATTCTCGATGCGTTGTGACCGGCAAGCTTCCAGTAGCTATTCCGATCGAGTTTTCCCCAATTATTGGACTCGGATCCAAAATTTCACCACTTTTTACGATTTCTCGATTTTGGTGATTTTCCCTAGTGGTACCCCTAGGAAAATCCATAAAAATTCGTCGTATTCCGAAGAAGCCAATTCTCGATGCGTTGTGACCGGCAAGCTTATAGTAGCTATTCCAATCGAGTTTTCCCGAATTATTGGACTCGGATCAAAAATTTCACGATTTCTCGATTTTGGTGATTTTCCCTAGTGGTACCTCAAGGAAAATCCGTAAAAATTCGTCGGATTCCGAAGAAGCCAATTCTCGATGCGTTGTGACCAGCAAGCTTCCAGTAGCTATTCCGATCGAGTTTACCCGAATTATTGGACTCGGATCAAAAATTTCACGATTTCTCGATTTTGGTGATTTTCCCTAATGGTACCCCTAGGGAAATCCGTAAAAATTTGTCGGATTCCGACGAAGCCAATTCTCGATGCGTTGTGACCGGCAAGCTTCCAGTAGCTATTCCGATCGAGTTTTCCCGAATTATTGGACTCGGATCCAAAATTTCACCACTTTTTGCGATTTCTAGATTTTGGTGATTTTTCCTAGTGGTACCCCTAGGGAAATCAGTAAAAATTCGTCGTATTCCGACGAAGCCAATTCTCGATGCGTTGTGACCGGCAAGCTTCCAGTAGCTATTCCGATCGACTTTTCCCGAATCATTGGACTCGGATCAAAAATTTCACCACTTTTTACGATTTCTCGATTTTGGCAATTTTTCCTAGTGGTACCCCTAGGGAAATCCGTAAAAATTCGTCGGATTCTGACGAAGCCAATTTTCGATGCGTTGTGACCGGCAAGCTTCCAGTAGCTATTCCGATCGAGTTGCCCCGAATCATTGGACTCGGATCCAAAATTTCACCACTTTTTACGATTTTTCGATTTTGGTGATTTTTCCTTGTGGTACCCCTAGGGAAATCCGTAAAAATTCGTCGGATTTCGACGAAGCCAATTCTCGATGCGTTGTGACCGCAAGTTTCCAGTAGCTATTCCGATCGAGTTTTCCCGAATTATTGGACTCGGATCCAAAATTTCACCAGTTTTTACGATTTCTCGATTTTGGTGATTTTCCCTAGTGGTACCCCTAGGGAAATCCGTAAAAATTTATCGGATTCCGATGAAGCCAATTCTCGATGCGTTGTGACCGGCAAGCTTCCAGTAGCTATTCCGATCGAGTTTTCCCGAATTATTGGACTCGGATCAAAAATTACATCACTTTTACGATTTCTCGATTTTGGTGATTTTCCTAGTGGTACCCCTAGGGAAATCCGTAAAAATTCGTCGGATTCCGGCGAAGCCTATTCTAGATGCGTTGTGACCGGCAAACTTCTAGTAGCTATTCCAATCGAGTTTTCCCGAATTATTGGACTCGGATCCAAAATTTCACGATTTCTCGATTTTGGTGATTTTCCCTAGTGGTACCCCTAGGGAAATCCGTAAAAATTCGTCGTATTCCGACGAAACCAATTCTCGATGCATTGTGACCGGCAAGCTTCCAGTAGCTATTCCGATTGAGTTTTCCCGAATTATTGGACTCGGATCAAAAATTTCACTACTTTTTACGATTTCTCGATTTTGGTGATTTTCCCTAGTGGTACACCTAGGAAAATCCGTAAAAATTTGTCGCATTCCGACGAAGCCAATTCTCGATGCGTTGTGACCGGCAAGCTTCCAGTAGCTATTCCGATCGAGTTTTCCCGAATTATTGGACTCGGATAAAAAATTTCACGATTTCTCGATTTTGGTGATTTTCCCTAGTGGTACCCCGAGGAAAATCCGTAAAAATTCGTCGACTTCCGACGAAGCCAATTCTCGATACGTTGTGACCGACAATCTTCCAGTAGCTATTCCGATCGAGTTTTCCCGAATTGTTGGACTCGGATCAAAAATTTCACCACTTTTTACGATTTCTCGATTTTGGTGATTTTTCCTAGTGGTACCCCTAGGGAAATCCGTAAAAATTCGTCGGATTCCGACGAAGCCAATTCTCGATGCGTTGTAACCGGCAAGCTTCCAGTAGCTATTCCGATCGAGTTTTCCCGAATTATTGGACTCGGATCCAAAATTTCACGATTTCTCGATTTTGGTGATTTTCCCTAGTGGTACCCCTAGGGAAATCCGTAAATGTTCGTCGGATTCCGACGAAGCCAAATCTCGATGCGTTGTGACCGTCAAGCTTCCAGTAGCTATTCCGATCGAGTTTTCCCAAATTATTGGACTCGGATCCAAAATTTCACAATTTTTTGCGATTTCTCGATTTTGGTGATTTTTCCTAGTGGTTCCCCTTGGGAAATCCGTAAAAATTCGTCGGATTTCGACGAAGCCAATTCTCGATGCGTTGTGACCGGCAAGTTTCAGTAGCTATTCCGGTAAAGTTTTCCCGAATTATTGGACTCGAATCAAAAATTTCACGATTTCTCGATTTTGGTGATTTTCCCTAGTGTTACCACTAGGAAAATCCGTAAAAATTCGTCGGATTCCGACGAAGCCAATTCTCGATGCGTTGTGACCGGCAAGCTTCCAGTAACTATTCCGATCGAGTTTTCCCGAATTATTGGACTCGGATCCAAAATTTCACCACTTTTTACGATTTCTCGATTTTGGTGATTTTCTCTAGTGGTACCCCTAGGGAAATCCGTAAAAATTCGTCGTATTCGACGAAGCCAATTCTCGATGCTTTGTGACCGGCAAGCTTCCAGTAGCTATTCCGATCGAGTTTTCCCGAATTATTGGACTCGGATCCAAAATTTCATCACTTTTTACGATTTCTCGATTTGGTGATTTTCTCTAGTGGTACCCCTAGGGAAATCCGTAAAAATTCGTCGGATTCCGACGAAGCCAATTCTGGATGCGTTGTGACCAGCAAGCTTTCAGTAGCTATTCCGATCGAGTTTTCCCGAATTATTGGACTCGGATCAAAAATTTCACGATTTCTCGATTTTGGTGATTTTCCCTAGTGGTACCCCTAGGGAAATCCGTAAAAATTCGTCATATTCCGACGAAGCCAATTCTCGATGCGTTGTGACCGGCAAGCTTCCAGTAACTATTCCGATCGAGTTTTCCCGAATTATTGGACTCGGATCCAAAATTTCACCACTTTTTACGATTTCTCGATTTTGGTGATTTTCTCTAGTGGTACCCCTAGGGAAATCCGTAAAAATTAGTCGTATTCCGACGAAGCCAATTCTCGATGCTTTGTGACCGGCAAGCTTCCAGTAGCTATTCCGATCGAGTTTTCCCGAATTATTGGACTCGGATCCAAATTTCATCACTTTTTACGATTTCTCGATTTTGGTGATTTTCTCTAGTGGTACCCCTAGGGAAATCCGTAAAAATTCGTCGGATTCCGACGAAGCCAATTCTGGATGCGTTGTGACCAGCAAGCTTTCAGTAGCTATTCCGATCGAGTTTTCCGAATTATTGGACTCGGATCAAAAATTTCAAGATTTCTCGATTTTGGTGATTTTCCCTAGTGGTACCCCTAGGAAAATCCGTAAAAAATCATCGGATTCCGACGAAGCCAATTCTCGATGCGTTGTGACCGGCAAGCTTCCAGTAGCTATTCCGATCGAGTTTTCCCCAATTATTGGACTCGGATCCAAAATTTCACCACTTTTTACGATTTCTCGATTTTGGTGATTTTCCCTAGTGGTACCCCTAGGAAAATCCATAAAAATTCGTCGTATTCCGAAGAAGCCAATTCTCGATGCGTTGTGACCGGCAAGCTTATAGTAGCTATTCCAATCGAGTTTTCCCGAATTATTGGACTCGGATCAAAAATTTCACGATTTCTCGATTTTGGTGATTTTCCCTAGTGGTACCTCAAGGAAAATCCGTAAAAATTCGTCGGATTCCGAAGAAGCCAATTCTCGATGCGTTGTGACCAGCAAGCTTCCAGTAGCTATTCCGATCGAGTTTACCCGAATTATTGGACTCGGATCAAAAATTTCACGATTTCTCGATTTTGGTGATTTTCCCTAATGGTACCCCTAGGGAAATCCGTAAAAATTTGTCGGATTCCGACGAAGCCAATTCTCGATGCGTTGTGACCGGCAAGCTTCCAGTAGCTATTCCGATCGAGTTTTCCCGAATTATTGGACTCGGATCCAAAATTTCACCACTTTTTGCGATTTCTAGATTTTGGTGATTTTTCCTAGTGGTACCCCTAGGGAAATCAGTAAAAATTCGTCGTATTCCGACGAAGCCAATTCTCGATGCGTTGTGACCGGCAAGCTTCCAGTAGCTATTCCGATCGACTTTTCCCGAATCATTGGACTCGGATCAAAAATTTCACCACTTTTTACGATTTCTCGATTTTGGCAATTTTTCCTAGTGGTACCCCTAGGGAAATCCGTAAAAATTCGTCGGATTTCGACGAAGTCAATTCTCGATGCATTGTGACCGGCAAGCTTCCAGTAGCTATTCCGATCGAGTTTTCCCGAATTATTGGACTCGGATCCAAAATTTCACCACTTTTTACGATTTCTCGATTTTGGTGATTTTTCCTAGTGGTACCCCTAGGGAAATCCGTAAAAATTCGTCGGATTCCGGCGAAGACAATTCTCGATGCGTTGTGACCGGCAAACTTCCAGTAGCTATTCCAATCGAGTTTTCCCAAATTATTGGACTCGGATCCAAAATTTCACGATTTCTCGATTTTGGTGATTTTCCCTAGTGGTACCCCTAGGAAAATCCGTAAAAATTCGTCGGATTCCGACGAAGCCAATTCTCGTTGCGTTGTGACCGGCAAGCTTCCAGTAGCTATTCCGATCGAGTTTTCCCGAATTATTGGACTCGGATCCAAAATTTCACCACTTTTTACGATTTCTCGATTTTGGTGATTTTCCCTAGTGGTACCCCTAGGAAAATCCGTAAAAATTCGTCGTATTCCGAAGAAGCAAATTCTTGATGCGTTGTGACCGGCAAGCTTCCAGTAGCTATTTCGATCGAGTTTTCCCGTATTATTGGACTCGGATCCAAAATTTCACCACTTTTTACGATTTCTCGATTTTGGTGATTTTTCATAGTGGTACCCCTAAGAAAATCCGTAAAAATTCGTCGTATTCCGAAGAAGCCAATTCTCGATGCGTTCTATTCCGATCGAGTTTTCCCGAATTATTGGACTCGGATCAAAAATTTCACCACTTTTTACGATTTCTCGATTTTGGTGATTTTCCCTACTGATACCCCTAGGAAAATCCGTAAAAATTCGTCGTATTCCGAAGAAGCCAATTCTCGATGCGTTGTGACCGGCAAGCTTCCAGTAGCTATTCCGATCGAGTTTTCCATAATTATTGGACTCGGATCAAAAATTTCACGATTTCTCGATTTTGGTGATTTTCCCTAGTGGTACCCCTAGGAAAATCCGTAAAACTTCGTCGGATTTCGAAGAAGCCAATTCTCAATGCGTTGTGACCGGCAAGCTTCCAGTAGCTATTCCGATCGAGTTTTCCCGAATTATTGGACTCGGATCCCAAATTTCACCACTTTTTACGATTTCTCGATTTTGGTGATTTTCCCTAGTGGTACCCCTAGGAAAATCCGTAAAAATTCGTCGGATTCCGACGAAGCCAATTCTCGTTGCGTTGTGACCGCAAGCTTCCAGTAGCTATCCGATCGAGTTTTCCCGAATTATTGGACTCGGATCCAAAATTTCACCACTTTTTACGATTTCTCGATTTTGGTGATTTTCCCTAGTGGTACCCCTAGGAAAATCCGTAAAAATTCGTCGTATTCCGAAGAAGCAAATTCTTGATGCGTTGTGACCGGCAAGCTTCCAGTAGCTATTTCGATCGAGTTTTCCCGTATTATTGGACTCGGATCCAAAATTTCACCACTTTTTACGATTTCTCGATTTTGGTGATTTTTCATAGTGGTACCCCTAAGAAAATCCGTAAAAATTCGGTCCGTCGTATTCCGAAGAAGCCAATTCTCGATGCGTTATGACCGGAAAGCTTCCAGTAGCTATTCCGATCGAGTTTTCCCGAATTATTGGACTCGGATCAAAATTTCACCACTTTTTACGATTTCTCGATTTTGGTGATTTTCCCTACTGATACCCCTAGGAAAATCCGTAAAATTCGTCGTATTCCGAAGAAGCCAATTCTCGATGCGTTGTGACCGGCAAGCTTCCAGTAGCTATTCCGATCGAGTTTTCCATAATTATTGGACTCGGATCAAAAATTTCACGATTTCTCGATTTTGGTGATTTTCCCTAGTGGTACCCCTAGGAAAATCCGTAAAACTTCGTCGGATTTCGAAGAAGCCAATTCTCAATGCGTTGTGACCGGCAAGCTTCCAGTAGCTATTCCGATCGAGTTTTCCGAATTATTGGACTCGGATCCAAAATTTCACCACTTTTTACGATTTCTCGATTTTGGTGATTTTCCCTAGTGGTACCCCTAGGGAAATCCGTAAAAATTCGTCGGATTTCGACGAAGACAATTCTCGATGCGTTGTGACCGGCAAGCTTCCAGTAGCTATTCCGGATCGAGTTTTCCCGAAATATGGACTCGGATCCAAAATTTTACCACTTTTTACGATTTCTCGATTTTGGTGATTTTTCTTAATCGTACCCCTAGGGAAATTCGTAAAAATTCGTCGAATTTTGACGAAGCCAATTCTCGATGCGTTGTGATCTGCAAGCTTCCAGTAGCTATTCCGATCAAGTTTTCCCGAATCATTGACTCGGATCCGAAATTTCACCACTTTTTACGATTTCTCGATTTTGGTGATTTTTCCGAGTGGTACCCCTAGGAAAATTCGTAAAAATTCGTCGGATTCTGACGAAGCCAATTCTCGATGCGTTGTGACCGGCAAGATTCCAGTAGCTATTCCGATCAAGTTTTTCCGAATTATTGGACTCGGATCAAAAATTTCACGATTTCTCGATTTTGGTGATTTTCCCTAGTGGTACCCCTAGGAAAATCCGTAAAAATTAGTCGGATTCCGACGAAGCGAATTCTCGATGCGTTGTGACCGGCAAGCTTCCATTAGCTATTCCGATCGAGTTTTCCCAAATTATTGGACTCGGATCCAAAATTTCACCACTTTTTACGATTTCTCGATTTCGGTGATTTTCCCTAGTGGTACCCCTAGGGAAATCCGTAAAAATTCGTCGGATTCCGACGAAGCCAATTCTCGATTCGTTGTGACCGGCAAGCTTCCAGTAGCTATTCCGATCGAGTTTTCCCGAATTATTGGACTCCGATCCAAAATTTCACGATTTCTCGATTTTGGGGATTTTCCCTAGTCGTACCCTTAGGGAAATTCGTAAAAATTTGTCGAATTTCGACGAAACCAATTCTCGATGCGTTGTGACCGGCAAGCTTCCAGTAGCTATTCCGATCGAGTTTTCCCGAATTATTGGACTCGGATCCAAAATTTCACGATTTCTCGATTTTGGTGATTTTCCCTATTGGTACCCCTAGGAAAATCCGTAAAAATTCGTCGGATTCCGACGAAGCCAATTCTCGATGCGTTGTGAACGGCAAGCTTCGATTAGCTATTCCGATCGAGTTTTCCCGAATTATTGGACTCGGATCCAAAATTTCACCACTTTTTACGATTTCTCGATTTTGGTGATTTTCCCTAGTGGTACCCCTAGGAAAATCCGTAAAAATTCGTCGGATTCCGACGAAGCCAATTCTCGATGCGTTGAGACCGGCAAGTTTCCAGTAGTTATTCCGATTGAGTTTTCCCGAATTATTGGACTCGGATCCAAAATTTCACCACTTTTTACGATTTCTCGATTTTGGTGATTTTCCCTAGTGGTACCCCTAGGAAAATCCGTAAAAATTCGTCGGATTTCGACGAAGCCAATTCTCGATGCGTTGTGACCGGCAAGCTTCCAGTAGCTATTCCGACAGAGTTTTCCCAAATTATTGGAGTAGGATTCAAAATTTCACCACTCTTTACGATTTCTCGATTTTTGTGATTTTTCCTAGTGGTACCCCTAGGGAAATCCGCAAAAATTTGTCGAATTCCGATGAAGCCAATTCTCGATGCGTTGTGACCGGCAAGCTTCCAGTAGCTATTCCGATCGAGTTTTCCCGAATTATTGGACTCGGATCCAAAATTTTATCACTTTTTAAGATTTCTCGATTTTGGTGATTTTCCTTAGTGGTACCCCTAGGGAAATCCGTAAAAATTCGTCGGATTCCGACGAAGCCAATTCTCGATGCGTTGTGACCGGCAAGCTTCCAGTAGCTATTCCGATCGAGTTTTCCCGAAATATTGGACTCGGATCCAAAATTTCACCACTTTTTACGATTTCTCGATTTTGGTGATTTTCCTTAGTGGTACCCCTAGGGAAATCCGTAAAAATTCGTCGGATTTCGACGAAGCCAATTCTCTATGCGTTGTGACCGGCAAGCTTACAGTAGCTATTCCGATCGAGTTTTCCCGAATTATTGGACTAGGATTCAAAATTTCACCACTTTTTACGATTTCTCGATTTTGGTGATTTTCACTAGTGGTACCCCAAGGGAAATCCATAAAAATTCGTCGGATTTCGACGAAGCCAATTCTCGATACGTTGTGACCGGCAAGCTTCCAGTAGCTATTCCGATCGAGTTTTCCCGAATTATTAGACTCGGATCCAAAATTTCACCACTTTTTACGATTTCTCGATTTTGGTGATTTTTCCTAGTGGTACCCCTAGGGAAATCCGTAAAAATTCGTCGGATTCCGACGAAGCCAATTCTCGATGTGTTGTGACCGGCAAGCTCCCAGTAGCTATTCCGATCGAGTTGCCCCGAATCATTGGACTCGGATCCAAAATTTCACCACTTTTTACGATTTCTCGATTTTGGTGATTTTCACTAGTGGTACCCCAAGGGAAATCCATAAAAATTCGTCGGATTTCGACGAAGCCAATTCTCGATACGTTGTGACCGGCAAGCTTCCAGTAGCTATTCCGATCGAGTTTTCCCGAATTATTAGACTCGGATCCAAAATTTCACGACTTTTTACGATTTCTCGATTTTGGTGATTTTTCCTAGTGGTACCCCTAGGGAAATCCGTAAAAATTCGTCGGATTCCGACGAAGCCAATTCTCGATGTGTTGTGACCGGCAAGCTCCCAGTAGCTATTCCGATCGAGTTGCCCCGAATCATTGGACTCGGATCCAAAATTTCACCACTTTTTACGATTTTTCGATTTTGGTGATTTTCCCTAGTGGTACCCCTAGGGAAATCCGTAAAAATTCTTCGGATTTCGACGAATCAAATTCTCGATACGTTGTGACCGGCAAGAGTCCAGTAGCTATTGCGTTCGAGTTTTCCCGAATTATTTGACTCGGATCCAAAATTTCACCACTTTTTACGATTTTTCGATTTTGGTGATTTTTCCTTGTGGTACCCCTAGGGAAATCCGTAAAAATTCGTCGGATTTCGATGAAGCCAATTCTCGATGCGTTGTGACCGGCAAGCTTCCAGTAGCTACTCCGATCGAGTTTTCCCGAATTATTGGACTAGGATTCAAAATTTCACCACTTTTTACGATTTCTCGATTTTTGTGATTTTTCCTAGTGATACCCCTAGGGAAATCCGTAAAAATTTATCGGATTCCGGCGAAGCCAATTCTCGATGCGTTGTGACCGGAAAGCTTCCAGTAGCTGTTCCGATCGAGTTTTCCCGAATTATTGGACTCGGATCAAAAATTTCACGATTTCTCGATTTTGGTGATTTTCCCTAGTGGTACCCCTTGGGGAATCCGTAAAAATTCATCGGATTCCGACGAAGCCAATTCTCGATGCGTTGTGACCGGCAAGCTTCCAGTAGCTATTTCGATCGAGTTTTCTCGAATTATTTGACTTGGACCCAAAATTTCACCACTTTTTACGATTTCTCGATTTTGGTGATTTTCCCTAGTGGTACCCCTAGGGAAATCCGTAAAAATTCGTCGGATTTCGACGAAGCCAATTCTCGATACGTTGTGACCGGCAAGCTTCCAGTAGCTATTCCGATCGAGTTTTCCCGAATTATTGGACTCAGATCCAAAATTTCACCACTTTTTACGATTTCTAGATTTTGGTGATTTTTCCAAGTGGTACCCCTAGGGAAATCCGTAAAATTTCGTCGGATTCCGACGAAACTAATTCTCGATGCGTTGTGACCGGTAAGATTCCAGTAGCTATTCCGATCGAGTTTTCCCGAATTATTGGACTCGGATCCAAAATTTTACAACTTTTTACGATTTCTCGATTTTGGTGATTTTTCCTAGTGGTACCCCTAGGGAAATCCGTAAAAATTAGTCGGATTCCGACGAAGCCAATTCTCGATGCGTTGTGACCGGCAAGCTTCCAATAGCTATTCCGATCGAGTTTTACCGAATTATTGGACTCGGATCCAAAATTTCACCACTTTTGACGATTTCTCGATTTTGGTAATTTTTCCTAGTGATACCCCTAGGGAAATCCGTAAAAATTCGTCGGATTCCGATGAATCCAATTCTCGATGCGTTGTGACCGGCAAGCTTCCAGTAGCTATTCCGATCGAGTTTTTCCGAATTATTGGACTCGGATCCAAAATTTCACGATTTCTCAATTTTTGTGATTTTTCCTAGTGGTACCCCCTAGGGAAATCCGTAAAAATTCGTCGGATTCCGACGAAGCCAATTCTCGATGCGTTGTGACCGGCAAGATTCTAGTAGCTATTCCGATCGAGTTTTCCCGAATTATTGGACTCGGATCCAAAATTTTACCACTTTTTACCATTTCTCGATTTTGGTGATTTTTCCTAGTGGTACCCCTAGGGAAATTCGTAAAAATTCGTCGGATTTCGACGAAGCCAATTCTCGATGCGTTGTGACCGGCAAGCTTCCAGTAGCTATTCCGATCGAATTTTCCCGAATTATTGGACTCGGATCCAAAATTTCACCACTTTTTACGATTTCTCGATTTTGGTGATTTTTCCTAGTGGTACCCCTAGGGAAATCCGTAAAAATTCGTCGGATTCCGATGAAGCCAATTCTCGATGCGTTGTGACCGGCAAGCTTCCAGTAGCTATTCCGATCGAATTTTTCCGAATTATTGGACTCGGATCCAAAATTTCACGATTTCTCAATTTTTGTGATTTTTTCTAGTGGTACCCCCTAGGGAAATCCGTAAAAATTCGTCGGATTCCGACGAAGCCAATTCTCGATGCGTTGTGACCGGGAAGCTTCCAGTAGCTATTCCGATCTAGTTTTCCCGAATTATTGGTCTCGGATCCAAAATTTCACCACTTTTTACGATTTCTCGATTTTGATGATTTTCCCTAGTGGTACCCCTAGGGAAATCCGTAAAAATTCGTCGGCTTCCGAAGAACTCAATTCTCGATGCATTGTGACCGGCAAGCTTCCAGTAGCTATTCCGATCGAGTTTTTCCGAATTATTGGACTCGGATCAAAAATTTTACCACTTTTCGATTTTGGTGATTTTCCCTAGTGGTACCCCTAGGAAAATACGTAAAAATTCGTCGGATTCCGACGAAGCCAATTCTCGATGCGTTGTGACCGGCAAGCTTCCAGTAGCTATTTCGATCGAGTTTTCCCGAATTATTGGTCTCGGATCCACAATTTCACCACTTTTTACGATTTCTCGATTTTGGTGATTTTCCCTAGTGGTACCCCTAGGGAAATCCGTAAAAATTTTTCGGATTCCTACGAAGCCAATTCTCGATGCGTTGTCCGGCAAGCTTCCAGTAGCAATTCCGATCGAGTTTTCCCGAATTATTGGACTCGGATCCATAATTTCACGATTTCTCGATTTTTGTGATTTTCCCTAGTGTTACCCCTAGGGAAATCCGTAAAAATTCGTCGGATTTCGACGAATCCAATTCTCAATGCGTTGTGAACGGAAAGCTTCCAGTAGCTATTCCGATCGAGTTTTCCCGAATTACTAGACTCGGATCCAAAATTTCACCACTTTTTACGATTTCTCGATTTTGGTGATTTTCCATAGTGGTACCCCTAGGAAAATCCATAAAAATTCGTCGGATTCCGACGAACCCAATTCTCAATGCTTTGTGACCGGCAAGCTTCCAGTAGCTATTCCGATCGAGTTTTCCCGAATTATTGGACTCGGATCAAAAATTTTACCACTTTTTACGATTTCTCGATTTTGGTGATTTTTCCTAGTGGTACCCCTAGGGAAATCCGTAAAAATTCGTCGGATTCCGACGAAGCCAATTCTCGATGCGTTGTGACCGGCAAGCTTCCAGTAGCTATTCCGATCGAGTTTTCCCGAATTATTGGACTCGGATCCAAAATTTCCCGATTTCTCGATTTTGGTGATTTTCCCTAGTGATACCCCTATGAAAATCCGTAAAAATTCGTCGGATTCGGACGAAGCCAATTCTCGATGCGTTGTGACCGGCAAGCTTCCATTAGCTATTCCGATCGAGTTTTCTCGAATTATTGTACTCGGATCCAAAATTTCACCACTTTTTACGATTTCTCGATTTTGGTGATTTTTCCTAGTGGTACCCCTAGGGAAATCCGTAAAAATTCGTCGGATTTGGACGAAGCCAATTCTCGATACTATGTGACCGGCAAGCTTCCAGTAGCTATTCCGATCGAGTTTTCCCGAATTATTGGACTCGGATCCAAAATTTCCCGATTTCTCGATTTTGGTGATTTTCCCTAGTGGTACCCCTATGAAAATCCGTAAAAATTCGTCGGATTCCGACGAAGCCAATTCTCAATGCGTTGTGACCGGCAAGCTTCCATTAGCTATTCCGATCGAGTTTTCTCGAATTATTGGACTCGGATCCAAAATTTCACCACTTTTTACGATTTCTCGATTTTGGTGATTTTCCCTAGTGGTACCCCTAGGAAAATCCGTAAAAATTCGTCGGATTCCGACGAAGCCAATTCTCGATGCGTTGTGACCGGCAAGTTTTCAGTAGCTATTCCGATCGAGTTTTCCCGAATTATTGGACTCGGATCATTAATTTCACGATTTCTCGATTTTGGTGATTTTCCCTAGTGGTACCCCTAGGAAAATCCGTAAAAATTCGTCGGATTCCGACGAAGCCAATTCTCGATGCGTTGTGACCGGCAAGCTTCCAGTAGCTATTCCGATCGAGTTTTCCCGAATTATTGGACTCGGATCCAAAATTTCACCACTTTTTCCGATTTCTCGATTTTGGTGATTTTCCCTAGTGGTACCCCTAGGGAAATCCGTAAAAATTCGTCGGATTTCGACGAAGCCAATTCTCGATGCGTTGTGACCGGCAAGCTTCCAGTAACTATTCCGATCGAGTTTTCCCGAATTATTGGACTAGGATTCAAAATTTCACCACTTTTTACGATTTCTCGATTTTTGTGATTTTTCCTAGTGGTACCCCTAGGGAAATCCATAAAAATTTATCGGATTCCGGCGAAGCCAATTATCGATGCGTTGTGACCGGCAAGCTTCCAGTAGCTATTTCGATCGAGTTTTCCCGAATTATTGGACTCGGATCAAAAATTTCACGATTTCTCGATTTTGGTGATTTTCCCTAGTGGTACCCCTAGGGAAATCCGTAAAAATTTGTCGAATTCCGACGAAGCCAATTCTCGATGCGTTGTGACCGGCAAGCTTCCAGTAGCTATTCCGATCGAGTTTTCCCGAATTATTGGACTCGGATCCAAAGTTTTACCACTTTTTAAGATTTCTCGATTTTGGTGATTTTCCCTAGTGGTACCCCTAGGGAAATCCGTAAAAATTCGTTGAATTCCGACGAAGCCAATTCTCGATGCGTTGTGACCGGCAAGCTTCCAGTAGCTATTCCGATCGAGTTTTCCCGAATTATTGGACTCGGATCCAAAATTTCACCACTTTTTACGATTTCTCGATTTTGGTGATTTTCCCTAGTGGTACCCCTAGGGAAATCCGTAAAAATTCGTCGGATTTCGACGAAGCCAATTCTCGATGCGTTGTGACCGGCAAGCTTCCAGTAGCTATTCCGATCGATTTTTCCCGAATTATTAGACTAGGATTCAAAATTTCACCACTTTTTACGATTTCTCGATTTTTGTGATTTTTCCTAGTGGTACCCCTAGGGAAATCCGTAAAAATTTATCGGATTCCGGCGAAGCCAATTCTCGATGCGTTGTGACCGGCAAGCTTCCAGTAGCTATTCCGATCGAGTTTTCCCGAATTATTGGACTCGGATCAAAAATTTCACGATTTCTCGATTTTGGTGATTTTCCCTAGTGGTACCCCTAGGGAAATCCGTAAAAATTTATCGGATTCCGATGAAGCCAATTCTCGATGCGTTGTGACCGGCAAGCTTCCAGTAGCTATTCCGATCGAGTTTTCCCGAATTATTGGACTCGGATCAAAAATTTCACCACTTTTTACGATTTTTCGATTTTGGTGATTTTTCCTAGTGGTACCCCTAGGGAAATCCGTAAAAATTCGTCGGATTTGGACGAAGCCAAATCTCGATACTATGTGACCGGCAAGCTTCCAGTAGCTATTCCGATCGAGTTTTCCCGAATTATTGGACTCGGATCCAAAATTTCACCACTTTTTACGATTTCTCGATTTTGGTGATTTTCCCTAGTGGTACCCCTAGGGAAATCCGTAAAAATTCTTCGGATTTCGACGAAGCCAATTCTCGATGCGTTGTGACCGGCAAGCTTCCAGTAGCTATTCCGATCGATTTTTCCCGAATTATTGGACTAGGATTTAAAATTTCACCACTTTTTACGATTTCTCGATTTTTGTGATTTTTCCTAGTGGTACCCCTGGGGAAATCCGTAAAAATTTATCGGATTCCGGCGAAGCCAATTCTCGATGCGTTGTGACCGGCAAGCTTCCAGTAGCTATTCCGATCGAGTTTTCCCGAATTATTGGACTCGGATCAAAAATTTCACGATTTCTCGATTTTGGTGATTTTCCCTAGTGGTACCCCTAGGGAAATCCGTAAAAATTTGTCGGATTCCGACGAAACCAATTCTCGATGCGTTGTGACCGGCAAGCTTCCAGTAGCTATTCCGATCGAGTTTTCCTGAATTATTGGACTCGGATCCAAAATTTCACCACTTTTTACGATTTGTCGATTTTGGTGATTTTTCCTAGTGGTACCCCTAGGAAAATCCGTAAAAATTCGTCGGATTTGGACGAAGCCAATTCTTGATACTATGTGACCGGCAAGCTTCCAGTAGCTATTCCGATCGAGTTTTCTCGAATTATTGGACTCGGATCCAAAATTTCACCACTTTTTACGATTTCTCGATTTTGGTGATTTTTCCTAGTGGTACCCCTAGGGAAATCCGTAAAAATTCGTCGGATTCCGACGAAGCCAATTCTCGATGCGTTGTGACCGGAAAGCTTCCAGTAGCTATTCCGATCGAGTTGCCCCGAATCATTGGACTCGGATCCAAAATTTCACCACTTTTTACGATTTTTCGATTTTGGTGATTTTTCCTAGTGGTACCCCTAGGGAAATCCGTAAAAATTCGTCGGATTTCGACGAAACCAATTCTCGATACGTTGTGACCGGCAAGCTTCCAGTAGCTATTCCGATCGAGTTTTCCCGAATTATTGGACTCGGATCCAAAATTTCACGATTTCTCGATTTTGGTGATTTTCCCTAGTGGTACCCCTAGGAAAATCCGTAAAAATTCGTCGGATTCCGACGAAGCCAATTCTCGATGCGTTGTGACCGGCAAGCTTCCAGTAGCTATTCCGATCGAGTTTTCCCGAATTATTGGATTCGGATCCAAAATTTCACCACTTTTTACGATTTCTCGATTTTGGTGATTTTCCCTAGTGGTACCCCTAGGAAAATCCGTAAAAATTTATCGGATTCCGGCGAAGCCAATTCTCGATGCGTTGTGACCGGAAAGCTTCCAGTAGCTATTCCGATCGAGTTTTCCCAAATTATTGGACTCGGATCAAAAATTTCACGATTTCTCGATTTTGGTGATTTTCCCTAGTGGTACCCCTAGGGAAATCCGTAAAAATTTGTCGGATTTCGACGAAGCCAATTCTCGATGCGTTGTGACCGGCAAGCTTCCAGTAGCTATTCCGATCGAGTTGCCCCGAATCATTGGACTCGGATCCAAAATTTCACCACTTTTTACGATTTTTCGATTTTGGTGATTTTTCCTAGTGGTACCCCTAGGGAAATCCGTAAAAATTCGTCGGATTTCGACGAAGCCAATTCTCGATGCGTTGTGACCGGCAAGCTTCCAGTAGCTATTCCGATCGAGTTTTCCCGAATTATTGGACTCGGATCAAAAATTTCACGATTTCTCGATTTTGGTATTCGTCGGATTGCGACGAAGCCAATTCTCGATGCGTTGTGACCGGTAAGCTTCCATTAGCTATTCCGATCGAGTTTTCCCGAATTATTGGACTCGGATCAAAAATTTCACGATTTCTCGATTTTGGTATTCGTCGGATTGCGACGAAGCCAATTCTCGATGCGTTGTGACCGGCAAGCTTCCAGTAGATATTCTGATCGAGTTTTCCCGAATTATTGGACTCGGATCCAAAATTTAACCACTTTTTACGATTTCTCGATTTTGGTGATTTTCCCTAGTAGTACCCCTAGGGAAATCCGTAAAAATTCGTCGGATTCCGACGAAGCCAATTCTCGATGCGTTGTGACCGGCAAGCTTCCAGTAGCTATTCCAATCGAGTTTTCCCGAATTATTGGACTCGGATCCAAAATTTCACCACTTTTTAAGATTTCTCGATTTTGGTGATTTTTCCTAGTGGTACCCCTAGGAAAATCCGTAAAAATTCGTTGAATTCCGACGAAGCCAATTCTCGATGCGTTGTGACCGGTAAGCTTCCAGTAGCTATTCCGATCGAGTTTTCCCGAATTATTGGACTCGGATCCAAAATTTCACCACTTTTTACGATTTCTTGATTTTTCTGATTTTTCCTAGTGGTACCCCTAGGAAAATTCGTAAAAATTTATCGGATTCCGGCGAAGCCAATTCTCGATGCGTTGTGACCGGCAAGCTTCCAGTAGCTATTCCGATCGATTTTTCCCGAATTATTGGACTCGGATCAAAAATTTCACGATTTCTCGATTTTGGTGATTTTCCCTAGTGGTACCCCTAGGGAAATCCGTAAAAATTTGTCGGATTTCGACGAAGCCAATTCTCGATGCGTTGTGACCGGCAAGCTTCCAGTAGCTATTCCGATCGAGTTTTCCTGAATTATTGGACTCGGATCCAAAATTTCACCACCTTTTACGATTTCTCGATTTTGGTGATTTTTCCTAGTGGTACCCCTAGGGAAATCCGTAAAAATTCGTCGGATTTGGACGAAGTCAATTCTCGATACTATTTGACCGGCAAGCTTCCAGTAGCTATTCCGATCGAGTTTTCCCGAATTATTGGACTCGGATCCAAAATTTCACCACTTTTTACGATTTCTCGATTTTGGTGATTTTTCCTAGTGGTACCCCTAGGGAAATCCGTAAAAATTCGTCGGATTCCGACGAAGCCAATTCTCGATGCGTTGTGACCGGCAAGCTTCCAATAGCTATTCCGATCGAGTTGCCCCGAATCATTGGACTCGGATCCAAAATTTCACCACTTTTTACGATTTTTCGATTTTGGTGATTTTTCCTAGTGGTACCCCTAGGGAAATCCGTAAAAATTCGTTGGATTTCGACGAAGCCAATTCTCGATGCGTTGTGACCGGCAAGCTTCCAGTAGCTATTCCGATCGAGTTTTCCCGAATTATTGGACTCGGATCCAAAATTTTACCACTTTTTACGATTTCTCGATTTTGGTGATTTTTCCTAGTGGTACCCCTAGGGAAATCCGTAAAAATTCGTCGGATTCCGACGAAGCCAATTCTCGATGCGTTGTGACCGGCAAGCTTCCAGTAGTTATTCCGATCGAGTTTTCCCGAATTATTGGACTCGGATCAAAAATTTCACGATTTCTCGATTTTGGTATTCGTCGGATTGCGACGAAGCCAATTCTCGATGCGTTGTGACCGGTAAGCTTCCATTAGCTATTCCGATCGAGTTTTCCCGAATTATTGGACTCGGATCAAAAATTTCACGATTTCTCGATTTTGGTATTCGTCGGATTGCGACGAAGCCAATTCTCGATGCGTTGTGACCGGCAAGCTTCCAGTAGCTATTCTGATCGAGTTTTCCCGAATTATTGGACTAGGATCAAAAATTTCACCACTTTTTACGATTTCTCGATTTTGGTGATTTGCCCTAGTAGTACCCCTAGGGAAATCCGTAAAAATTCGTCGAATTCCGACGAAGCCAATTCTCGAAGCGTTGTGACCGGCAAGGTTCCAGTAGCTATTCCGATCGAGTTTTCCCGAATTATTGGACTCGGATCAAAAATTTCACCACTTTTTAAGATTTCTCGATTTTGGTGATTTTCCCTAGTGGTACCCCTAGGGAAATCCGTAAAAATTCGTCGGATTTCGACGAAACTAATTCTCGATGCGTTGTGACCGGAAGTTTTCAGTAGCTATTCCGATCGAGTTTTCCCGAATTATTGGACTCGGATCATTAATTTCACGATTTCTCGATTTTGGTGATTTTCCCTAGTGGTACCCCTAGGAAAATCCGTAAAAATTCGTCGGATTCCGACGAAGCCAATTCTCGATGCGTTGTGACTGGCAAGCTTCCAGTAGCTATTCCGATCGAGTTTTCCCGAATTATTGGACTTGGATCCAAAATTTCACCACTTTTTCCGATTTTTCGATTTTGGCGATTTTTCCTAGTGGTACCCCTAGGGAAATCCGTAAAAATTCGTCGGATTTCGACGAAGCCAATTCTCGATGCGTTGTGACCGGCAAGCTTCCAGTAGCTATTCCGATCGAGTTTTCCCGAATTATTGGACTCGGATCCAAAATTTTACCACTTTTTACGATTTCTCGATTTTGGTGATTTTCCCTATGGTACCCCTAGGGAAATCCGTAAAATTCGTCGGATTCCGACGAAGCTAATTCTCGATGCGTTGTGACCGGCAAGCTTCCAGTAGCTATTCCGATCGAGTTTTCCCGAATTATTGGACTCGGATCAGAAATTTCACAACTTTTCGATTTTGGTGATTTTCCCTAGTGGTACCCCAAGGGAAATCCGTAAAAATTCGTCGGATTCCGACGAAGCCAATTCTCGATGCGTTGTGACCGGCAAGCTTCAAGTAGCTATTCCGATCGAGTTTTCCCAAATTATTGGACTCGGATCCAAAATTTCACCACTTTTTAAGATTTCTCGATTTTGGTGATTTTTCCTAGTGGTACCCCTAGGGAAATCCGTAAAAATTCGTTGGATTTCGATGAAACTAATTCTCGATGCGTTGTGACCGGCAAGCTTCCAGTAGCTATTCCGATCGAGTTTTCCCGAATTATTGGACTCGGATAAAAAATTTCACGATTTCTCGATTTTGGTGATTTTCCCTAGTGGTACCCCTAGGGAAATCCGTAAAAATTCGTCGGATTCCGACGAAGCTAATTCTCGATGCGTTGTGACCGGCAAGCTTCCAGTAGCTATTCCGATTGAGTTTTCTCGAATTATTGGACTCGAATCAAAAATTTCACCACTTTTTACGATTTCTTGATTTTGGTGATTTTCCCTATTTGTACCCCTAGGAAAATCCGTAAAAATTCGTCGGATTCCGATGAAGCCAATTCTCCATGCGTTGTGACCGGCAAGGTTCTAGTAGCTATTCCAATCGAGTTTTCCCGAATTGCTAGACTCGGATAAAAAATTTTACCACTTTTTACGATTTCTCGATTTTGGTGATTTTTCCTAGTGGTACCCCTAGGGAAATCCGTAAAAATTCGTCGTATTCCGACGAAGCCAATTCTCGATGCGTTGTGACCGGCAAGCTTCCAGTAGCTATTCCGATCGAGTTGCCCCGAATCATTGGACTCGGATCCAAAATTTCACCACTTTTTACGATTTTGGCGATTTTTCCTAGTGGTACCCCTAGGAAAATCCGTAAAAATTCGTCGGATTTCGACGAAGCCAATTCTCGATGCGTTGTGACCGGCAAGCTTCCAGTAGCTATTCCGATCGAGTTTTCCCGAATTATTGGACTCGGATCCAAAATTTTACCACTTTTTACGATTTCTCGATTTTGGTGATTTTTCCTAGTGGTACCCCTAGGGAAATCCGTAAAAATTCGTCGGATTTCGACGAAACTAATTCTCGATGCGTTGTGACCGGCAAGCTTCCAGTAGCTATTCCGATCGAGTTTTCCCGAATTATTGGACTCGGATCCAAAATTTCACCACTTTTCGATTTTGGTGATTTTCCCTATTGGTACCCCTAGGGAAATCCGTAAAAATTCGTTGCATTCCGACGAAGCCAATTCTCGATGCGTTGTGACCGGAAAGCTTCCAGTAGCTATTCCGATCGAGTTTTCCCGAAATATTGGACTCGGATAAAAAATTTCACGATTTCTCGATTTTGGTGATTTTCCCTAGTGGTACCCCTAGGGAAATCCGTAAAAATTCGTCGGATTCCGAAGAAGCCAATTCTCGATGCGTTGTGACCGGAAAGCTTCCAGTAGCTATTCCGATCGAGTTTTCCCGAATTATTGGACTCGGATCCAAAATTTTACCACTTTTTACGATTTCTCGATTTTGGTGATTTTCCCTATGGTACCCCTAGTGAAATCCGTAAAAATTCGTCGGATTCCGACGAAGCCAATTCTCGATGCGTTGTGACCGGCAAGCTTCCAGTAGCTATTCCGATCGAGTTTTCCCGAATTATTGGACTCGGATCAAAAATTTCACCACTTTTTACGATTTCTCGATTTTGGTGATTTTCCCTAGTGGTACCCCTAGGGAAATCCGTAAAAATTCGTCGGATTCTGACGAAGCCAATTCTCGATGCGTTGTGACCGGCAAGCTTCCTGTAGCTATTCCGATCGAGTTTTCCTGAATTATTGGACTAGGATCAAAAATTTCACCACTTTTTACGATTTCTCGATTTTGGTAATTTTCCCTAGTGGTACCCCTAGGAAAATCCGTAAAAATTCGTCGAATTCCGACGAAGCCAATTCTCGATGCGTTGTGACCGACAAGCTTCCAGTATCTATTCCGATCGAGTTTTCCAGAATTATTGGCCTCGGATCCAAAATTTCACCACTTTTTACGATTTCTCGATTTTGGTGATTTTCCCTAGTGGTACCCCTAGGAAAATCCGTAAAAATTTGTCGTATTCCGACAAAGCCAATTCTCGATGCGTTGTGACAGGCAAGCTTCCAGTAGCTATTCCGATCGAGTTTTCCCGAATTATTGTTCTCGGATCCAAAATTTCACAACTTTTCGATTTTGGTGATTTTCCCTAGTGGTACCCCAAGGGAAATCCGTAAAAATTCGTCGGATTCCGACGAAACCAATTCTCGATGCGTTGTGACCGGCAAGCTTCCAGTAGCTATTCCGATCGAGTTTTCCTGAATTATTGGACTCGGATCAAAAATTTCACGATTTCTCGATTTTAGTGATTTTCCCTAGTGGTACCCCTAGGGAAATCCGTAAAAATTTGTCGGATTCCGACGAAGCCAATTCTCGATGCGTTGTGACCGACAAGCTTCCAGTATCTATTCCGATCGAGTTTTCCAGAATTATTGGCCTCGGATCCAAAATTTCACCACTTTTTACGATTTCTCGATTTTGGTGATTTTCCCTAGTGGTACCCCTAGGGAAATCCGTAAAAATTCGTCGTATTCCGACGAAGCCAATTCTCGATGCGTTGTGACCGGCAAGCTTCCAGTAGCTATTCCGATCGAGTTGCCCCGAATCATTGGACTCGGATCCAAAATTTCAACACTTTTTACGATTTCTCGATTTTGGTGATTTTTCTTAGTGGTACCCCTAGGGAAATCCGTAAAACTTCGTCGGATTCCGACGAAACCAATTCTCGATGCATTGTGACCGGCAAGCTTCCAGTAGCTATTCCGATCGAGTTTTCCCGAATTATTTGACTCGGATCCAAAATTTCACGATTTCTCGATTTTGGTGATTTTCCCTAGTGGTACCCCTAGGAAAATCCGTAAAAATTCGTCGGATTACGACGAAGCCAATTCTCGTTGTGTTGTGACCGGCAAGCTTCCATTAGCTATTCCGATCGAGTTTTCCCAAATTATTGGATTCGGAACCAAAATTTCACCACTTTTTACGATTTCTCGATTTTGGTGATTTTCCCTAGTGGTACCCCTAGGAAAATCCGTAAAAATTCGTCGGATTCCGACGAAGCCAATTCTCGATGCGTTGTGATCGGCAAGTTTTCAGTAGCTATTCCGATCGAGTTTTCCCGAATTATTGGACTCGGATCATTAATTTCACGATTTCTCGATTTTGGTGATTTTCCCTAGTGGTACCCCTAGGAAAATCCGTAAAAATTCGTCGGATTTCGACGAAGCCAATTCTCGATGCGTTGTGACCGGCAAGTTTCCAGTAGCTATTCCGATCGAGTTTTCCCGAATTATTGGACTCGGATCCAAAATTTCACCAGTTTTTACGATTTCTCGATTTTGGTGATTTTCCCTAGTGGTACCCCTAGGGAAATCCGTAAAAATTCATCGGATTCCGACGAAGCCAATTCTCGATGCGTTGTGACCGGCAAGTTTTCAGTAGCTATTCCGATCGAGTTTTCCGGAATTATTGGACTCGGATCATTAATTTCACGATTTCTCGATTTTGGTGATTTTCCCTAGTGGTACCCCTAGGAAAATCCGTAAAAATTCGTCGGATTTCGACGAAGCCAATTCTCGATGCGTTGTGACCGGCAAGCTTCCAGTAGCTATTCCGATCGAGTTTTCCCGAATTATTGGACTCGGATCCAAAATTTTCACCACTTTTTACGATTTCTCGATTTTTGTGATTTTTCCTACTGGTACCCCTAGGGAAATCCATAAAAATTTATCGGATTCCGGCGAAGCCAATTCTCGATGCGTTGTGACCGGCAAGCTTCCAGTAGCTATTCCGATCGAGTTTTCCCGAATTATTGGACTCGGATCAAAAATTTCACGATTTCTCGATTTTGGTGATTTTCCCTAGTGGTACCCCTAGGGAAATCCGTAAAAATTTGTCGGATTCCGACGAAGCCAATTCTCGATGCGTTGTGACCGGCAAGCTTCCAGTAGCTATTCCGATCGAGTTTTCCCGAATTATTGGACTCGGATCCAAAGTTTTACCACTTTTTAAGATTTCTCGATTTTGGTGATTTTCCCTAGTGGTACCCCTAGGGAAATCCGTAAAAATTCATCGGATTCCGACGAAGCCAATTCTCGATGCGTTGTGACCGGCAAGTTTTCAGTAGCTATTCCGATCGAGTTTTCCGGAATTATTGGACTCGGATCATTAATTTCACGATTTCTCGATTTTGGTGATTTTCCCTAGTGGTACCCCTAGGAAAATCCGTAAAAATTCGTCGGATTTCGACGAAGCCAATTCTCGATGCGTTGTGACCGGCAAGCTTCCAGTAGCTATTCCGATCGAGTTTTCCCGAATTATTGGACTCGGATCCAAAAATTTCACCACTTTTTACGATTTCTCGATTTTTGTGATTTTTCCTACTGGTACCCCTAGGGAAATCCATAAAAATTTATCGGATTCCGGCGAAGCCAATTCTCGATGCGTTGTGACCGGCAAGCTTCCAGTAGCTATTCCGATCGAGTTTTCCCGAATTATTGGACTCGGATCAAAAATTTCACGATTTCTCGATTTTGGTGATTTTCCCTAGTGGTACCCCTAGGAAAATCCGTAAAAATTTGTCGGATTCCGACGAAGCCAATTCTCGATGCGTTGTGACCGGCAAGCTTCCAGTAGCTATTCCGATCGAGTTTTCCCGAATTATTGGACTCGGATCCAAAGTTTTACCACTTTTTAAGATTTCTCGATTTTGGTGATTTTCCCTAGTGGTACCCCTAGGGAAATCCGTAAAAATTCGTTGAATTCCGACGAAGCCAATTCTCGATGCGTTGTGACCGGCAAGCTTCCAGTAGCTATTCCGATCGAGTTTTCTCGAATTATTGGACTCGAATCCAAAATTTTACCACTTTTTACGATTTCTCGATTTCGGTGATTTTTCCTAGTGGTACCCCTAGGGAAATCCGTAAAAATTCGTCGGATTCTGACGAAGCCAATTCTCGATGCGTTCTGACCGGCAAGCTTCCATTAGCTATTCCGATCGAGTTTTCCCGAATTATTGGACTCGGATCAAAAATTTCACGATTTCTCGATTTTGGTGATTTTCCCTAATGGTATCCCTAGGAAAATCCGTAAAAAATTCGTCGGATTCCGACGAAGCCAATTCTCGATGCGTTGTGACCGGTAAGCTTCCATTAGCTATTCCGATCGAGTTTTCCCGAATTATTGGACTCGGATCCAAAATTTTTACGATTTCTCGATTTTGGTGATTTTCCCTAGTGGTACCCCTAGGAAAATCCGTAAAAATTCGTCGGATTTCGACGAAGCCAATTCTCGATGCTTTGTGACCGGCAAGCTTCCAGTAGCTATTCCGATCGAGTTTTCCCGAATTATTGGACTCGGATCCAAAATTTCACCACTTTTTACGATTTCTCGATTTTGGTGATTTTCCCTAGTGGTACCCCTAGGGAAATCCGTAAAAATTCATCGGATTCCGACGAAGCCAATTCTCGATGCGTTGTGACCGGCAAGCTTCCAGTAGCTATTCCGATCGAGTTGCCCCGAATCATTGGACTCGGATCCAAAATTTCACCACTTTTTACGATTTCTCAATTTTGGTGATTTTTCCTAGTGGTACCCCTAGGGAAATCCGTAAAAATTCGTCGGATTTCGACGAAGCCAATTCTCGATGAGTTGTGACCGGCAAGCTTCCAGTAGCTATTCCGATCGAGTTTTCCCGAATTATTGGACTCGGATCCAAAATTTTACCACTTTTTACGATTTCTCGATTTTGGTGATTTTTCCTAGTGGTATCCCTAGGGAAATCCGTAAAAATTCATCGGATTCCGACGAAGCCAATTCTCGTTGCGTTCTGACCGGCAAGCTTTCAGTAGCTATTCCGATCGAGTTTTCCCGAATTGTTGGACTCGGATCCAAAATTTCACGATTTCTCGATTTTGGTGATTTTCCCTAGTGGAACCCCTAGGAAAATCGGTAAAAATTCGTCGGATTCCGACGAAGCCAATTCTCGATGCGTTGTGACCGGCAAGCTTCCATTAGCTATTCCGATCGAGTTTTCCCGAATTATTGGACTCGGATCCAAAATTTCACCACTTTTTACGATTTCTCGATTTTGGTGATTTTCCCTAGTGGTACCCCTAGGAAAATCCGTAAAAATTCGTCGGATTCCGACGAAGCCAATTCTCGATGCGTTGTGACCGGCAAGCTTCCATTAGCTATTCCCATCGAGTTTTCCCGAATTATTGGACTAGGATTCAAAATTTCACCACTTTTTACGATTTCTCGATTTTTGTGATTTTTCCTACTGGTACCCCTAGGGAAATCCATAAAAATTTATCGGATTCCGGCGAAGCCAATTCTCGATGCGTTGTGACCGGCAAGCTTCCAGTAGCTATTCCGATCGAGTTTTCCCGAATTATTGGACTCGGATCAAAAATTTCACGATTTCTCGATTTTGGTGATTTTCCCTAGTGGTACCCCTAGTGAAATCCGTAAAAATTTGTCGGATTCCGACGAAGCCAATTCTCGATGCGTTGTGACCGGCAAGCTTCCAGTAGCTATTCCGATCGAGTTTTCCTGAATTATTGGACTCGGATCCAAAGTTTTACCACTTTTTAAGATTTCTCGATTTTGGTGATTTTCCCTAGTGGTACCCCTAGGGAAATCCGTAAAAATTCGTCGGATTCCGGCGAAGCCAATTCTCGATGCGTTGTGACCGGCAAGCTTCCAGTAGCTATTCCGATCGAGTTTTCCCGAATTATTGGACTCGGATCAAAAATTTCACGATTTCTCGATTTTGGTGATTTTCCCTAGTGGTACCCCTAGGGAAATCCGTAAAAATTCGTTGAATTCCGACGAAACTAATTCTCGATGCGTTGTGACCGGCAAGCTTCCAGTAGCTATTCCGATCGAGTTTTGCCGAATTATTGGACTCGGATCCAAAATTTCACCACATTTCGATTTTGGTGATTTTCCCTAGTGGTACCCCTAGGGAAATCCGTAAAAATTCGTCTGATTTCGACGAAGCCAATTCTCGATGCATTGTGACCGGCAAGCTTCCAGTAGCTATTCCGATCGAGTTTTCCCGAATTATTGGACTAGGATCAAAAATTTCACGATTTCTCGATTTTGGTGATTTTCCCTAGTGGTACCCCTAGGGAAATCCGTAAATATTCGTCGGATTCCGACGAAGCCAATTCTCGATGCGTTGTGACCGGCAAGCTTCCAGTAGCTATTCCGATCGAGTTTTCCCGAATTATTGGACTCGGATCCAAAATTTCACCACTTTTGAAGATTTCTCGATTTTGGTGATTTTCCCTAGTGGTACCCCTAGGGAAATACGTAAATATTCGTCGGATTTCGACGAAGCCAATTCTCGATGCGTTCTCACCGGCAAGCTTCCAGTAGCTATTCCGATCGAGTTTTCCCGAATTATTGGACTCGGATCAAAAATTTCACGATTTCTCGATTTTGGTGATTTTCCCTAGTGGTACCCCTAGGAAAATCCGTAAAAATTTGTCGTATTCCGACGAAGCCAATTCTCGATGCGTTGTGACCGGAAAGCTTCCAGTAGCTATTCCGATCGAGTTTTACCGAATTATTGGACTCGGATCCAAAATTTTACCACTTTTTACGATTTCTCGATTTTGGTGATTTTCCCTATGGTACCCCTAGGGAAATCCGTAAAAATTCGTAGGATTCCGACGAAGCCAATTCTCGATGCGTTGTGACCGGCAAGCTTCCAGTAGCTATTCCGATCGAGTTTTCCCGAATTATTGGACTCGGATCCAAAATTTCACCACTTTTTACGATTTCTCGATTTTGGTGATTTTCCCTAGTGGTACCCCTAGGGAAATTCGTAAAAATTCGTCAAATTCCGACGAAGCCAATTCTCGATGCGTTGTGACCGGCAAGCTTCCAGTAGCTATTCCGATCGAGTTTTCCCGAATTATTGGACTTGGATCCAAAATTTCACCACTTTTCGATTTTGGTGATTTTCCCTAGTGGTACCCCTAGGGAAATTCGTAAAAATTTGTCGGATTCCGACGAAACCAATTCTCGATGCGTTGTGACAGACAAGCTTCCAGTAGCTATTCCGATCGAGTTTTCCCGAATTACTGGACTCGGATCCAAAATTTTACCACTTTTAGATTTTGGTGATTTTCCCTAGTGGTACCCCTAGGGAAATCCGTAAAAATTTGTCGGATTCCGACGAAGCCAATTCTCGATGCGTTGTGACAGACAAGCTTCCAGTAGCTATTCCGATCGAGTTTTCCCGAATTATTGGACTCGGATCAAAAATTTCACGATTTCTCGATTTTGGTGATTTTCCCTAGTGGTACCCCTAGGAAAATCCGTAAAAATTTGTCGTATTCCGACGAAGCCAATTCTCGATGCGTTGTGACCGGAAAGCTTCCAGTAGCTATTCCGATCGAGTTTTCCCGAATTATTGGAATCGGGTCCAAAATTTTACCACTTTTTACGATTTCTCGATTTTGGTGATTTTCCCTATGGTACCTCTAGGGAAATCCGTAAAAATTCGTAGGATTCCGACGAAGCCAATTCTCGATGCGTTGTGACCGGCAAGCTTCCAGTAGCTATTCCGATCGAGTTTTTCCGAATTATTGGACTTGGATCCAAAATTTTACCACTTTTCGATTTTGGTGATTTTCCCTAGTGGTACCCCTAGGGAAATCCGTAAAAATTTGTCGGATTCCGACGAAGCCAATTCTCGATGCGTTGTGACAGACAAGCTTCCAGTAGCTATTCCGATCGAGTTTTCCCGAATTATTGGACTCGGATCATAAATTTCACGATTTCTCGATTTTGGTGATTTTCCCTAGTGGTACCCCTAGGGAAATCCGTAAAAATTCGTCGGATTTCGACGAAGCCAATTTTTGATGCGTTGTGACCGGCAAGCTTCCAGTAGCTATTCCGATCTAGTTTTCCCGAATTATTGGAGTCGGATCCAAAATTTCATCACTTTTTACGATTTCTCGATTTTGGTGATTTTCCCTAGTGGTACCCCTAGGGAAATCCGTAAAAATTCGTCGGATTCCGACGAAACCAATTGTCGATGCGTTGTGACCGACAAGCTTCCAGTAGCTATTCCGATCGAGTTTTCCCGAATTATTGGACTCGGATCCAAAATTTTACCACTTTTTACGATTTCTCGATTTTGGTGATTTTCCCTAGTGGTACCCCTAGGGAAATCCGTAAAAATTCGTCGAATTTCGACGAAGCTAATTCTCGATGCGTTGTGACCGGCAAGCTTCCAGTAGCTATTCTGATTGAGTTTTCCCGAATTATTGGACTCGGATCCATAATTTCACCACTTTTCACGATTTCTCGATTTTGGTGATTTTCCCTAGTGGTACCCCTAGGGAAATCCGTAAAAATTCGTCGGATTCCGACGAAGCCAATTCTCGATGCGTTGTGACCGGCAAGCTTCCAGTAGCTATTCCGATCGAGTATTCCCGAATTATTGGACTCGGATCCAAAATTTCACGATTTGTCGATTTTGGTGATTTTCCATAGTGGTACCCCTGGGAAAATCCGTAAAAATTTGTCGGATTCCGACAAAGCTAATTCTCGATGCGTTTTGACCGGCAAGCTTCCAGTAGCTATTCCGATCGAGTTTTCCCGAATTATTGGACTCGGATCAAAAATTTCACAACTTTTTACGATTTCTCGATTTTTGTGATTTTCCCTAGTGGTACCCCTAGGAAAATCCGTAAAAATTCGTCGGATTTCGACGAAACTAATTCTCGATGCGTTGTGACCGGCAAGCTTCCAGTAGCTATTCCGATCGAGTTTTCCCGAATTATTGGACTCGGATCCAAAATTTCACCACTTTTCGATTTTGGTGATTTTCCCTAGTGGTACCCCTAGGAAAATCCGTAAAAATTTGTCGTATTCCGACGAAGCCAATTCTCATTGCGTTGTGACAGGCAAGCTTCCTGTAGCTATTCCGATCGAGTTTTCCCGAATTACTGGACTCGGATCCAAAATTTCACCACTTTTCGATTTTGGTGATTTTCCCTAGTGGTACCCCTAGGGAAATCCGTAAAAATTCGTCGGATTTCGACGAAGCCAATTCTCGATGCGTTGTGACCGGAAAGCTTCCAGTAGCTATTCCGATCGAGTTTTCCCGAATTATTGGACTCGGATCAAAAATTTCACGATTTCTCGATTTTGGTGATTTTCCCTAGTGGTACCCCTAGGGAAATCCGTAGAAATTCGTCGGATTCCGACGAAGCCAATTCTCGATGCGTTGTGACCGGAAAGCTTCCAGTAGCTATTCCGATCGAGTTTTCCCGAATTATTTGACTCGGATCCAAAATTTCACCACTTTTTGATTTTGGTGATTTTCCCTAGTGGTACCCCTAGGGAAATCCGTAAAAATTCGTCGGATTTCGACGAAGCCAATTCTCGATGCGTTGTGACCGGCAAGCTTCCAGTAGCTATTCCGATCGAGTTTTCCCGAAATATTGGACTCGGATCATAAATTTCACGATTTCTCGATTTTGGTGATTTTCCCTAGTGGTACACCTAGGGAAATCCGTAAAAATTCGTCGGATTCCGACGAAGCCAATTCTCGATGCGTTGTGACCGGAAAGCTTCCAGTAGCTATTCCGATCGAGTTTTCCCGAATTATTGGACTCGGGTCCAAAATTTTACCACTTTTTACGATTTCTCGATTTTGGTGATTTTCCCTATGGTACCTCTAGGGAAATCCGTAAAAATTCGTAGGATTCCGACGAAGCCAATTCTCGATGCGTTGTGACCGGCAAGCTTCCAGTAGCTATTCCGTTCGAGTTTTCCCGAATTATTGGACTCGGATCCAAAATTTCACCACTTTTCGATTTTAGTGATTTTCCCTAGTGGTACCCCTAGGAAAATCCGTAAAAATTTGTCGTATTCCGACGAAGCCAATTCTCGATGCGTTGTGACAGGCAAGCTTCCAGTAGCTATTCTGATCTAGTTTTCCCGAATTATTGGACTCGGATCCAAAATTTCACCACTTTTCGATTTTGGTGATTTTCCCTAGTGGTACCCCTAGGGAAATCCGTAAAAATTCGTCGGATTTCGAAGAAGCCAATTCTCGATGCGTTGTGACCGGCAAGCTTCCAGTAGCTATTCAGATCGAGTTTTCCCGAAATATTGGACTCGGATCAAAAATTTCACGATTTCTCGATTTTGGTGATTTTCCCTAGTGGTACCCCTAGGGAAATTTGTAAAAATTCGTCGGATTCCGACGAAGCCAATTCTCGATGCGTTGTGACCGGCAAGCTTCCAGTAGCTATTCCGATCGAGTTTTCCCGAATTATTGGACTCGGATCCAAAATTTCACCACTTTTCGATTTTGGTGATTTTCCCTAGTGGTACCCCTAGGAAAATCCGTAAAAATTTGTCGTATTCCGACGAAGCCAATTCTCGATGCGTTGTGACAGGCAAGCTTCTAGTAGCTATTCCGATCGAGTTTTCCCGAATTACTGGACTCGGATCCAAAATTTCACCACTTTTCGATTTTGGTGATTTTCCCTAGTGGTACCCCTAGGGAAATCCGTAAAAATTCGTCGGATTTCGACGAAGCCAATTCTCGATGCGTTGTGACCGGAAAGCTTCCAGTAGCTATTCCGATCGAGTTTTCCCGAATTATTGGACTCGGATCAAAAATTTCACGATTTCTCGATTTTGGTGATTTTCCCTAGTGGTACCCCTAGGGAAATCCGTAAAAATTCGTCGGATTCCGACGAAGCCAATTCTCGATGCATTGTGACCGGAAAGCTTCCAGTAGCTATTCCGATCGAGTTTTCCCGAATTATTGGACTCGGATCCAAAATTTTACCACTTTTTACGATTTCTCGATTTTGGTGATTTTCCCTATGGTACCCCTAGGGAAATCCGTAAAAATTCGTAGGATTCCGACGAAGCCAATTCTCGATGCGTTGTGACCGGCAAGCTTCCAGTAGCTATTCCGATCGAGTTTTCCCGAATTATTGGACTCGGATCCAAAATTTCACCACTTTTTACGATTTCTATATTTTGGTGATTTTCCCTAGTGGTACCCCTAGGGAAATCCGTAAAAATTCGTCAAATTCCGACGAAGCCAATTCTCGATGCGTTGTGACCGGCAAGCTTCCAGTAGCTATTCCGATCGAGTTTTCCCGAATTATTGGACTCGGATCCAAAATATTACCACTTTTCGATTTTGGTGATTTTCCTTAGTGGTACCCCTAGGGAAATCCGTAAAAATTTGTCGGATTCCGACGAAGCCAATTCTCGATGCGTTGTGACAGACAAGCTTCCAGTAGCTATTCTGATCGAGTATTCCCGAATTATTGGACTCGGATCATAAATTTCACGATTTCTCTATTTTGGTGATTTTCCCTAGTGGTACCCCTAGGGAAATCCGTAAAAATTCGTCGGATTCCGACGAAGCCAATTTTGGATGCGTTGTGACCGGCAAGCTTCCAGTAGCTATTCCGATCTAGTTTTCCCGAATTATTGGAGTCGGATCCAAAATTTCATCACTTTTTACGATTTCTCCATTTTGGTGATTTTCCCTAGTGGTACCCCTAGGAAAATCCGTAAAAATTCGTCGGATTCCGACGAAACCAATTGTCGATGCGTTGTGACCGACAAGCTTCCAGTAGCTATTCCGATCGAGTTTTCCCGAATTATTGGACTCGGATCCAAAATTTCACCATTTTTTACGATTTCTCGATTTTGGTGATTTTCCCTAGTGGTACCCCTAGGGAAATCCGTAAAAATTCGTCGAATTCCGACGAAGCCAATTCTCGATGCGTTGTGACCGGCAAGCTTCCAGTAGCTATTCCGATTGAGTTTTCCCGAATTATTGGACTCGGATCCATAATTTCACCACTTTTTACGATTTCTCAATTTTTGTGATTTTCCCTAGTGGTACACCTAGGGAAATCCGTAAAAATTCGTCGGATTCCGACGAAGCCAATTCTCGATGCGTTGTGACCGGAAAGCTTCCAGTAGCTATTCCGATCGAGTTTTCCCGAATTATTGGACTCGGGTCCAAAATTTTACCACTTTTTACGATTTCTCGATTTTGGTGATTTTCCCTATGGTACCTCTAGGGAAATCCGTAAAAATTCGTAGGATTCCGACGAAGCCAATTCTCGATGCGTTGTGACCGGCAAGCTTCCAGTAGCTATTCCGTTCGAGTTTTCCCGAATTATTGGACTCGGATCCAAAATTTCACCACTTTTCGATTTTAGTGATTTTCCCTAGTGGTACCCCTAGGAAAATCCGTAAAAATTTGTCGTATTCCGACGAAGCCAATTCTCGATGCGTTGTGACAGGCAAGCTTCCAGTAGCTATTCTGATCTAGTTTTCCCGAATTATTGGACTCGGATCCAAAATTTCACCACTTTTCGATTTTGGTGATTTTCCCTAGTGGTACCCCTAGGGAAATCCGTAAAAATTCGTCGGATTTCGAAGAAGCCAATTCTCGATGCGTTGTGACCGGCAAGCTTCCAGTAGCTATTCAGATCGAGTTTTCCCGAAATATTGGACTCGGATCAAAAATTTCACGATTTCTCGATTTTGGTGATTTTCCCTAGTGGTACCCCTAGGGAAATTTGTAAAAATTCGTCGGATTCCGACGAAGCCAATTCTCGATGCGTTGTGACCGGCAAGCTTCCAGTAGCTATTCCGATCGAGTTTTCCCGAATTATTGGACTCGGATCCAAAATTTCACCACTTTTCGATTTTGGTGATTTTCCCTAGTGGTACCCCTAGGAAAATCCGTAAAAATTTGTCGTATTCCGACGAAGCCAATTCTCGATGCGTTGTGACAGGCAAGCTTCTAGTAGCTATTCCGATCGAGTTTTCCCGAATTACTGGACTCGGATCCAAAATTTCACCACTTTTCGATTTTGGTGATTTTCCCTAGTGGTACCCCTAGGGAAATCCGTAAAAATTCGTCGGATTTCGACGAAGCCAATTCTCGATGCGTTGTGACCGGAAAGCTTCCAGTAGCTATTCCGATCGAGTTTTCCCGAATTATTGGACTCGGATCAAAAATTTCACGATTTCTCGATTTTGGTGATTTTCCCTAGTGGTACCCCTAGGGAAATCCGTAAAAATTCGTCGGATTCCGACGAAGCCAATTCTCGATGCATTGTGACCGGAAAGCTTCCAGTAGCTATTCCGATCGAGTTTTCCCGAATTATTGGACTCGGATCCAAAATTTTACCACTTTTTACGATTTCTCGATTTTGGTGATTTTCCCTATGGTACCCCTAGGGAAATCCGTAAAAATTCGTAGGATTCCGACGAAGCCAATTCTCGATGCGTTGTGACCGGCAAGCTTCCAGTAGCTATTCCGATCGAGTTTTCCCGAATTATTGGACTCGGATCCAAAATTTCACCACTTTTTACGATTTCTATATTTTGGTGATTTTCCCTAGTGGTACCCCTAGGGAAATCCGTAAAAATTCGTCAAATTCCGACGAAGCCAATTCTCGATGCGTTGTGACCGGCAAGCTTCCAGTAGCTATTCCGATCGAGTTTTCCCGAATTATTGGACTCGGATCCAAAATTTTACCACTTTTCGATTTTGGTGATTTTCCCTAGTGGTACCCCTAGGGAAATCCGTAAAAATTTGTCGGATTCCGACGAAGCCAATTCTCGATGCGTTGTGACAGACAAGCTTCCAGTAGCTATTCTGATCGAGTATTCCCGAATTATTGGACTCGGATCATAAATTTCACGATTTCTCTATTTTGGTGATTTTCCCTAGTGGTACCCCTAGGGAAATCCGTAAAAATTCGTCGGATTCCGACGAAGCCAATTTTGGATGCGTTGTGACCGGCAAGCTTCCAGTAGCTATTCCGATCTAGTTTTCCCGAATTATTGGAGTCGGATCCAAAATTTCATCACTTTTTACGATTTCTCCATTTTGGTGATTTTCCCTAGTGGTACCCCTAGGGAAATCCGTAAAAATTCGTCGGATTCCGACGAAACCAATTGTCGATGCGTTGTGACCGACAAGCTTCCAGTAGCTATTTCGATCGAGTTTTCCCGAATTATTGGACTCGGATCCAAAATTTCACCATTTTTTACGATTTCTCGATTTTGGTGATTTTCCCTAGTGGTACCCCTAGGGAAATCCGTAAAAATTCGTCGAATTCCGACGAAGCCAATTCTCGATGCGTTGTGACCGGCAAGCTTCCAGTAGCTATTCCGATTGAGTTTTCCCGAATTATTGGACTCGGATCCATAATTTCACCACTTTTTACGATTTCTCAATTTTGGTGATTTTCCCTAGTGGTACCCCTTGGGAAATCTGTAAAAATTCGTCGGATTCCGACGAAGCCAATTCTCGATGCGTTGTGACCGGCAAGCTTCCAGTAGCTATTCAGATCGAGTTTTCCCGAATTATTGGACTCGGATCCAAAATTTCATCACTTTTTACGATTTCTCGATTTTGGTGATTTTACCTAGTAGTACCGCTAGGGAAATCCGTAAAAATTCGTCGGATTCCGACGAAGCCAATTCTCGATGCGTTGTGACCGGCAAGCTTCCAGTAGCTATTCCGATCGAGTTTTCCCGAATTATTGGACTCGGATCCAAAATTTCACCACTTTTTACGATTTCTCGATTTTGGTGATTTTTCCTAGTTGTACCCCTAGGGAAATCCGTAAAAATTCGTCGGATTTCGACGAAGCCAATTCTCGATGCGTTGTGACCGGCAAGCTTCCAGTAGCTATTTCGATCGAGTATTCCCGAATTATTGGACTCGGATCCAAAATTTCACGATTTCTCGATTTTTGTGATTTTCCCTAGTGGTACCCCTAGGGAAATCCGTAAAAATTCATCGGATTCCGACGAAGCCAATTCTCGATGCGTTGTGACTGGCAAGCTTCCAGTAGCTATTCCGATCGAGTTTTCCCGAATTATTGGACTCGGATCCAAAATTTCACCACTTTTTACGATTTCTCGATTTTGGTGATTTTTCCTAGTGGTACCCCTAGTGAAATCCGTAAAAATTCGTCGGATTCCGACGAAACCAATTCTCGATGCGTTGTGACCGGTAAGCTTTCAGTAGCTATTCCGATTGATTTTCCCGAATTATTGGACTCGGATCCAAAATTTCACCACTTTTCGATTTTAGTGATTTTCCCTAGTGGTACCCCTAGGGAAATCCGTAAAAATTCGTCGGATACCGACGAAGCCAATTCTCGATGCGTTGTGACTGGCAAGCTTCTAGTAGCTATTCCGATCGAGTTTTCCCGAATTATTGGACTCGGATCCAAAATTTCACCACTTTTTACGATTTCTCGATTTTTGTGATTTTCCCTAGTGGTACCCCTAGGGAAATCCGTAAAAATTCATCGGATTCCGACGAAGCCAATTCTCAATGCGTTGTGACCGGCAAGCTTCCAGTAGCTATTCCGATTGAGTTTTCCCGAATTATTGGACTCGGATCCAAAATTTCACCACTTTTTACGATTTCTCGATTTTGGTGATTTTCCCTAGTGGTACCCCTAGGAAAATCCGTAAAAATTCGTCGGATTCCGACGAAACCAATTCTCGATGCGTTGTGACCGGCAAGTTTCCAGTAGCTATTCCGATCGAGTTTTCCCGAATTATTGGACTCGGATCATTAATTTCACGATTTCTCGATTTTGGTGATTTTCCCTAGTGGTACCCCTAGGAAAATCCGTAAAAATTCGTCGGATTCCGACGAAGCCAATTCTCGATGCGTTGTGACCGGCAAGCTTCCAGTAGCTATTCCGATCGAGTTTTCCCGAATTATTCGACTAGGATTCAAAATTTCACCACTTTTTACGATTTCTCGATTTTTGTGATTTTTTTTAGTGGCACCCCTAGGAAAATCCGTAAAAATTTATCGGATTCCGGCGAAGCCAATTCTCGATGCGTTGTGACCGGCAAGCTTCCAGTGGCTATTCCGATCGAGTTTTCCCGAATTATTGGACTTGGATCAAAAATTTCGCGATTTCTCGATTTTGGTGATTTTCCCTAGTGGTACCCCTAGGAAAATCCGTAAAAATTTATCGGATTCCGATGAAGCAAATTCTCGATGCGTTGCGACCGGCAAGATTCCAGAAGCTATTTCGATCGAGTTTTCTTGAATTATTGAACTCGGATCCAAAATTTCACCACTTTTTACGATTTCTCGATTTTGGCGATTTTCCCTAGTGGTACCCCTAGGGAAATCCGTAAAAATTCGTCGGATTTCGACGAAGCCAATTCTCGATACGTTGTGACCGGCAAGCTTCCAGTAGCTATTCCGATCGTGTTTACCCGAATTATTGGACTCGGATCCAAAATTTCACCACTTTTTACGATTTCTCGATTTTGGTGATTTTTCCTAGTGGTACCCCTAGGGAAATCCGTAAAAATTCTTCGGATTCCGACGAAGCCAATTCTCGATGCGTTGTGACCGGCAAGCTTCCAGTAGCTATTCCGATCGAGTTGCCCCGAATCATTGGACTCTGATCCAAAATTTCACCACTTTTTACGATTTTTGATTTTGGTGATTTTTCCTAGTGGTACCCCTAGGGAAATCCATAAAAATTCGTCGGATTTCGACGAAGCCAATTCTCGATGCGTTGTGACCGGCAAGCTTCCAGTAGCTATTCCGATCGAGTTTTCCCATATTATTGGACTCGGATCAAAAATTTTACCACTTTTTACGATTTCTCGTTTTTGTTGATTTTTCCTAGTGGTACCCCTAGGGAAATCCGTAAAAATTCGTCGGATTCCGACGAAGCCAATTCTCGATGCGTTGTGACCGGCAAGCTTCCAGTAGCTATTCCGATCGAGTTTTCCCGAATTATTGGACTCGGATCCAAAATTTCACAACTTTTTACGATTTCTCGATTTTTGTGATTTTCCCTAGTGGTACCCCTAGGAAAATCCGTAAAAATTCGTTGGATTCCGACGAAGCCAATTCTCGATGCGTTGTGACCGTCAAGCTTCCAGTAGCTATTCCGATCGACTTTTCCCGAATTATTGGACTCGGATCCGAAATTTCACCACTTTTTACGATTTCTCGATTTTGGTGATTTTTTCTAGTTTAGGGAAATCCGTAAAAATTCGTCGGATTCCAACGAAACCAATTCTCGATGCGTTGTCATCGGCAAGCTTCCAGTAGCTATTCCGATTGAGTTTTCCCGAATTATTAGACTCGGATCCAAAATTTCACCACTTTTCGATTTTGGTGATTTTCCCTAGTGGTACCCCCAGGGAAATCCGTAAAAATTCATCGGATTCCGACGAAGCCAATTCTCAATGCGTTGTGACCGACAAGCTTCCAGTAGCTATTCCGATCGAGTTTTCCCGAATTATTGGACTCGGATCAATAATTTCACCACTTTTTACGATTTCTCGATTTTGGTGATTTTCCCTAGTGGTACCCTTAGGGAAATTCGTAAAAATTCATCGGATTCAGACGAAGCCAATTCTCGATGTGTTGTGACCGACAAGCTTCCAGTAGCTATTCTGATTGAGTTTTCCCGAATTATTGGACTCGGATCCAAAATTTCACCACTTTTTACGATTTCTCGATTTTAGTGATTTTCCCTAGTGGTACCCCTAGGAAAATCCGTAAAAATTTGTCGGATTCCGGCGAAGCAAAATCTCGATGTGTTGTGACCGGCAAGCTTCCAGTAGCTATTCCGATCGAGTTTTCCCGAATTATTGGACTCGGAACAAAAATTTCACCACTTTTTGATTTTGATGATTTTTCCTAGTGGTACCCTTAGGGAAATCCGAAAAAATTCGTCGGATTCCGACGAAGCCAATTCTCGATGCGTTGTGACCGGCAAGCTTCCAGTAGCTATTTCTATCCGAGTCCAATAATTCGGGAAAACTCGATCGTAATAGCTACTGGAAGCTTGCCGGTCACAACGCATCGAGAATTGGATTCGTCGGAATCCGACGAATTTTTACGGATTTCCCTAGGGGTACCACTAGGGAAAATCACCAAAATCAAAAAATCGTGAAATTCTGGATCCGATTCCAATAATTCGGGAAAACTCGATCGGAATAGCAACTGGAAGCTTGCCGGTCACAATGCATCGAGAATTGGTTTCGTCGGAATCCGACAAATTTTACGGATTTTCCTAGGGGTACCACTAGGGAAAATTACCAAAATCGAGAAATCGTAAAAATTGGTGAAATTTTGGATCCGAGTCCAATAATTCGGAAAAACTCAATCGGAATAGCTACTGGAAGCTTGCCGGTCACAACGTATCGAGAATTGGCTTCGTCAGAATCCGACGAATTTTTACGGATTTCCCTAGGGGTACCACTAGGGAAAATCACCAAAATCAAAAAATCGTGAAATTCTGGATCCGATTCCAATAATTCGGGAAAACTCGATCGGAATAGCAACTGGAAGCTTGCCGGTCACAATGCATCGAGAATTGGTTTCGTCGGAATCCGACAAATTTTTACGGATTTTCCTAGGGGTACCACTAGGGAAAATTACCAAAATCGAGAAATCGTAAAAATTGGTGAAATTTTGGATCCGAGTCCAATAATTCGGAAAAACTCAATCGGAATAGCTACTGGAAGCTTGCTGGTCACAACGTATCGAGAAATGGCTTCGTCAGAATCCGACGAATTTTTACGTATTTCCCTAGGGGTACCACTAGGGAAAATCACAAAAATAAACAAATCGTAAAAAGTGGTGAAATTTTGGATCCGAGTCCAATAATTCGGGAAAACTCGATCGGAATAGCTACTGGAAGGTTGTCGGTCACAACGCATCGAGAATTGGTTTCGTCGGAATACGACGAATTTTTACGGATTTCCCAAGGGGTACCACTAGGGAAAATCACCAAAATCGAGAAATCGTGAAATTTTGGATCCGAGTCCAATAATTCGGGAAAACTCGATCGGAATAGCTACTGCAAGCTTGCCGATCACACCGCATCGAGAATTGGCTTCGTCGAAATACGACGAATTTTTACGGATTTCCCAAGGGGTACCACTAGGGAAAATCACAAAAATCAAGAAATCGTAAAAAGTGGTGACATTTTGGATCCGAGTCCAATAATTCGGGAAAACTTGATCGGAATAGCTACTGGAAGCTTGCCGGTCACAACGCATCGAGAATTGGTTTCGTCGGAATCCGATAAATTTTTACGGATTTTCCTAGGGGTACCATTAGGGAAAATCTCCAAAATCGAGAAATCGTGAAATTTTGGATCCGACTCCAATAATTCGGGAAAACTCGATCGGAATAGCTACTGGAAGCTTGCCGGTCACAACGCATCGAGAATTGGCTTCATCGGAATACGACGAATTTTTACGGATTTCCCAAGGGGTACCACTAGGGAAAATCACCAAAATCGAGAAATCGTAAAAAGTGGTGAAATTTTGGATCCGAGTCCAATAATTCGGGAAAACTCGATCGGAATAGCTACTGGAAGCTTGCCGGTCACAACGCATCGAGAATTGGATTCGTCGAAATCCGATGAATTTTTACGGATTTTCCAAGGGGTACTACTAGGGAAGATCACCAAAATCGAGAAATCGTAAAAAGTGGTGAAATTTTGGATCCGAGTCTAATAATTCGGGAAAACTCGATCGGAATAGCTACTGGAAGCTTGCCGGTCACAACGCATCGAGAATTGGCTTCGTCGAAATTCGACGAATTTTTACGGATTTCCCTAGGCTACCACTAGGGAAAATTACCAAAATCGAGAAATCGTGAAATTTCGGATTCGAGTCCAATAATTCGGGAAAACGCGATCGGAATAGCTACTGGAAGCTTGCCAATCACAACGCATCGAGAATTGGCTTCGTCGGAATACGACGAGTTTTTACGGATTTCCCAAGAGGTACCACTAGGGAAAATCACCAAAATCGAGAAATCGTGAAATTTTGGATCCGAGTCCAATAATTCGGGAAAACTCGATCAGAATAGCTACTGGAAGCTTGCCGGTCACACCGCATCGAGAATTGGCTTCGTCGGAATACGACGAATTTTTACGGATTTCCCAAGGGGTACCACTAGGGAAAATCATAAAAATCGAGAAATTGTAAAAAGTGGTGACATTTTGCATCCGAGTCCAATAATTCGGGAAAACTCGATCGGAATAGCTACTGGAAGCTTGCCGGTCACTACGCATCGAGAATTGGTTTCGTCGGAATCCGACGAATTTTTACGGATTTTCCTAGGGGTACCACTAGTGAAAATCACCAAAATCGAGAAATCGTGAAATTTTGGATCCGACTGCAATAATTCGAGAAAACTCGATCGGAATAGCTACTGGAAGCTTGCTGGTCACAACGCATCGAGAATTGGCTTCGTCGGAATCCAATGAATTTTTACGGATTTCCCTAGGGGTACCACTAGGGAAAATCACCAAAATCGAGAAATCGTAAAAAGTGATGAAATTTTTGATCCGAGTCCAATAATTCGGGAAAACTCGATTGGAATAGCTACTGGAAGCTTGCCGGTCACAACGCATCGAAAATTGGCTTCGTCGAAATCCGACGAATTTTTACGGATTTCCCTAGGGGTACCACTAGGAAAAATCACCAACATCGAGAAATCGTAAAAAGTGGTCAAATTTTGGATCCGAGTCTAATAATTCGGGAAAACTCGATCAGAATAGCTACTGGAAGCTTGCCGGTCACAACGCATCGAGAATTGGCTTCGTCGGAATACGACGAATTTTTACGGATTTCTCAAGGGGTACCACTAGGGAAAATCACAAAAATCGAGAAATCGTAAAAAGTGGTGACATTTTGGATCCGAGTCCAATAATTCGGGAAAACTCGATCGGAATAGCTACTGGAAGCTTGCCGGTCACAACGCATCGAGAATTGGCTTCGTCAAAATTCGACGAATTTTTACGGATTTCCCAAGGGGTACCACTAGGGAAAATCACCAAAATCGAGAAATCGTAAAAAGTGGTGAAATTTTTGATCCGAGTCCAATAATTCGGGAAAACTCGATCGGAATAGCTACTGGAAGCTTGCCAGTCACAATGCACCGAGAATTGGCTTCGTCGAAATCCGACGAATTTTTACGGATTTCCCTAGGGGTACCTATAGAGAAAATCACCAAAATCGAGAAATCGTGAAATTTTGGATCCGATTCCAATAATTCGGGAAAACTCGATCGGAATAGCTATTAGAAGTTTGCCAGTCACAACGCATCGAGAATTGGCTTCGTCGGAATCTGACGAATTTTTACGGATTTTGTAACACCCCCATACCCTCGGTAAGGAATATCGGGGCGCTACGCGGACACTTACGTATACATGTACATGCATTAGCGGAAGCGATAGCATAAACACATCCATTTAAAAGTAATTAAATACTACACTAGGGCCCAACATGCATTTCATATCCACTATACATATGTACTTCTTTCTCTTTATACATGTTCATATTACACTCTGTTTTCATTTAACTTTACATATACATTTACATGTGATTCTTTAACTTTTATTACATAATGATGTTACTCAAAACATCACTAGCTCTGTATCTAATCTATACAAAAGACCTGAATAATACTCCCTAGTGGCCTTTAACTGCAGATGCTCGCTCACTGTCCGAACCTGTAAACCTACACGGAAATAAACATCTGTGCTAAGCGATAACGCTTAGTGGGGATGAAAATAATGCAAAGGACTTCTTTACGAAGTCACAAGTAAATCACAAATTTCATGTAACAAATCAACTAGCTCTTGCATATAGCTCTTATACATATATAGGTTACATGTTCAATTATCAAAGTAGTAAACTCACAAGTATATAACATCTACTCTTCTACTTATTCATATACACTACAACTTGTACATATCATTTATTCAAATATACGCTATCATGTGTTCACATTCGTATAAACACACTCATGTAATCATATACTTGTATACAGAACTATAATGTAATTAAACATTACTTTCATGTACTATAGCTTTTATTCAAAGCAATGCTTTTAATCATCTCAAGTTCACTACACAACTTTTAACAAAACAGGCCTGACTTCCTTTAGTTGCGGATACGAGACGCTCTATAATAAAACATTTTCGGTGGACCGAAGTCACAAAACATTTTCATCTATCTCTATAAATGACCGTTCTCAGAGGTCGACCCGCTTTGCCCAAACGGGGCGGAACATAGGCAGCTGCACTCGGTAATCCCTTTATAAGCATGCTTATCTATCCACTGCTATGGCCAGTCAGGCTAACCATAAAGACTCTATACCCTATATCATATACATTACATGTACTCTACTATTCATTCAAGAACACTATACACTATATACATATCAATGGAGCAAACCATGTATACACATATACCCTATACATATACTCGCATGAAATCATATAATATCCATGCATTTTACATGTTCATAGACTTCACACATTATGATTCAATATCACATGCATATCATGTTCAATAATTAAAAAGCATATATACATCTAATTTTATTATTAAACTCTTGTGCCATAGCTTTAATCACCTATAATTTCAATTGACAACCACTCACATACTCATTTCCTAAAGTTAGAAATGAGTTGGACATGCTATAGGAACTTACCATGAAGTTCGGGTGCATTTCGGGAAGAAAAACACTCAAAATATGCATATTAGGGGTTGGTCACGGTGGTAATGGATTGGTTGCCACCGTGAGGTCCAAAAACGAGCATTCTGCCCAGCATTTTCATATGTCATGGTGGTAATGAATTTGGTTACCACCGTGACCTACCAAAATTTGCAAAACAGAAGCTTGGATACAGGACTGCTTCACAACTCATTTTTGTTCAGGCTAAACGAACATCTAAAAGACATTTTTAGGAAAACATTCCTTCTTAAAATTTGTTTCCTAAGATGTTAACTTTCAATTGGGACAATTTTCAAGTAAATTCGACATCTACAACATCATATATGATCTAAATAATCTGAACTGGTCAAATGAACCGGCCAAAGTAGAGACACCTCTGTTTTGGACATTTTTGAAGGTCTTAGAGCACAAATTTGCTCAAGCTTATTTCTGTAACAATTATAGATATAGAAGTCATGGTTCTAGTGGCTCAATAATCACTCAATTCAGAGGTCTATAACTATACTTATGACAAAAACTTCACACAGAGGTCATATGACAATTAAACAGAATTTACCATATCAAATTTTATCATCAACAAATACACGCCATCAATCAATTCACATACTTCTAAGCATATATACACATATCACAAGTACCACAAGCAATCAAAATTATATTTTCACACGATCCCAACCTCTAGAAAGCTCGATCTCGTACTTTCTACTCGATTCCGACCTCCTCTTTACCCTTATCAACTCTATTGCCTCCAGCTTGTACCAAAACCACACAAACACTTGGGTTACTCTTCTTTTTACTTTAAATCAAAAACAGAAATTAAATAGAAGAAGAAGACCAATGCTAAAATCATGCTACTTACCTTCTTCTTAAGAACCCAACTCAACCCTTGACTTATACTCTTCAAACCAATCTAAGTAGTTCTCTCAAATAACTAAGCATGTGAAAAAGAAAAGGAACAAGAGTGGCAAAGCAAGGTGATCGGCTGACCCAAAAAAAGAAACTAAAGCAAAAGAATAAGAGGGCCAAAACTCACGTAAAAGAAGAAGAAAGAAGCAAATGGTCAATCCTCATCCTCCATTTACTATTCAAATAAATGCCCACTTACTTTAATTAATTACAACTTTACCTTTAGTCAACCATTTTTATCCCCTTCAGTCCACTTAGTTCATCTTGTTCCTTTTTAACCAAACTAACTATTTTCCATTCAATTCATATTAAATTCATCTCTTGCCACTTGTCTCTTTCCTACGACGCCAAGTGTCACTCTCATATGCCGCCACTTGTCACTCTTCTATGATGACACTTGTCACTCTTCTATGATGACACTTGTCACTCTCAACTCCAAGTCTCTTAGTCCCACTTATACGCATATCTCGCGAGGGGGTTCTGTCGCGCTCACGCTCGCACCAACCAGATGAAGTTCGAAAACCGCTGGAGGGCTCTGTCGCGCCCGCGACACTTGTCGCGCTCGCGACAGAACTCTCGCACAAAAAACTTACCTTTTTTTCGAATAAAAACTCTGTAATTCTTCTAGGGCCATTTTGGGGTGTGACAGATTTCCCAAGGGGTACTACTAGGGAAAATCACCAAAATCGAGAAATCGTAAAAAGTGGTGAAATTTTGAATCCGAGTCCAATAATTTGGGAAAACTCGATCGAAATAGCTACAGGAAGCTTGCCGGTCACAACGCATCGAGAATTGGCTTCGTCGAAATCCGACGAATTTTTACGAATTTCCCTAGGGGTACCACTAGGGAAAATCACCAAAATCGAGAAATCGTGAAATTTTGGATCCAACTCCAATAATTCGGGAAAACTCGATCGGAATAGCTACTGGAAGCTTGCCGGTCACAACGCATCAAGAATTGGCTTCATCGGAATCCGACGAATTTTTACGGATTTCCCTAGGGGACTAGGGAAAATCACCAAAATCGAGAAATCGTAAAAAGTGGTGAAATTTTTAATCCGAGTCCAATAATTCGGGAAAACTCGATCGGAATAACTACTGGAAGCTTGCCGGTCACAACGCACCGAGAATTGGCTTCGTCGGAATCCGACGAATTTTTACAGATTTCCCTAGGGGTACCACTAGGGAAAATCACAAAAATCGAGAAATCGTGAAATTTTGGATTCGAGTCCAATAATTCGGGAAAACTCGATCGGAATAGCTACTGGAAGCTTGCCGGTCACAACGCATCAAGAATTGACTTCGTTGGAATCCGACAAATTTTTACGGATTTCCCTAGGGATACCACTAGGGAAAATCACCAAAATCGAGAAATCGTAAAAAGTGGTGAAATTTTGGATCCGAGTCCAATAATTCGGGAAAACTCGATCGGAATAGCTACTGGAAGCCTGCCGGTCACAACGCATCGAGAATTGGCTTCATCGGAATCCGACGAATTTTTACGGATTTCCCAAGGGGTACTACTAGGAAAAATCACCAAAATCGAGAAATCGTAAAAAGTGGTGAAATTTTGGATCCGAGTGCAATAATTCGGGAAAACTCGATCGAAATAGCTACTGGAAGCTTGCCGGTCACAACGCATCGAGAATTGGTTTCGTCGAAATTCGACGAATTTTTACGGATTTCCCTAGGGTACCACTAGGAAAAATCACCAAAATTGAGAAATCGTGAAAAGTGGTGAAATTTTGGATCCGAGTCCAATAATTCGGGAAAACTCGATCGGAATAGCTACTGGAAGCTTGCCAGTCACAACGCATCCAGAATTGGCTTCGTCGAAATCCGACGAATTTTTACGAATTTCCCTAGTGGTACCACAAGGAAAAATCACCAAAATCGAGAAATCGTAAAAAGTGGTGAAATTTTGGATCCGAGTCCAATAATTCGGGAAAACTCAATCGGAATAGCTACTGGAAGCTTGCCGGTCAACACGCATCGAGAATTAACTTCGTCGGAATCCGACGAATTTTTACGGATTTCTCTAGGGGAACCACTAGGGAAAATCACCAAAATCGAGAAATCGTAAAAAGTGGTGAAATTTTTGATCCGAGTCTAGTAATTCGGGAAAACTCGATCGGAATATCTACTGGAAGCTTGCCGGTCACAACGCATCGAGAATTGGCTTCGTCGGAATCCGACGAATTTTTACGGATTTCCCTAGGGGTACCACTAGGGAAAATCACAAAAATCGAGAAATCGTGAAATTTTGGATCCGATTCCAATAATTCGGAAAAACTCGATCGGAATAGCTACTGGAAGCTTGCCGGTCACAACGCATCGAGAATTGGCTTGGTCGAAATCCGACGAATTTTTATGGATTTCCCTAGGGTACCACTAGGGAAAATCACCAAAATCGAGAAATCGTAAAAAGTGGTGAAATTTTGGAACCGAGTCCAATAATTTGGGAAAACTCGATCGCAATAGCTACTGGAAGCTTGCTGGTCACAACGCATCGAGAATTGACTTCGTCCGAATCCGACGAATTTTTACGGATTTCCCTAGGGGTACCACTAGGGAAAATCACCAAAATCGAGAAATCGTAAAAAGTGGTGAAATTTTTGATCCGAGTCCAATAATTCGGGAAAACTCGATCGGAATAGCTACTGGAAGCTTGCCGGTCACAACGCATCGAGAATTGGCTTCGTCGGAATCCAACGAATTTTTACGGATATCCCTAGGGGTACCACTAGGAAAAATCACCAAAATCGAGAAATCGTGAAATTTTGGATCCGATTCCAATAATTCGGGAAAACTCGATCGGAATAGCAACTGGATGCTTGCCGGTCACAACGCATTGAGAATTGGTTTCGTCGGAATCCGACGAATTTTTACGGATTTCCCTAGGGGTACCACTAGTGAACATCACCAAAATCGAGAAATCGTGAAATTTTGGATCCGACTGCAATAATTCGAGAAAACTCGATCGGAATAGCTACTGGAAGCTTGCCGGTCACAACGCATCGAGAATTGGCTTCGTCGGAATCCGACGAATTTTTACGGATATCCCTAGGGGTACCACTAGGAAAAATCACCAAAATCGAGAAATCGTGAAATTTTGGATCCGATTCCAATAATTCGGGAAAACTCGATCGGAATAGCAACTGGATGCTTGCCGGTCACAACGCATTGAGAATTGGTTTCGTCGGAATCCGACGAATTTTTACGGATTTCCCTAGGGGTACCACTAGGGAAAATTACAAAAATCGTGAAATCGTATAAAGTGGTGAAATTTTGGATTCGAGTCCAATAATTCTGGAAAACTCGATCGGAATAGCTACTGGAAGCTTGCCGGTCACAACGCATCGAGAATTGGCTTCGTCGGAATACGACGAATTTTTACGGATTTCCTAAGGGGTACCACTAGGGAAAATCACCAAAATCGAGAACTCGTAAAAAGTGGTGACATTTTGGATCCGAGTTCAATAATTCGGGAAAACTCGATCGGAATAGCTACTGGAAGCTTGCCGGTCACAACGCATCGAGAATAGGCTTCGTCGAAATTCGACGAATTTTTACGGATTTCCCTAGGGAAGGGAAAATCACCAAAATCGAGAAATCGTATAAAGTGGTAAAATTTTTGATCCGAGTCCAATAATTCGATAAAACTCGATCGGAATAGCTACTGGAAGCTTGCCGGTCACAACGCATCGAGAATTGGCTTCGTCGGAATCCGACGAATTTTTACGGATTTCCCTAGGACTAGGGAAAATCACCAAAATCGAGAAATCGTGTAATTTTGGATCTGAGTCCAATAATTCGGGAAAACTCGATCGGAATAGCTACTGGAAGCTTGCCGGTCACAACGCATCGAGAACTGGCTTCGTCGGAATCCGACAAATTTTTATGAATTTCCCTAGGGGTACCACTAGCGAAAATCACCAAAATCGAGAAATCGTAAAAAGTGGTGAAATTTTAGATCCGAGTCCAATAATTCGGGAAAACTCGATCGCAATAGCTACTGGAAGCTTGCCGTTCACAACGCATCGAGAATTGGCTTCGTCGGAATACGACGAATTTTTACGGATTTCCCTAGGGGTACCAGTAGGGAAAATCACCAAAATCGAGAAATCGTAAAAAGTGGTGAAATTTTTGATCCAAGTCCAATAATTCGGGAAAACTTGATCGGAATAGCTACTGGAAGCTTTCCGGTCACAACGCATCGAGAATTGGCTTCGTCGGAATCCGACGAATTTTTACGGATTTCCTTAGGGGTACCACTAGGGAAAATCACCAAAATCGAGAAATCGTGAAATTTTGGATCCGATTCCAATAATTCGGGAAAACTCGATCGGAATAGCAACTGGAAGCCTTCCGGTCACAACGCATCAAGAATTGGCTTCGTCAGAATCGGACGAATTTTTACGGATTTCCCTAGGGGTACCACTAAGGAAAATCACCAAAATCGGAAAATCGTAAAAAGTGGTGAAATTTTGGATCCGAGTCCAATAATTCGGGAAAACTCGATCGGAATAGCTACTGGAAGCTTGTCGGTCACAACACATCGAGAATTGGCTTCGTCGGAATCCGACGAATTTTTACGGATTTCCCTAGGGGTACCACTAGGGAAAATCACAAAAATCGAGAAATCGTGAAATTTTGGATCCGATTCCAATAATTCAAAAAAACTCGATCGGAATAGCTACTGGAAGCTTGCCGGTCACAACGCATCAAGAATTGGCTTCGTCGAAATCCAACGAATTTTTATGGATTTCCCTAAGGTACCACTAGGGAAAATCACCAAAATCGAGAAATCGTAAAAAGTGGTGAAATTTTGGATCCGAGTCCAATAAAGCGGGAAAACTCGATCGGAATAGCTACTGGAAGCTTGCCGGCCACAACGCTTCGAGAATTGGCTTCGTCAGAATCCTACGAATTTTTATGGATTTCCCTAGGGGTACCACTAGGGAAAATCACCAAAATCGAGAAATCGTGAAATTTTTGATCCGAGTCCAATAATTCGGGAAAACTCGATCGGAATAGCTACTGGAAGCTTGCCGATCACAATGCATCGAGAATTGGCTTCGTCGGAATCCGATAAATTTTTACGGATTTCCCTAGGGGTACCACTAGGGAAAATCACCAAAATCGAGAAATGGTAAAAAGTGGTGAAATTTTGGTTCTGAGTCCAATAAATCGGGAAAACTCGATCAGAATAGCTACTGGAAGCTTGCTGGTCACAATGCTTCGAGAATTGGCTTCGTCAGAATCCGGCGAATTTTTACGGATTTCCCTAGGGGTACCACTTGGGAAAATCACCAAAATCGAGAAATCGTGAAATTTTGGATCCGAGTCCAATAATTCGGGAAAACTCGATCGCAATAGCTACTGGAAGCTTGCCGGTCACAATGCATCGAGAATTGGCTTCGTCGGAATCCGATGAATTTTTACGGATTTCCCTAGAGGTACCACTAGGGAAGATCACCAAAATCGAGAAATCGTAAAAAGTGGTGAAATTTTGGATCCGAGTCCAATAATTCGGGAAAACTCGATCGGAATAGCTACTGGAAGCTTGCCGGTCACAACGCATCGAGAATTGGCTTCGTCGGAATACGACGAATTTTTACGGATTTCCTAAGGGGTACCACTAGAAAAAATCACCAAAATCGAGAACTCGTAAAAAGTGCTGAAATTTTGGATCCGAGTCAAATAATTCGGGAAAACTCGATCGGAATAGCTACTGAGAGCTTGCCGGTCACAACGTATCGAGAATTGTCTTCGTCGAAATTCGACGAATTTTTACGGATTTCCCTAGGGTACCATAAGGGAAAAATCACCAAAATCGAGAAATCGTAAAAAGTGGTAAAATTTGGATCCGAGTCCAATAATTCGGTAAAACTCGATCGGAATAGCTACTGGAAGCTTGCCCGGTCACAACGCATCGAGAATTGACTTCGTCGGAATCCGAAGAATTTTTACGGATTTCCCTAGGGGTACCACTAGGGAAAATCACCAAAATCGAGAATCGTGAAATTTTTATCTGAGTCCAATAATTCGGGAAAACTCGATCGGAATAGCTACTGGAAGCTTGCCGGTCACAACGCATCGAGAACTGCTTCGTCGGAATCCGACAAATTTTTATGGATTTTCCTAGGGGGTACCACTAGCGAAAATCCCCAAAATCGAGAAATCGTAAAAAGTGGTGAAATTTTACATCCGAGTCCAATAATTCGGGAAAACTCGATCGGAATAGCTACTGGAAGCTTGCCGGTCACAACGCATCAAGATTTGGCTTCGTCGGAATCCGACGAATTTTCCTAGGGGTACCACAAGGGAAAATCACCAAAATCGAGAAATCGTAAAAAGTGGTGAAATTTTGGATCCGAGTCCAATAATTCGGGAAAACTCGATCGGAATAGCTACTGGAAGCTTGTCGGTCACAACACATCGAGAATTGGCTTCGTCGGAATCCGACGAATTTTTACGGATTTCCCTAGGGGTACCACTAGGGAAAATCACAAAAATCGAGAAATCGTGAAATTTTGGATCCGATTCCAATAATTCAGAAAAACTCGATCGGAATAGCTACTGGAAGCTTGCCGGTCACAACGCATCAAGAATTGGCTTCGTCGAAATCCAACGAATTTTTATGGATTTCCCTAAGGTGCCACTAGGGAAAATCACCAAAATCGAGAAATCGTAAAAAGTGGTGAAATTTTGGATCCGAGTCCAATAAAGCGGGAAAACTCGATCGGAATAGCTACTGGAAGCTTGCCGGCCACAACGCTTCGAGAATTGGCTTCGTCAGAATCCTACGAATTTTTATGGATTTCCCTAGGGGTACCACTAGGGAAAATCACCAAAATCGAGAAATCGTGAAATTTTTGATCCGAGTCCAATAATTCGGGAAAACTCGATCGGAATAGCTACTGGAAGCTTGCCGATCACAATGCATCGAGAATTGGATTCGTCGGAATCCGATAAATTTTTACGGATTTCCCTAGGGGTACCACTAGGAAAAATCACCAAAATCGAGAAATGGTAAAAAGTGGTGAAATTTTGGTTCCGAGTCCAATAAATCGGGAAAACTCGATCAGAATAGCTACTGGAAGCTTGCCGGTCACAACGCTTCGAGAATTGGCTTCGTCAGAATCCGGCGAATTTTTACGGATTTCCCTAGGGGTACCACTTGGGAAAATCACCAAAATCGAGAAATCGTGAAATTTTGGATCCGAGTCCAATAATTCGGGAAAACTCGATCGCAATAGCTACTGGAAGCTTGCCGGTCACAATGCATCGAGAATTGGCTTCGTCGAAATCCGACGAATTTTTACGGATTTCCCTAGAGGTACCACTAGGGAAGATCACCAAAATCGAGAAATCGTAAAAAGTGGTGAAATTTTGGATCCGAGTCCAATAATTCGGGAAAACTCGATCGGAATAGCTACTGGAAGCTTGCCGGTCACAACGCACCGAGAATTGGCTTCTTCGGAATCCGACGAATTTTTACGGATTTCCCTAGGGGTACCACTGGGGAAAATCGCCAAAATCGAGAAATCGTGAAATTTTGGATCCGAGTCCAATAATTCGGTAAAACTCGATCGGAATAGCTACTGGAAGCTTGCCGGTCACAACGCATCGAGAATTGACTTCGCCGGAATCCAACGAATTTTTACGGATTTCCCTTGGGTACCACTAGGGAAAATCACCAAAATCGAGAAATCGTAAAAAGTGGTGAAATTTTGGATCCGAGTCCAATAATTCGGGAAAACTCGATCGGAATAGCTACTGGAAGCTTGCCGGTCACAACGCATCGAGAATTGGCTTCGTCGGAATTCGATGAATTTTTACGGATTTCCCTAGGGGTACCACTAAGGAAAATCACAAAAATCGAGAAATCGTGAAATTTTGGATCCGATTCCAATAATTCGGAAAAACTCGATCGGAATAGCTACTGGAAGCTTGCCGGTCACAACGCATCGAGAATTGGCTTCGTCGAAATCCGACGAATTTTTATGGATTTCCCTAGGGTACCACTAGGGAAAATCACCAAAATCGAGAAATCGTAAAAAGTGGTGAAATTTTGGATCTGAGTCCAATAAATCGGGAAAACTCGATCGGAATAGCTACTGGAAGCTTGCCGGTCACAACGCTTCGAGAATTGGCTTCGTCAGAATCCGACGAATTTTTATGGATTTCCCTAGGGGTACCACTAGGAAAAATCACCAAAATCGAGAAATCGTGAAATTTTGGATCCGAGTCCAATAATTCGGGAAAACTCGATCGGAATAGCTACTGGAAGCTTGCCGGTCACAACGTATCGAGAATTGTCTTCGTCGAAATTCGACGAATTTTTACGGATTTCCCTAGGGGTACCACTAGGGAAAATCACCAAAATCGAGAAATGGTAAAAAGTGGTAAAATTTTGGATCCGAGTCCAATAATTCGGTAAAACTCGATCGGAATAGCTACTGGAAGCTTGCCGGTCACAACGCTTCGAGAATAGGCTTCGTCAAAATCCGGCGAATTTTTACGGATTTCCCTAGGGGTACCACTAGGGAAAATAACCAAAATCGAGAAAACGTGAAATTTTGGATCCGAGTCCAATAATTCGGGAAAACTCGATCGGAATAGCAACTGGAAGCTTGCCGTTCACAGCGCATCGAGAATTGGCTTCGTCAGAATCGGACGAATTTTTACGGATTTCCCTAGGGGTATCACAAGGGAAAATCACCAAAATCGGGAAATCGTAAAAAGTGTTGAAATTTTGGATCCGAGTCCAATAATTCGGGAAAACTCGATCGGAATAGCTACTAGAAGCTTGCCAGTCACAACGCATCGAGAATTGGCTTCGTCGGAATACGACGAATTTTTACGGATTTCCTAAGGGGTACCACTAGGAAAAATCACCAAAATCGAGAACTCGTAAAAAGTGCTGAAATTTTGGATCCGAGTCAAATAATTCGGGAAAACTCGATCGGAATAGCTACTGGAAGCTTGCCGGTCACAACGCATCGAGAATTGGCTTCGTCGAAATTCGACGAATTTTTACGGATTTCCCTAGGGTACCATAAGGGAAAATCACCAAAATCGAGAAATCGTAAAAAGTGGTAAAATTTTGGATCCGAGTCCAATAATTCGGGAAAACTTGATTGGAATAGCTACTGGAAGCTTGCCGGTCACAACGCATCGAGAATTGGCTTCGTCGGAATCCGAAGAATTTTTATGGATTTCCCTAGGGGTACCACTAGGGAAAATCACCAAAATCGAGAAATCGTGAAATTTTGGATATGAGTCCAATAATTCGGGAAAACTCGATCGGAATAGCTACTGGAAGCTTGCCGGTCACAACGCATCGAGAATTGGCTTCGTCGGAATCCGACAAATTTTTATGGATTTTCCTAGGGGTACCACTAGCGACAATCACCAAAATCGAGAAATCGTAAAAAGTGGTGAAATTTTAGATCCGAGTCCAATAATTCAGGAAAACTCGATCGGAATAGCTACTGGAAGCTTGCCGGTCACAACGCATCAAGATTTGGTTTCGTCGGAATCCGACGAATTTTCCTAGGGGTACCACAAGGGAAAATCACCAAAATCGAGAAATCGTAAAAAGTGGTGAAATTTTGGATCCGAGTCCAATAATTTGGGAAAACTCGATCGGAATAGCTACTGGAAGCTTGCCGGTCAACACGCATCGAGAATTGGCTTCGTCGGAATACGACGAATTTTTACGGATTTCCCTAGGGGTACCACTAGGAAAAATCACCAAAATCGAGAAATTGTAAAAGTGGTGAAATTTTTGATCCGAGTCCAATAATTCGGGAAAACTCGATCGGAATAGCTACTGGAAGCTTGCCGGTCACAACGAACCGAGAATTGGCTTCGTCGGAATGCGACGAATTTTTACGGATTTCCCTAGGGGTACCACTGGGGAAAATCACAAAAATCGAGAAATCGTGAAATTTTGGATCCGAGACCAATAATTCGGTAAAACTTGATCGGAATAGCTACTGGAAGCTTGCCGGTCACAACGCATCGAGAATTGACTTCGCCGGAATCCGACGAATTTTTATGGGTTTCCCCAGGGGTACCACTAGGGAAAATCACCAAAATCGAGAAATCGTAAAAAGTGGTGAAATTTTGAATCCGAGTCCAATAATTCGGGAAAACTCGATCGGAATAGCTACTGGAAGCTTGCCGGTCAGAACGCATCAAGAATTGGCTTCGTCGGAATCCGACGAATTTTTACGGATTTCCCTAGGGGTACCGCTAGGGAAAATCACAAAATCGAGAAATCGTGAAATTTTGGATCCGATTCCAGTAATTCAAAAAAACTCGATCGGAATAGCTACTGGAAGCTTGCCGGTCACAACGCATCGAGAATTGGCTTCGTCGAAATCCGACGAATTTTTATGGATTTCCCTAGGGTACCACTAGGGAAAATCACCAAAATCGAGAAATCGTAAAAAGTGGTGAAATTTTGGATCCGAGTCCAATAATTCGGGAAAACTCGATCGGAATAGGTACTGGAAGCTTGCCGGTCAGAACGCATCGAGAATTGACTTCGTCGGAATACGACGAATTTTTACGGATTTCCCTAGGGGTACCACTAGGAAAAATCACCAAAATCGAGAAATCGTAAAAAGTGGTGAAATTTTGGATCCGAGTCCAATAATTCGGGAAAACTCGATCGGAATAGGTACTGGAAGCTTGCCGGTCAGAACGCATCGAGAATTGGCTTCGTCGGAATCCGACGAATTTTTACGGATTTTCCTAGGGGTACCACTAGGGAAAATCACCAAAATCGAGAAATCGTGAAATTTTGGATCCGATTCCAATAATTCGGGAAAACTCGATCGGAATAGCAACTGGAAGCTTGCCGGTCACAACGCATCAAGAATTGGTTTCATCGGATCCGACGATTTTTTACGGATTTCCCTAGGGGTACCACTAGGGAAAATTACCAAAATCGAGAAATCGTAAAAAGTGGTGAAATTTTGAATCCGAGTCCAATAATTCGGGAAAACTCGATCGGAATAGGTACTGGAAGCTTGCCGGTCACAACGCATCGAGAATTAGCTTCGTCAGAATACGACGAATTTTTACGGATTTCCCTAGGGGTACCACTAGGAAAAATCACCAAAATCAGGAAATCGTAAAAAGTGGTGAAATTTTGGATCCGAGTCCAATAATTCGGGAAAACTCGATCGGAATAGCTACTGGAAGCTTGCCGGTCACAACGCATCGAGAATTGGATTCGTCGGAATACGACGAATTTTTACGGATTTCCTAAGGGGTACCACTAGGGAAAATAACCAAAATAGAGAACTCGTAAAAAGTGGTGAAATTTTGGATCCGAGTCCAATAATTCGGAAAAACTCGATCAGAATAGCTACTGGAAGCTTGCCGGTCAAAACGCATCGAGAATTGGCTTCGTCGAAATTCAACGAATTTTTACGGATTTTCCTAGGGTACCATAAGGGAAAATCACCAAAATCGAGAAATCGTAAAAAGTGGTAAAATTTTTGATCCGAGTCCAATATTTCGGGAAAACTCGAACGGAATAGCTACTGTCGTCGGAATCCGACGAATTTTTACGAATTTTCCTAGGGGTACAACTAGGGAAAATCACCAAAATCGAGAAATCGTGAAATTTTGGATCTGAGTCCAATAATTCGGGAAAACTCGATCGGAATAGCTACTGGAAGCTTGCCGGTCACAACGCATCGAGAATTGGCTTCGTCGGAATACGACGAATTTTTACGGATTTCATAAGGGGCATCACTAGGGAAAATCACCAAAATAGAGAACTCGTAAAAAGTGGTGAAATTTTGGATCCGAGTCCAATAATTCGGGAAAACTCGATCGGAATAGCTACTGGAAGCTTGCCGGTCACAACGCATCAAGAACTAGTTTCGTCGGAATCCGACAAATATTTATGGATTTCCCTAGGGGTACCACTAGCGAAAATCACCAAAATCGAGAAATCGTAAAAAGTGGTGAAATTTTGGATCCGAGTCCAATAATTCGGGAAAACTCGATTGGAATAGCTACTGGAAGCTTGCCGGTCACAACGCATCAAGAATTGGCTTCGTCGGAATCCGACGAATTTTCCTAGGGGTACCACTAGGGAAAATCACCAAAATCGAGAAATCGTAAAAAGTGGTGAAATTTTGGATTCGAGTCCAATAATTCGAGAAAACTCGATCGGAATAGCCACTGGAAGCTTGCCGGTCATAACGCATCAAGAGTTGGTTTCGTCGGAATCCGACGAATTTTTACGGATTTCCCTAGGGGTACCACTAGGGAAAATCACCAAAATCGAGAAATCGTGAAATTTTGGATCGGAGTCCAATAATTCAGGAAAACTCGATTGGAACAACTACTGGAAGCTTGCCGGTCACAACGTATCGAGAAATTGCTTCGTCGAAATCCGATGAATTTTTTCGGATTTCCCTAGGGGTACCACTAGGGAAAATCACCAAAATCGAGAAATCGTGAAATTTTGGATCCGAGTCCAATAATTCCGGAAAACTCGATCGGAATAACTACTGGAAGTTTGCCGGACACAACGCATCGAGAATTGGTTTCGTCGAAATCCGACGAATTTTTACGGATTTCCATAGGGGTACCACTAGGTAAAATCGAAAAATCATAAAAAGTGGTGAAATTTTTGATCCGACTCCAATAATTCAGGAAAACTCGATTGGAATAGCTACTGGAAGCTTGCCGATCACAACGCATCAAGAATTGGCTTCATCGATATCCGACGAATTTTTACGGATTTCCTTAGGGGTACCACTAGGGAAAATCACCAAAATTGAAAAATCGTAAAAAGTATTGAAATTTTGGATCTGATTCCAATAATTCAGGAAAACTCGATTGGACTAACTACTGGAAGCTTAACATTCTCAATGCATCTAGAATTGGTTTTTTCGAAATCCGACGAATTTTTACGGATTTTCCTAAGGGTACCACTAGGGAAAATCACCAAAATCGAAAAATCATAAAAAGTGTAGAAATTTTTTATCCGAGTCCAATAATTAAGGAAAACTCGATTGGAATAGCTACTGGAAGCTTGTCGATCAAACCGCATCGAGAATTGGCTTCATCGGAATTCGACGAATTTTTACGGATTTCCCTAGGGGTACCACTACGGAAAATCACCAAAATCGAAAAATCGTAAAAAGTGGTGAAATTTTTGATTCGAGTCCAATAATTCAGGAAAACTCGATAGGAATAGCTACTGCAAGCTTGCCGATCACAACGCATCGAGAATTGGCTTCGTCGGAATCCGACGAATTTTTACGGATTTCCCTAGGGGTACCACTAGGGAAAATCACCAAAATCGAAAAATCGTAAAAAGTGGTGAAATTTTGGATCCGTGTCGAATAATTCAGGAAAACTCGATTCGAATAGCTATTGGAAGCTTTCCGGTCACAACGCGTCGAGAATTGGTTTCGTCGGAATCCGACGAATTTTTACGGATTTCCCTAGGCGTACCACTATGGAAAATCACTAAAATCGAAAAATCGTAAAGAGTGGTGAAATTTTGGATCCGAGTCAAATAATTCAGGAAAACTAGATTGGAATAGCTACTGGAAGCTTGCCGGTCACAACGCATCGAGAATTGGTTTCGTCGGAATCCGACGAATTTTTAAGGATTTGCCTAGGGGTACCACAAGGGAAAATCACCAAAATCGAAAATATCGTAAAAAGTGGTGAAATTTTTTATCCGAGTCCAATAATTCAGGAAAACTCAATTGATATAGCAACTGGAAGCTTGCCGGTCACAACGCATCGAGAATTGGTTTCGTCTGAATCCGACGAATTTCTACGGATTTCCCTAGGGGTACCACTAGGGAAAATCGAAAAACCGTAAAAAGTGGTGAAATTTTGGATCCGAGTCCAATAATTCAGGAAAACTCGATTGGAATAGCTACTGGAAGCTTGCCTGTCACAACGCATCTAGAATTGACTTCGTCGGAATCCGACGAATTTTTACGGATTTCCCTAGGGGATCACCAAAATCGAAAAATCGTAAAAAGTGGTGAAATTTTTGATCCGTGTCTAATAATTCAGGAAAACTCGATTGGAATAGCTACTGGAAGCTTGCCGGTCACAACGCATCGAGAAATAGTTTCGTCGGAATCCGACGAATTTTTAAGGATTTCCCTAGGGGTACCACTAGGGAAAATCACCAAAATCGTAAAAAGTGGTGAAATTTTGGATCCAGTCAAATAATTCAGGAAAACTCGATTGGAATAGCTACTGGAAGCTTGCCGGTCACAACGCATCGAGAATTGGCTTCGTCGAAATCCGACGAATTTTTACGGATTTCCCTAGGGGTACCGCTAGGGAAAATCACTAAAATCGAAAAATCGTAAAAAGTGGTGAAATTTTGGATTCGAGTCAAATAATTCAGGAAAACTCGATTGGAATAGCTTCTGGAAGCTTGCCGGTCACAACGCATCGATAATTGGTTTCGTTGGAATCCGAACGAATTTTTTATGGATTTCCGTAGGGGTACCATTAGGGAAATCGAAAAATCGTAAAAAGTGGTGAAATTTTGGATCCGAGTCAAATAATTCAGGAAAACTCGATTGGAATAGCTACTGGAAGCTTGCCGGTCACAACGCATCGAGAATTGGTTTCGTCAAAATCCGACGAATTTTTACGGATTTCCCTAGGGGTACCACTAGGAAAATCACTAAATCGAAAAATCGTAAAAAGTGGTGAAATTTTGGATTCGAGTCAAATAATTCAGGAAAACTCGATTGGAATAGCTTCTGGAAGCTTGTCGGTCACAACGCATCGATAATTGGTTTCGTCGGAATCCGACGAATTTTTACAGATTTCCCTAGGGGTACCAATACGGAAAATCGAAAAATCGTAAAAAGTGGTAAAATTTTGGATCCGAGTCAAATAATTCAGGAAAACTCGATTGGAATAGCTACTGGAAGCTTGTCGGTCACAACGCATCGAGAATTGGCTTCGTCGGAATGCGACTAATGTTTACGGATTCGCTAGGGGTACCACTAGAAAAATCACCAAAATCGAAAAATCGTAAAAAGTGGTGAAATTTTTGATCCGAGTCCAATAATTCAAGAAACTCGATTGGAATAGCTACTGGAAGCTTGCCGGTCACAACGCATCGAAAATTGGCTTCGTCGGAATACGACTTATTTTTACGGATTTTTCTAGGGGTACCACTAGGGAAAATCACCAAAATCGAGAAATCGTAAAAAGGGGTGAAATTTTTGATTCGAGTCCAATAATTCAAGAAAACTCGATTGGAATAGCTACTGGAAGCTTGCCCGGTCACAACGCATCGAGAATTGGCTTCGTCGGAATGCGACTAATTTTTACGGGATTCCCTAGGGGTACCACTAGGGAAAATCACCAAAATCGAAAAATCGTAAAAAGTGGTGAAATTTTTGATTCGAGTCCAATAATTAAAGAAAACTCGATTAAAATAGCAACTGAAAGCTTGCCGGTCACAACGCAGCAAGAATTGGTTTCGTCTGAATCCGACGAATTTCTACAGATTTCCTTAGGGGTACCACTAGGGAAAATCGAAAAATCGTAAAAAGTTGTGAAACTTTGTATCCGAGTCCAATAATTCAGGAAAAATCGATTGGAATAGCTACTGAAAGCTTGCCAATCACAACGCATCGAGAATTGACTTCGTCGGAATCCGACGAATTTTTACGGATTTCCCTAGGGGATCACCAAATCGAAAAATCGTAAAAAGTGCTGAAATTTTGATCCGTGTCCAATAATTCAGAAAAACTCGATTGGAATAGCTACTGGAAGCTTGCCGGTCACAAGCATCGAGAAATGGCTTCGTCGGAATCAGACAAATTTTTAAGGATTTCGTTAGGGGTACCACTAGGAAAAATCACCAAAATCGAAAAATCGTAAAAAGTGGTAAAATTTTATATCCGAGTCAAATAATTCAGGAAACTCGATTGGAATAGCTACTGGAAGCTTGCCGGTCACAACGCATCGAGAATTGGCTTCGTCGAAATTCGACGAATTTTTACGAATTTCCTTAGGGGTACCACTAGAAAAATCACCAAAATCGAAAAATCGTAAAAAGTGGTGAAATTTTGGATTCGAGTCAAATAATTCATGAAAACTCGATTGGAATAGTTTCTGGAAGCTTGCCGGTCACACCATATCGATAATTGGCTTCGTCGGAATCCGACGAATTTTTACGGATTTCCTATGGGTACCACTAGGGAAAATCAAAAAATCGTAAAAAGTGGTGAAATTTTGGATCGAGTCAAATAATTTAGGAAAACTCGATTGGAATAGCTACTGGAAGCTTGCCGGTCACAACGCATGGAGAAATGGCTTCGTCGGATACGACTAATTTTACGGATTCCCTAGGGGTACCACTAGGGAAAATCACCAAAAACGAAAATCGTAAAAAGTGGTGAAATTTTGGATCCGAGTCAAATAATTAAGGAAAATTCGATTGGAATAGCTACTGGAAGCTTGCCGGTCACAATGCATCGAGAATTGGCTTCGTAGAAATCAGAACGAATTTTTACGGATTTCCCTCGGGTACCACTTGGGAAAATCGAAAAATCGTAAAAGTGGTGAAATTTTGGATCCGAGTCAAATAATTCAGGAATACTCGATTGGAATAGCTACTGGAAGCTTTCCGGTCACAACGCATAGAGAATTGGCTTCGTCGGAATATGACTAATTTTTACAGATTTCCCTAGGGGTACCACTAGGGCAAATTACCAAAATCGAAAAAATCGTAAAAAGTTGTGAAATTTTTGATCCGAGTCCAATAATTCAGGAAAACTCGATTGGAATAGCTACTGGAAGCTTTCCAGTCACAACGCATCGAGAATTGACTTCGTCGGAATACGACGAATTTTTACGGATTTCCCTAGGGGTACCACTAGGGAAAATCACCAAATCGAAAAATCGTAAAAAGTGTTGAAATTTTTGATCCGAGTCCAATAATTCAGGAAAACTCGATTGGAATAGCTACTGGAAGCTTGTCGTCACGACACATCAAGAATTGGCTTCGTCGGAATCCGACAAATTTTTAAGGATTTCGTTAGGGGTACCACTAGGGAAAATCACCAAATCGAAAATCGTAAAAAGTGGTAAAATTTTATATCCGAGTCAAATAATTCAGGAAAACTCGATTGGAATAGCTACTGGAAGCTTGCGGTCACAACGCATCGAGAATTGGCTTCGTCGGAATTCGACGAAGTTTACGGATTTTCCTAGGTAGGAAAAATCACAAAAATCGAGAAATCGTAAAAAGTGGTGAAAATTTTGATCCGACTCCAATAATTCGGGAAAATTCGATTGGAATAGCTACTGGAAGCTTGCCGGTCACAACGCATCGAGAATTGGCTTCGTCGGAATCCGACGAATTTTTACGGATTTCCCTAGGGGTACCACTAGGGAAAATCACCATAATCGAGAAATCGTGAAATTTTGGATCCGAGTCCAGTAATTCGGGAAAACTCGATCGAAATAGCTACTGGAAGCTTGCCGGTCACAACGCATCGATAATTGGCTTCGTCGGAATCCGACGAATTTTTACGTATTTCCCGAGGGGTACCACTGGGGAAAATCACCAAAATCAAAAAAATCGTAAAAAGTGGTTAAATTTCTGATCCGAGTCCAATAATTCAAGAAAACTCGATTGGAATAGCTAATGGAAGCTTGCCGGTTACAACGCATCGGGAATTGGCTTCGTCGGAATCCGACGAATTTTTACGGATTTCCCTAGGTGTACCACTAGGAAAAATCACCCAAATCGAAAAATCGTAAAAGTGGTGAAATTTTGGATCCGAGTCAATAATTCAGGAAAACTCGATTGGAATAGCTACATGAAACTTGCCGGTCAGGACACATCGAGAATTGGTTTCGTCGGAATCCGGCGAATTTTTACGGATTTTCCATAGTGGTACCACTAGGGAAAATCACCAAAATCGTAAATTTGTAAAAAATGGTGAAATTTTGGATCCGATCCATAAGTTAGGAAAACTCGATTGGAATAGCTACTGGAAGCTTGCCAGTCAAAACCATCGAGAATTGGTTTCGTCGGAATCCGATGAATTTTTACGGATTTCCATAGGGGTACCACTGGGAAAAATCACCAAAATTGAAATATCGTAAAAATTGGTGAAATTTTTATCCGAGTCCAATAATTCAGAAAAACTCGATTGGAATAGCTACAGTAAGCTTGCCGGTCACAACTCATCGAGAATTGCGTTCGTCAGAATCCGACGAATTTTTACGGATTTCCCTAGGGGTACCACTAGGGAAAATCACAAAAATCGAAAAATCGTAAAAAGTGGTGAAATTTCGGATTCGAGTCCAATAATTTATGAAAACTTGATTGGAATATCTACTGGAAGCTTACCGGTCACAATGCATCGAGAATTGGCTTCGTGGGAATCCGACGAATTTTTACGGATTTTCCTAGGGGTACCACTAGGGAAAATCGAAAATCATAAAAAGTGGTGAAATTTTGGATCCGAGTCCAATAATTCAGGAAAACTCGATTGGAATAGCAACTGGAAGCTTGCCTATCAAAACGCATCAAGAATTGGCTTCGTCGGAATCCAATGAATTTTTACGGATTTCCAAAGGTGTTCCACTGGGGAAAATCACCAAAATCGAAAAATCGTTAAAAGTGTTGAAGTTTTTGATCCGAGTCCAAGAATTCTTGAAAACACGATTGGAATAGCTACTGGAAGCTTGTCGGTCACAACGCATCGAGAATTGGCTTCGTCGGAATCCGTCGAATTTTTACGGATTTCCCTAGGGGTACCACTTGGGAAAATCACCAAAATTGAAAAATCGTAAAAAGTTGTGAAATTTTTTATCCGAGTCGAATAATTCAGGAAAACTCGATTGAAATAGCTACTGGAAGCTTGCCGGTCACAACGCATCGAGAATTGGATTCGTCGGAATCCGACGAATTTTTACAGATTTCCCTAGGGGTACCACTACAAAAAATCACCAAAATCGAAAAATCGTAAAAAGTGGTGAAATTTTGAATCCGAGTCGAATAATTAAGGAAAACTCGATTGGAATAGCTACTGAAAGCTTGCCGGTCACAACGCATCGAGTATTGCTTTCGTCGAAATCCGACGAATTTTTACTGATTTTCCTAGGGGTACCCCTAGAGAAAATCGAAAAATCGTAAAAAGTGATCAAATTTTGGATCCGAGTCCAATAATTCAGGAAAACTCGATTGGAATAGCTACTGAAAGCTTGCCGGTCACAACAGATCGAGAATTGGCTTCGTTGGAATCCGACGAATTTTTACGGATTTCCCTAAGATTACCACTAGGGAAATTCGAAAATCATAAAAAGTGGAGAAATTTTTGATCCGAGTCCAACATTTCAAGAAAACCCGATTGGAATAGCTACTGGAAGCTTGACGTTCACAACGCATCGAGAATTGGCTTCGTCCGAATCCAATGAATTTTTACGGATTTCCCTAGGGGTACCACTAGGAAAAATCACCAAAATTGAAAAATCGTAAAAAGTGATGAAATTTTTTATCCGAGTCCAATAATTCAGGAAAACTCGATTAGAATAGCTACTGGAAGCTTTCCGGTCACAACGCATCAAGAATTGGCTTCATCGGAATTTTTGGCTTCATCGGAATTTGACCAATTTTTACGGATTTCCCTAGGGGTACCACTAGGAAAAATCGAAAAATCGTAAAAAGTGGTGAAATTTTTGATCCGAGTCCAATAATTCAGGAAAACTCGATTGGAATAGCTACTGGAAGCTTGCCGGTCACAACGCATAGAGAATTGGTTTTGTTGGAATCCGACGAATTTTTATGGATTTCCCTAGGGGTACCACTAGGAAAAATCGAAAAATCGCAAAAAGTCATGAAATTCTTGATCCGAGTCCAATAATTCAGGAAAACTCGATTGAAATATCTACTGGAAGCCTGCCGGTCATAACGCATCGATAATTGACTTCGTCGGAATCTGATGAATTTTTACGGATTTCCCTAAGGGTACCACTAGGGAAGATCACCAAAATCAAAAAATCGTAAAAAGTGGTGAAATTTTGGATTCGAGTCGAATAATTCAGAAAAACTCTATTGAAATAGCTACTGGAAGCTCGTCGGTCACAACGCATCGAGAATTGACTTCGTCGGAATCTGACGAATTTTTACGGATTTCCCTAGGGGTACCACTGGGGAAAATCACCAAAATCGAAAAATCGTAAAAAGTTATGAAATTTTTGATCCGAGTCCAATAATTCAGAAAAACTCGATTGGAATAGCTACTGGTAGCTTGTCGGTCACAACGCATTGAGAATTAGTTTCGTCGAAATCCGACAAATTTTTACTGATTTCCCTAGGGGTACCACTAGGAAAAATCAAAAAATCGTAAAAAGTGGTGAAATTTTTTATCCGAGTCCAATAATTCAGAAAAAATCTATTGGAATAACTACTGGAAGCTTGCCGGTCATAACGCATCGATAATTGGTGTCGTTAAAATCCGACGAATTTTTACGGATTTCCCTAGGAGTAACACTAGGGAAAACCATCAAAATCGAAAAATCGTAAAAACTGATAAAATTTTGGATCCGAGTCCAATAATTCAGGAAAGCTCGATTGAAATAGCTACTGGAATCTTGTCGATCACAACGCATCGAGAATTGGCTTCGTCGGAATCCGACGAATTTTTACGGATATCCCGGGGGAAAATCACCAAAATCGAAAAATCGTAAAAAGTGGCTAAATTTCTGATCCGAGTCCAATAATTCAGGAAAACTCGATTGAAATAGCTAGTGGAAACTTGTCGGTCACAACGCATCGAGAATTGGCTTCATCGGAATCCGACGAATTTTTACGGATTTCCCGAGGGGTACCACTGGGGAAAATCACCAAAATCAAAAAATCGTAAAAAGTGGTTAAATTTCTGATCCGAGTCCATTAATTCAGGAAAACTCGATTGAAATAGCTAGTGGAAGCTTGTCGGTCACAACGCATCGAGAATTGGCTTCGTCGAAATCCGAGTCCATTAATTTAGGAAAACACGATTGGAATAGCTACTGGAAGCTTGTCGGTGACAACAAATCGACAAGTGGCTTCGTCGGAATCCGACGAATTTTTCAGGATTTCCCTAGGGGTACCACTAGGGAAAATCACCAAAATTGAAAAATCGTAAAAAGTGGTGAAATTTTTTATTCGAGTCCAATAATTCAGGAAAACTTGATTGGAATAGCTACTTGAAGCTTACCGATCACAATGCATCGAGAATTGGCTTCGTGGGAATCTTACGAATTTTTACGGATTTCCCTAGGGGCACCACTAGGGAAAATCGAAAATCGTAAAAAGTGGTGAAATTTTGGATCCGAGTCCAATAATTCAGGAAAACTCGATTGGAATAGCTATTGGAAGCTTGCCTATCACAACGCATTGAGAATTGTCTTCATCGGAATTCGACGAATTTTTACGGATTTTCCTAGGGGTACCACTGGGAAAAATCACCAAAATCGAAAAATCGTAAAAAGTGGTGAAGTTTTTGATCCGCGTCCAATAATTCAGGAAAACTCGATTGGAATAGCTACTGGAAGCTTGCCGGTCACAACGCATCAAGAATTGGGTTCGTCGGAATCCGACGAATTTTTACGAGTTTCCCTAGGGGTACCACTAAGAAAAATCGAAAAATCGTAAAAAGTGGTGAAATTTAGGATCCGAGTCAAATAATTCAGGAAAACTAGATTGGAATAGCTACTGGAAGCTTGCCAATCACAACGCATCGAGAATTGGCTTCGTCCGAATCCGACGAATATTTACGGATTTCCCTAGGGCTACCACTGGGGAAAATCACCAAAGTCGAAAAATCGTCAAAAGTGGTGAAATTTTGGATCCGAGTCCAACAATTTAGGAAAACTCGAGTGGAATAGCTAGTGGAAGCTTGTCGGTCAAAACGCATCGAGAATTGGCTTCGTCGGAATCCGATGAATTTTTACGGATTTCCCTAGGGGTACCACTAGGGAAAATAACCAAAATCGAAAAATCGTAAAAAGTGGTGAGATTTTGGATCCGAGTCCAATAATACAGGAAAACTCGATTGGAATAGCTACTGGAAGCTTGTCGGTCACAACGCATCGAGAATTGGCTTCGTGGGAATCCGACGAATTTTTACGGATTTTCCTAAGGGTACCACTAGGGAAAATCGAAAATCGTAAAAAGTGGTGAAATTTTTGATCCGAGTCCAAAAATTTAGGAAAACTCGATTGGAATGGCTACTGGAAGCTTCGTCGGTCACAACGCATCGAGAATTGGCTTCGTCGGAATCCATCGAATTTTTACGGATTTCCCTAGGGGTACCACTAGGGAAAAATACCAAAATCTAAAAATCGTAAAAAGTTGTGAAATTTATTATCCGAGTCCAATAATTCAGGAAAACTCGAGTGGAATAGCTATTGGAAGCTTTCCGGTCACAACGAATCGAGAATTGGCTTCGTTGGAATCCGATGAATTTTTACGGATTTGCCTAGGGGTACCACTAGGGAAAATCGAAAATCGTAAAAAGTGATGAAATTTTTGATCCGAGTCCAATAATTTAGGAAAACTCGATTGGAATAGCTACTGGAAGCTTGCATACCAAAATGCATCGAGAATTGGCTTCGTCGGAATCCGATGAATTTTTACGGATTTCCCTAGTGCTACCACTGGAAAAAATCACCAAAATCGAAAAATCGTCAAAAGTGGTGAAATTTTGGATCCGAGTCCAATAATTCATGAAAACTCGATTGGAATAGCTACTGGAAACTTGTCGGTCACAACGCATCGAGAATTGGTTTCGTCAGAATCCATCGAATTTTTACGGATTTCCCTAGGGGTACCTCTAAGGAAAATCACCAAAATCGAAAAATCGTAAAAAGTTGTGAAATTTTTTATCCGAGTCCATTAATTCAGGAAAACTCGATTGTAATAGCTACTGGAAGCTTGCCGGTCACAACACATCGAGAATTAGATTCGTCGAAATCCGACGAATTTTTACAGATTTCCCAAGGGGTACCACCAGGGAAAATCACCAAAATCGAAAAATCGTAAAAAGCGGTGAAATTTTTGATCCGAGTCCAATAATTCAGGAAACCTCGATTGGGATAGGTACTGGAAGCTAGCCGGTCACAACGCATCGAGAATTTGCTTCGTCGGAATCCGACGAATTTTTACGGATTTTCCTAGGGGTACCACTAGGGAAAATCGAAAATCGTAAAAAGTGCAGAAATTTTTTATCCGAGTCAAATATTTCAGGAAAACTCGATTGGAATAGCAACTGGAATGTTCTCGGTCACAACGCATCGAGAATTGGCTTCGTCGAAATACGACGAATTTTTACGGATTTCCATAGGGGGTACCACTAGGGAAAATCGAAAAATCGTAAAAAGTGGTGAAATTTTTGATCCGAGTCCAATAATTCAGGAAAACTCGATTTGAATAGCTACTGGAAGCTTGTCGGTCACAACGCATCGAGAATTGGCTTCGTGGGAATCTGACGAATTTTTACGGATTTCCCTAAGGGTACCATTAGGGAAAATTGAAAAATCGTAAAAAGTGGTGAAATTTTGTATCCGAGTCCAATAATTCAGGAAAACTCGATTGGAATAGCTACTGGAAGCTTGCCGATCACAACGCATCGAGAATTGGTTTCGTCGGAATCCGACGAATTTTTAAGGATTTCCCTAGGGGTACCACTAGGGAAAATAGAAAAATCGTAAAAAGTCGGGAAATTTTTGATCCGAGTCCAATAATTAAGGAAACCTCGATTGGAATAGCTACAGGAAGCTTGCCGATCACAACGCATCGATAATTGGCTTCCTCGGAATCCGACGAATTTTTACGGATTTCCCTAGGGGTGCCACTAGGGAAAATCACCAAAATCGAAAAATCGTAAAAAGTGGTGAAATTTTTGATTCGAGTGCAATAATTCAGGAAAAATCGATTGAAATAGCTACTGGAAGCTTGCCGGTCACAACACATCGAGAATTGAATTCGTCGGAATCCGACGAATTTTTACGGATTTTCCTAGGGGTACCATTAGGGAAAATCACCAAAATAAGAAAATCGTAAAAAGTGGTGAAAAATTTTTGATCCGAGTCCAATAATTCAGGAAAACTAGATTGGAATAGCTACTCAAAGCTTGCCGGTCACGACGCATCGAGAATTGATTTCGTCGAAATTCTACGAATTTTTACGGATTTCCCTAGGGGTACCACTAGGGAAAATCGAAAAATCGTAAAAAGTGGTGAAATTTTTGATTCGAGTCCAATAATTCAGGAAAACTCGATAGGAATAGCTACTGCAAGCTTGCCGGTCACAACACATCGAGAATTAGATTCGTCAGAATCCGACGAATTTTTACGGATTTCCCAAGGGGTACCACTAGGGAAAATCACCAAAATAGAAAAATCGTAAAAAGCGGTGAAATTTTTGTTCCGAGTCTAATAATTCAGGAAACCTCGATTGGGATAGGTACTGGAAGCTAGCCGGTCACAACGCATTGAGAATTGGCTTCGTGGGAATCCGACGAATTTTTACGGATTTCCCTAGGGGTACTACTGGGGAAAATCACCAAAATCGAAAAATCGTAAAAAGTGGTGAAATTTTTGATCCGAGTCCAATAATTAAGGAAAACTCGATTAGAATAGCTACTGGAAGCTTTCCGGTCACATCACATCGAGAATTGGTTTCGTCGGAATCCGACGAATTTTTACGGATTTCCCTAGGGGTACCACTAGGAAAAATCGAAAAATCATAAAAAGTGGTGAAATTTTTTATCCGAGTCCAATAATTGAGGAAAACTCGATTGAAATAGGTACTGGAAGTTTGCCGGTCACAACGCATCGAGAATTGGCTTCGTGGGAATTCAACGAATTTTTACGGATTTCCCTAAGGGTACCACTAGGGAAAATTGAAAAAGCGTAAAAAGTGATGAAATTTTGTATCTGAGTCCAATAATTCAAGAAAACTCGATTGGAATAGCTACTGGAAGCTTTCCGGTCACAACGCATCGAGAATTGGATTCGTCGAAATCCGACGAATTTTTACGGATTTCTCTAGGGGTACCACTAGGGAAAATCGAAAAATCGTAAAAAGTGGTGAAATTTTTGATCCGAGTCCAATAATTCGGGAAAACTCGATTGGAATAACTAATGGAAGCTTGCCGATCACAACGCATCGAGAATTGGCTTCGTCGGAATCCGACGAATTTTTACGGATTTCCATAGGGGGTACCACTAGGAAAAATCGAAAAATCCTAAAAAGTCGTGAAATTTTGGATCCGAGTCAAATAATTCAGGAAAACTCGATTGGAATAGCTACTGGAAGCTTGCCGGTCACAAGGCATCGAGAATTGGCTTCGTCGGAATACGATGAATTTTTACGGATTTCCCTAGGTGTACCACTAGGGAAAATCACCAAAATCGAAAAATCATAAAAAGTGGTGAAATTTTGGATCTGAGTCCAATAATTAAGGAAAACTCGATTGAAATAGCTACTGGAAGCTTGTCGGTCACAACGCATCGAGTATTTGCTTCGTCGGAATCCGACGAATTTTTACGGATTTTCCTATGGGTACCACTAAGGAAAATCACCAAAATGGAAAAATCGTAAAAAGTGGTGAAATTTTGGATCCGAGTCCAATAATTCAGAAAAACTCGATTGGAATAGCTACTGGAAGCTTGTCGATTACAACGCATCGACAATTGGATTCGTCGAAATCCGACGAATTTTTACGGATTTCCCTAGGGTTACCACTGGGAAAAATCACCAAAATTGAAAAATCGTAAAAAGTGGTGAAATTTTTGATCCGAGTCCAATAATTCAAGAAAACTTGATTGGAATAGCTACTGGAAGCTTGCCGGTCACAACGCATCGAGAATTGGCTTCGTCGGAATCCGACGAATTTTTACGGATTTCCCTAGGGGGAACCACTAGGAAAAATCGAAAATTCCTAAAAAGTCGTGAACATTTTGATCCGAGTTCAATAATTAAAGAAAACTCAATTGGAATAGCTACTGGAATCTTGCCGGTCACAACGCATCGAGAATTGGCTTTGTCGGAATCCGATGAATTTTTACGGATTTTCCTAGGGGTACCACTAGGGAAAATAACCAAAATCGAAAAATCCTAAAAAGTGGTGAAATTTTGGATCTGAGTCCAATAATTCAGGAAAACTCGATTGAAATAGCTACTGGAAGCTTTTCGGTCACAACGCATCGAGAATTGGCTTCGTCGGAATGCGACGAATTTTTACGAATTTTCCTAGGGGTACCACTGGGGAAAATCACCAAAATGGAAAATTGTAAAAAGTGGTGAAATTTTTTATCCGAGTCCAATAATTCAGGAAAACTCGATTAGAATAGCTACTGGAAGCTTTCCGGTCACATCGCATCGAGAATTGGTTTCGTCGGAATCCGACGAATTTTTATGAATTTCCTTAGGGGTACCACTAGGGAAAATCGAAAAATAGTAAAAAGTGGTGAAATTTTTTATCCGAGTCCAATAATTCAGGAAAACTCCATTGGAATAGCTACTGGAAGCTTGCCGGTCACAACGCATCGAGAATTGGCTTCGTGGGAATCCGACGAATTTTTACGGATTTCCCTAAGGGTACCACTTGGGAAAATTGAAAAATCATAAAAAGTGGTGAAATTTTGTATCCGAGTCCAATAATTCAAGAAAAGTCGATTGGAATAGCTACTGGAAGCTTTCCGGTCACAACGCATCGAGAATTGGCTTCGTCGGAATCCGACGAATTTTTCTGGATTTCTCTAGGGGTACCACTAGGGAAAATCGAAAAATCATAAAAAGTCGTGAAATTATTGATCCGAGTCCAATAATTCAGGAAAACTCGATCGGAATAGCTACTGGAAGCTTGCCGGTCACAACGCATTGAGAATTGGCTTTGTCGGAATCCGACGAATTTTTACGGATTTTCCTAGGGGTACCACTAGGGAAAATCACCAAAATCGAAAAGTGGTGAAATTTTGGATCCGAGTCCAATAATTCGGGAAAACTCGATCAGAATAGCTACTGGAAGCTTGCCGGTCACAACGCATCGAGAATTGGTTCGTCGGAATCCGACGAATTTTTACGGATTTTTCTAGGGGTACCACTAGGGAAAATCACCAAAATCGAGAAATCGTAAAAAGTGGTGAAATTTCTGATCCGAGTCCAATAAATCGGAAAAACTCGATCGGAATTGCTACTGGAAGCTTGCCGGTCACAACGCATCGAGAATTGGCTTTGTCGGAATCCGACGAATTTTTACAGATTTTCCTAGGGGTACCACTAGGGAAAATCACCAAAATCGAAAAGTGGTGAAATTCTGGATCCGAGTCCAATAATTCGGGAAAACTCGATCGGAATAGCTACTGGAAGCTTGCCGGTCACAACGCATCGAGAATTGGCTTCGTCGGAATCCGACGAATTTTTACATCTTTCCCTAGGGGTACCACTAGGGAAAATCACCAAAATCAAGAAATCGTGAAATTTTTGATCCGAGTCCAATAATTCGAGAAAACTCGGTCGGAATAGCTACAGGAAGCTTGCCGGTCACAACGCATCGAGAATTGGCTTCGACGGAATCCGACGAATTTTTACGGATTTTCCTATGGGTACCACTAGGGAAAATCACCAAAATGGAAAAATCGTAAAAAGTGGTGAAATTTTTGATCCGAGTCCAATAATTCAGTAAAACTCGATTGGAATAGCTACTGGAAGCTTGTCGGTTACAACGCATCGACAATTGGCTTCGTCGAAATCCGACGAATTTTTACGGATTTCCCTATGGGTACCACTAGGGAAAATCATCAAAATTGTAAAAAGGGGTGAAATTTTTGATCCGAGTCCAATAATTCAGGAAAACTTGATTGGAATAGCTATTGGAAGCTTACCAGTCACAATGCATCGAGAATTGGCTTCGTCAGAATCTGACGAATTTTTATGGATTTATGAAGGCATCACACTAGGGAATATCACCAAAATCGAAAAATACTAAAAAGTGGTGATATTTTTTATCCGTGTCCAATAATTTAGATAAACTTGATTGGAATAGCTACTGGAAGCTTACCAGTCACAATGCATCGAGAATTGGCTTCGTCGGAATCTGACGAATATTTATGGATTTCTGAAGGCATCACACAAGGAAAAATCATCAAAATCGTAAAAAGTTGTGATATTTTGGATCCGAGTCCAACAATTCAGGAAAACTTGATTGGAATAGCTACTGGAAGCTTACCAGTCACAATGTATCGAGAATTGGCTTCGTCGAAATCTGACGAATTTTTATGGATTTCTGAAGGCATTACACTAGGGAAAATCATCAAAATCGTAAAAAGTTTTGATATTTTTGATCCGAGTCCAATAATTCAAGAAACCTTGATTGGAATAGCTACTGGAAGCTTACCAGTCACAATGCATCGAGAATTGGCTTCGTCGGAATCTGACGAATATTTATGGATTTGTGAAAGCATTACATTAGGAAAAATCACCAAAATCGAAAAATCGTAAAAAGTGGTGATATTTTTGATCCGAGTCCAATAATTCAGAAAAACATGATTGGAATAGCTACTGGAAGCTGACCAGTCACAATGTTTCGAGAATTAGCTTGGTCAAAATCTGACAAATTTTTATGGATTTATGAAGACATTACACTAGAAAAATCACCAAAATCGAAAAATCGTAAAAAGTGGTGAAATTTTGGATTCGAGTCCAATAATTTAGGAAAACTTGATTGGAATAGCTACTGGAAGCTTACCAGTCACAATGCATCGAGAATTGGCTTCGTCCGAATCTGACGAATTTTTATGGATTTCTGAAGGCATTACACTCGGAAAAATCACTAAAATCCAAAAATCGTAAAAAGTGGAAAAATTTTTGATCTGAGTCCAATAATTCAGGAAAACTTGATTGGAATAGCTACTTGAAGCTGACCAGTCACAATGCATCAAGAATTGGATTTGTCGAAATCTGACGAATATTTATTGATTTCAGAAGGCATTACGCAAGGGAAAATCACCAAATTCGAAATATCGTAAAAACTGGTGAAATTTTTGAATCGAGTCCAATATTTCAGGAAATATTGATTGGAATAGCTACTGGAATCTTACCAGTCACAATGCATCGAGAATTGGCATCGTCGAAATCTGACGAATTTTTATGGATTTCTTAAGGCATCACACTAGGAAAAATCACCAAATTCGATATATCTTAAAAACTGGTAAAATTTCTTATTCGAGTCCTATAATTCAGAAAAACTTGATTGGAATATCTACTAAAAGCTTACCAGTCACAATGCATCGAGAATTAGCTTCGTCCGAATCTGACGAATATTTATGGATTTCTGAAAGCATTACACTCGGGAAAATCACCAAAATCGTAAAAAGTGATGAAATTTTGGATCCGAGTCCAACAATTCAGGAAAATTTGATTGGAATAGCTACAGGAAACTTACCAGTCACAATGCATCGAGAATTGGCTTCATCGGAATCTGACGAATTTTTATGGATTTCTTAAGGCATTACACTTGGGAAAATCACTAAAATCGAAAAATCGTCAAAAGTGGTAAAATTTTGGATCTGAATCCAATAATTCAGGAAAACTTGATTGGAATAGCTACTAGAAGCTTACCACTGACAATGCATCAAGAATTTGTTTCGTCTGAATCTGACGAATTTTTATGGATTTCTGAAGGCATTACACTAGGAAAAATCACCAAAATCGAAAAATCGTAAAAAGTGGTGAAATTTTTGATCCGAGTCCAATAATTCAGGAAAACTTATTTGGAATTGCTACTGGAAGCTTACCAGTCACAATGCATCGATAATTGGCTTTGACGAAATCCGACGAATTTTTATATATTTCGTAAGGCATTACACTAGGAAAAATCACGAAAATCGAAAAATCATAAAAAGTTGTGAAATTTTTGATCTGAGTCAAATAATTCAGGAAAATTTAATTGGAATAGCTACTGGAACCTTACCAGTCACAATGCATCGAGAATTGGTTACGTCGGAATCTGACGAATATTTATGAATTTGTGAAAGCATTACATTAGGAAAAATCACCAAAATCGAAAAATCGTAAAAAGTGGTGATATTTTGGATCCTAGTCCAATAATTCAGTAAAACTTGATTGGTATAGCTACTTGAAGCTGACCAGTCACAATGCATCAAGAATTGGCTTCGTCGGAATCTAACGAATATTTATGAATTTCTGAAGGCATTAGACTAGGAAAAATCACGAAAATCGTAAAATCGTAAAAAGGTGTAAAATTTTTGATCCGAGTCCAATAATTGAGGAAAATTTGATTGGAATAGCTACTGTAAGCTTACCTGTCACAATGCATTGAGAATTGACTTCGTCGGAATCTTACGAATATTTATGGATTTCTGAAGCCATCACACTAGGGAAAATCATTAAAATCGTAAAAGGTGGTGAAATTTTGGATCCAAGTCCAATAATTCAGGAAAACTTTATTGGAATAACTACTGGAAGCTTACCAGTCACAATGCATCGAGAATTGGCTACGTCGGAATCTGACAAATATTTATGGATTTCTGAAGGCAATACACTAGAAAAAATCACGAAAATCGAAAAATCGTAAAAAATTGTAAAATTTTTTATCCGAGTCCAATAATTTAGGAAAATTTGATTGGAATAGCTACTGGAAGCTTACCAGTCACAATGCATCAAGCATTGGCTTCGTCGAAAGTCGTCGAATTTTTATATATTTCTGAAGGCATTACAATAGGAAAAATCACGAAAATCGAAAAATCTTAAAAAGTTGTAAAATTTTTTATCCGAGTCCAATAATTCAGGAAAATTTGATTGGAATAGCTACTGGAAGCTTACCAGTCACAATGCATTGAGAATTGGTTTCGTCAGAATCTGAAGAATATTTATGGATTTCTGAAGGCATCACACTAGGGAAAATCATCAAAATCGTAAAAAGTGGTGAAATTTTGGATCCGAGTCCAATAATTCAGGAAAACATGATTGGAATTACTACTGGAAGCTTAGCAGTCATAATGCATCGAGAATTGGTTTCGTCGGAATCTGACGAATTTTTATGAATTTCTGAAGGCATTACACTAGGGAAAATCTCCGAAATCGAAAAATCGTAAAAAAAAGTGAAATTTTGGATCCGATTTCAATAATTAAGGAAAACTTGATTTGAATAACTACTAGAAGCTTACCAGTCACAGTGCACCGACAATTGGTTTCGTCGGAATCTGTCGAATTTTTATGGATTTGTGAAGGAATTACACTAGGAAAAATCACTAAAATCGAAAAATCGTAAAAAGTGGTAAAATTATGGATCCGAGTCCAATAATTAAGGAAAACTTGATTGGAATAGCTACAGGAATCTTACAAGTCAAAATGCATCAAGAGTTAGTTTCGTCAGAATCTGACTAATTTTTATGAATTTCTGTATGCATTACACTAGGAAAAATAAACAAAATCGAAAAATCGTAAAAAATGGTGAAATTTTAGATCCGAGTCCAATAATTCAGGAAAACTTGATTGTAATAGCTACTGGAAGCTTATCGGTCACAATGCATCGTGAATTGGTTTCGTCTGAATTTGACGAATATTTATGGATTTCTGAAGGCATTACACTATGAAAAATCACCAAAATCGTAAAAAGGGATGAAATTTTGGATCCGAGTCTAACAATTCAGGAAAATTTGATTGGAATAGCTACTGGAAACTTACCGATCACAATGCATTGAGAATTGGCTTCGTCGCAATCTGACCAATTTTTAAGGATTTCTGAAAGCATTACACTAGGAAAAATCACTAAAATCGAAAAATCGTCAAAAGTGGTAAAATTTTTTATCTGAGTCCAATAATTCAGGAAAACTTGATTGGAATAGCTACTGGAAGCTTACCACTCACAATGCATCGAGAATTGGTTTCGTCCGAATCTGACGAATTTTTATGGATTTCTGAAGGCATTACACTAGGAAAAATCACCAAAATCGAAAAATCGTAAAAAGTGGTAAAATTTTGGATCCGAGTCCAATAATTAAGGAAAACTTGATTGGAATTGCTACTGGAAGCTTACCAGTCACAATGCATCGGGCTACGTCGAAATCCGACGAATTTTTATATATTTCTGAAGGCATTACACTAGGAAAAATAACGAAAATCGAAAAATCATAAAAAGTTGTGAAATTTTGGATCCGAGTCCAATAATTCAGGAAAACTTGATTGTAATAGCTACTGTAAGCTTACCAGTCACAATGCATCGAGAATTGGCTACGTCGAAATTCGACGAATTTTTATATATTTCTGAAGGCATTACACTAGGAAAAATCACGAAAATCCAAAAATCATAAAAAGTTGAAAAATTTTTGATCCAAGTCTAATAATTCAGGAAAACTTGATTGGAATAGCTACTAGAAGCTTACCAGTCACAATGCATTGAGAATTAGATTCGTCGGAATTCGACGAATTTTTATATATTTCTTAAGGCATTACACTAGGAAAAATCACGAAAATCGAAAAATGATAAAAAGTTATAAAATTTTTGATCCGAGTTGAATAATTCAGGAAAACTTGATTGGAATAGCTACTAGAAGCTTACCAGTCACAATGCATTGACAATTGGATTCGTAGGAATTCGACGAATTTTTATATATTTCTTAAGGCAGTACACTAGGAAAAATTACGAAAATCGAAAAATGGTAAAAAGTTGTAAAATTTTTGATCCGAGTTGGATAATTCAGGAAAATTTGATTGGAATAGCTACTGAAAGCTTACCAGTCACAATGCATTAAGAATTGGTTTCGTTCGAATCTGACGAATATTTATGGATTTCTGAAGGCATCACACTAGGGAAAATCATCAAAATCGTAAAAAGTGGTAAATTTTTGATCCGAGTCCAATAATTCAGGAAAACTTGATTGGAATAGCTACTGGAAGCTTACCAGTCACAATGCATCGAGAATTGGCTTCGTCAAAATCTGACAAATATTTATGAATTTCTGAAGGCATTACACTAAGAAAAATCACCAAAATCGAAAAATCGTAAAAAGTGGTAAAATTTTTTATTCGTGTTGAATAATTCAGAAAAACTTGATTGGAATAGCTACTGGAAGCTTACCAGTCATAATGTTTCAAGAATTGGCTTGGTCAAAATCTGACGAATTTTTATGGATTTCCGAAGACATTACACTAGAAAAATCACCAAAATCGAAAACTCGTAAAAAGTGGTGAATTTTTGGATCCGAGTCCAATAATTCAGGAAAAATTGATTGGAATCACTACTGGAAGCTTACCAGTCACAATGTATCGAGAATTGGCTTCGTCGGAATCTGACGAATTTTTATGGATTTCTGAAGGCATTACACTATGGTAAATCACCAAAATCGAAAAATCGTAAAAAGTGGTGAAATTTTTTATCCGAGTCTAATAATTCAGGAAAATTTGATTGGAATTGCAATTGGAAGCTTCCCAGTCACAATGAATCGAGAATTGGTTTCATCGAAATCCGACGAATTTTTATATATTTCTGAAGGCATTACAATAGGAAAAATCACGAAAATCGAAAAATCGTAAAAAGTTATGAAATTTTTGATCCGAGTCCAATAATTCAAGAAAACTTAATTATAATATCTACTGGAAGCTTACCAGTCACAATGTATCGAGAATTGACTACGTCGGAATCCGACGAATTTTTATATATTTCTGAAGGCATTACACTAGGAAAAATCACGAAAATCGAAAAATCGTAAAAAGTTGTGAAATTTCTGATCCTAGTCCAATAATTCAGGAAAATTTTATTGGAATAGCTACTGGAAGCTTACCAGTCACAATGCATCGAGAATTGGTTTCGTCGAAATCTGAAAAATATTTATGGATTTCTGAAGGCATCACACTAAGGAAAATTACCAAAATCGAAAAATCGTAAAAAGCGGTAAAATTTTTTATTCGAGTCGAATAATTTAGGAAAACTTGATTGGAATAGCTACCGGAAGCTTACCAGTCAAAATGTTTCGAGAATTGGCTCGGTCAGAATCTGATGAATTTTTATGGATTTATGAAGACATTTCACTAAAAAAATCACTAAAATCGAAAAATTGTAAAAAGTTGTTAAATTTTTGATCCGAGTCCAATAATTCAGGAAAATTTGATTGGATTAGATACTGGAAGCTTACCAGTCACAATGCATCGAGAATTGGTTTCGTCGGAATCTGACGAATTATTATGAATTTCTTAAGGCATTATACCAGGGAAAATCACCAAATCGAAAAATCGTAAAAACTAGTGAAATTTTTGATTCGAGTCCAATAATTTAGGAAAACTTGAATGGAAAATCTACTGAAAGTTTACCAGTCACAATGCATCGAGAATTTGTTTCGTCGAAATCTGACGAATTTTTATGGATTTCTGAAGGCATTACACCAGGGAAAATCACCAAATTCGAAAAATCGTAAAAACTAGTGAAATTTTTGATTCGAGTCCAATAATTCAGGAAAACTTGATTGGAATAGCTACTGGAAGTTTACCAGTCACAATGCATCGAGAATTGGTTTCATCGAAATCTGACGAATTTTTATGGATTTCTGAAGGCATTACACTAGGAAAAATCACCGAAATCGAAAAATCGTAAAAAGTGGTGAAATTTTTGATCTGATTTCAATAATTATGGAAAACTTGATTTGAATAGCTACTGGAAGCTTACCAGTCACAATGCATCGCGAATTAGATTCGTCAGAATTTGACGAATTTTTATGGATTTGTGAAGGCATTACACTAGGGAAAATTACTAAAATCGAAAAATCGTAAAAAGTGGTATAATTTTGGATCCGAGTCCAATAATTAAGGAAAACTTGATTGGAATATCTACAGGAATCTTACAAGTCAAAATGCATCGAGAATTAGTTTCGTCAGAATCTGACTAATTTTTATGAATTTCTGTAGGCATTACACTATGAAAAAAATCAAAATCGAAAAATTATAAAAATGGTGAAATTTTAGATCCGAGTCCAATAATTCAGGAAAACTTGATTGTAATATCTACTGGAAGCTTACCAGTCACAATGAATCGAGAATTGACTTCGTCTGAATTTGACTAAAATTTATGGATTTCTGAAGGCATTACACTATGGAAAATCACCAAAATCGTAAAAAGTGATGAAATTTTTGATCCGAATCCAATAATTCAGGAAAATTTGATAGGAATAGCTACTGTAAGCTTACCAGTCACAATGTATCGAGAATTGGTTTCGTCGGAATCTAACGAATTTTTATGGATTTCTGAAGGCATTATTACACTACGGAAAATCACTAAAATTGAAAAATCGTCAAAAGTGGTAAAATTTTTGATCTGAGTCCAATAAATCAGGAAAACTTGAAGTGAGTAGCTACTAGAAGCTTACCAGTCACAATGCATCGAGAATTGGTTTTGTCTGAATCTGACGAATTTTTATTGATTTCTGAAGGCATTACACTAGGAAAAATCACTAAAATCGAAAAATCGTAAAAAGTGGTGAAATTTTGGATCCGAGTCCAATAATTCAGGAAAAATTGATTGGAATAGCTACTGGAAGCTTACCAGTCACAATGCTTCGAGAATTGGCTTCGTCGGAATCTGACGAATTTTTATGGATTTCTGAAGGCATTACACTAGGGAAAATCACTAAAATCGAAAAATCGTAAAAAATGGTAAAATTTTTTATCTGAATCCAATAATTTAAGAAAACTTGATTGGAATAGCTACTGGATGCTTATTAGTCACAATGCATCGATAAATGGTTTCGTCCGAATCTGACGAATTTTTATTGATTTCTTAAGGCATTACACTAGAGAAAATCACCAAAATCGATTAATCGTAAAAAGTGGTAAAATTTTTTATCCGAGTCTAATAATTCAAGAAAACTTGTTTGGAATAGCTACTGGAAACTTACCAGTCACAATGCATTGAGAATTGGCTTCGTCGGAATCTGACGAATTTTTATAAATTTCTGAAGGCATTACACTAGGGAAAATCACCAAATTCGAAAACTCGCAAAAACTGGTAAAATTTTTGTTTCGAGTTCTATAATTTAGGAAAACTTGATTGGAATAGCTACTGGAAGTTTATGAGTCACAACGCATCGAATATTGGTTTCGTCGAAATCTGACGAATTTTTATGGATTTCTAAAGGCATTATACTCGGGAAAATCACAGAAATCAAAAAATCGTAAAAGGTGGTGAAATTTTTGATCCGAGTCCAATAATTAAGAAAAACTTGATTTAAATAGCTACTGGAAGCTTACCGGTCACAATGCATCGAGAATTGGTTTCGTCGGAATCTAACGAATTTTTATGGATTTGTGAAAGCATTACACTAGAGAAAATCACTAAAATCGAAAAATCGTAAAAAGTGCTAAAATTTTGGATCCGAGTCAAATAATTAAGAAAAACTTGATTGGAATAGCTACTGGAATCTTACAAGTCAAAATGCATCGAGAATTAGTTTCGTCAGAATCTGATGAATTTTTATGGATTTCTATAGGCTTTACACTAGGAAAAAGAAATAAAATCGAGAAATCGTAAAAATTGGTGAAATTTTAGATTCGAGTCAAATAATTCAGGAAAACTTGATTGTAATAGCAACTAGAAGCTTACCAGTCACAATGTATTGAGAATTGGTTTCTTCTAAATTTGACGAATATTTATGGATTACTGAAGGCATTATATTTGGGAAAATCACCAAAATCGTAAAAAGTGATGAAATTTTGGATCCGAGTCTAATAATTCAGGAAAACTTGATTGGAAAAGCTATTGGATGCTTACCAGTCACAATGCTTCGAGAATTGGCTTCGTCAGAATCTGACGAATATTTATGGATTTCTGAAGGAACTACACAAGGAAAAATCATCAAAATCGAAAAATCGTAAAAAGTGGTGAAATTTTTGATTCGAGTGTAATAATTCAGGAAAACTTCATTGGAGTAGCTACTGGAAGCTTACCAGTCACAATGCATCGAGAATTGGCTTCGTCGGAATCTGAAGAATATTTATGGATTTCTTAAGGCATTACATTAAGGAAAATTATAAAAATCGTAAAAAGTGATGATATTTTGGATCAGAGTCCAATAATTCAGGAAAACTTGATTGCAGTAGCAACTGGAAGCTTACCAGTCACAATGCATCGAGAATTGGTTTGGTCGGAATCTGACGAATATTTATGGATTTCTGAAGGCATTAAACTAGGGAAAATCACCAAAATCAAAAAATCGTAAAAAGCGGTGAAATTTTGGATCAGAGTCCAATAATTAAGGAAAACTTGATTGGAATAGCTACTGGAAGCTTACCAGTCATAATGCATCGAGAATTGGCTTCGTCGGAATCTGACGAATTTTTATGGATTTCTAAAGGCATTACAATAGGGAAAATCACTAAAATCAAAAAATCGTAAAAAGTGGTAAAATTTTGGATCTGAGTCCAATAATTCAGGAAAACTTGATTGGAATAACTACTGGAAGCTTACCAGTCACAATGCATCGAGAATTGGTTTCGTCAGAATCTGACGAATTTTTATGGATTTCTGAAGGCATTACACTAGGTAAAATCACCAAAACCGAAAAATCGTAAAAAGTCGTAAAATTTTGGATCCGAGTCCAATAATTCAGGAAAAGTTGATTGGAATAGCTACTGGAAGCTCACCAGTCACAATGCATCGAGAATTGGCTTCGTCGGAGTCTGATGAATTTTTATGGATTTCTGAAGGCATTATACTAGGGAAAATCACTAAAATCGAAAAATCGTAAAAAGTATAAAATTTTTTATCTGAGTCCAATAATTCAGCAAAACTTGATTGGAATAGCTACTGGAAGCTTACCAGTCACAATGCATCGACAATTGGCTTCGTCGAAATCTGATGAATTTTTATGGATTTCTGAAGGCATTATACTAGGGAAAATCACCAAAACCGAAAAATCGTAAAAAGTCGTAAAATTTTGGATCCGAGTCCAATAATTAAGGAAAACTTGATTGGAATAGCTACTGGAAGCTCACCAGTCACAATGCATCGAGAATTGGCTTCGTCGGAATCTGATGAATTTTTATGGATTTCTGAAGGCATTATACTAGGGAAAATCACTAAAATCGAAAAATCGTAAAAAGTATAAAATTTTTTATCTGAGTCCAATAATTCAGGAAAACTTGATTGTAATAGCTACTGGAAGTTTACCAGTCAAAATGCATCGAGAATTGGCTTCATCGGAATCTGACGAATTTTTATGGATTTCTGAAGGCATTAACTTAGGGAAAATCACTAAAATCAAAAAATCGTCAAAAGTCGTAATATTTTAGATCCGAGTCCAATAATTCAGGAAAACTTGATTGTAATAGCTACTGGAAGCTTACCAGTCACAATGCATCGAGAATTGGCTTCGTCGGATTATGACGAAGTTTTATGGATTTATGAAGGCATTACACTAGGGAAATTACCAAAATCGAAAAATCGTAGAAAATGGTGAAATTTTTAATCCGAGTCCAATAATTCAGGAAAACTTGATTGGAATAGCTTCTGGAAACTTACCAGTCACAATATATCGAGAATTGGCTTGGTCGAAATCTGATGAATTTTTATGGATTTCTGAAGACATTACACTAGAAAAATCATCAAATTCGAAAAATCGTAAAAAGTGGTGAAATATTTGATCCGAGTCCAATAATTTAGGAAAACTTGATTGAAATAGCTACTGGAAGCTTACCAGTCACAATTCATCGAGAATTGGCTTCGTCGGAATCTGACGAATTTTTATGGATTTCTTAAGGCATTACACTAGGGGAAATAACCAAAACAGAAAAAAGTGGTGAAAATTTGGATCCGAGTCCATTAATTCAGGAAAACTTGATTGAAATAACTACTGGAACCTTACCAGTCACAATGCATCGAGAATTGGTTTAGTCGAAATCTTACGAATTTTTGTGGATTTCTGAAGATATTACACTAGGGAAAATCACAAAAACAGAAAAAAGTGGTGAAATTTTGGATCCGAGTCCAATAATTCAGGAAAACTTGATTGGAATAGCTGCTGGAATCTTACCAGTCACAATGCGTCGAGAATTGGCTTAGTCGAAGTCTGACGAATTTTTATGGATTTCTGAAAGCATTACACTAGGGAAAATCATCAAAATCAAAAAATCGTAAAAAGTGGTGAAATTTTGGATCCGAGTCCAATAATTCAGGAAAACTTGATTGGAATAGCTACTGGAATCTTACCAGTCACAATGCGTCGAGAATTGGCTTCGTCAAAATCTGACGAAATTTTATGGATTTCTGAAGGCATTACACTAGGGAAAATCACCAAATTCGAAATATCGTAAAAACTAGTGAAATTTCTGATTTGAGTCAAATAATTCAGAAAATCTTTATTGGAATAGCTACTGGAAGCTTACCAGTCTCAATGCATAGAGAATTGGCTTGGTCAGAATCTGACGAATTTTTATGGATTTCTTAAGGCATTACACTAGGGAAAATCACCAAATTCAAAATATCGTAAAAACTGGCAAAATTTCTTATTCGAGTCGAATAATTCAGGAAAACTTGATTGGAATAGCTACTGGAAGCTTACTATTCACAATGCATCGAGAATTAGTTTCGTCTGAATCTGACGAATAATTATGGATTTCTTAAGGCATTACACTAGGGAAAATCACCAAAATCGAAAAATCGTAAAAAGTTGTGAAATTTTGGATCCGAGTCCAATAATTCAGAAAGACTTGATTGGAATAGCAACTGGAAGTTTACCAATCACAATGCATCGAGAATTGGCTTCGTCAGAATCTGACGAATATTTATGGATTTCTGAAGGCATTACACTAGGGAAAATCATTAAAATCGTAAAAAGTGGTGAAATTTTGGATTCGAGACCAATAATTTAGGAAAACTTTATTAGAATAGCGACTGGAAGCTTACCAGTCACAATGAATCGAAAATTGGCTTCATCGAAATCTGACGAATATTTATGGATTTCTGAAAGCATTACACTAGGGAAAATCACCAAATTAGAAAAATCGTAAATAGTGGTGATATTTTTGATCCGAGTCCAATAATATAGGTAAACTTGATTGGAATATCTACTGGAAGCTTACCAGTCACAATGCATAGAGAATTGGCTTCGTCGGAATCTGACGAATTTTTATGTATTTCTGAAGGCATTACACTAGGGAAAATCATCAAAATCGACAAATTGTAAAAAGTGGTGAAATTTTGGATCCGAGTCCAATAATTTAGGTAAACTTGATTAGAATATCTACTGGAAGCTTACCAGTCACAATGCATCGAGAATTGGCTTCGTCGGAATCAGACAAATTTTTATGTATTTCTGAAGGCATTACACTAGGGAAAATCATCAAAATCGACAAATCGTAAAAAGTGATGAAATTTTGTATCCGAGTCCAATAATTCAGATAAACTTGATTAGAATAGCTACTGGAAGCTTACTAGTCACAATGCATCGAGAATTGGTTTCGTCGGAATCTGACGAATATTTATGGATTTCTGAAGGCATCACACTAGGGAAAATCATCAAAATCGTAAAAAGTGGTGATATTTTGGATCCGAGTCCAATAATTCAGGAAAACTTGATTGGAATAGCTACTGGAAGCTTACAAATCACAATTAATCGAGAATTGGTTTCGACGAAATCTGACGAATTTTTATGGATTTCTGAAGGCATTACACTAGGGAAAATCATCAAAATCGAAAAATTGTAAAAAGTGGTGAAATTTTGGATTCGAGTCCAATAATTCAAGAAAACTTGATTGGAATAGCTACTGGAAGCTTACCAATCTCAATGCGTCGAGAATTGCCTTTGTTGAAATCTGACGAAATTTTTTTTTTATTTCTGAAGGCATTACACTAGGGAAAATCACCAAATTCAAAAAATCTTAAAAACTCGTGAAATTTCTGATTCGAGTCCAATAATTCAGGAAATCTTGATTGGAATATCTACTGGAAGCTTACCAGTCACAATGCATCGAGAATTGGCTTCGTCGGAATCTGACGATTTTTTCTGAATTTCTGAAAGCATTACACTAGGAAAAATCACCAAATTCGAAATATCGTAAAAACTAGTGAAATTTCTTATTTGAGTCCAATAATTCAGGAAAACTTTATTGAAATAGATACTGGAAGCTTACCAGTCATAATGCATCGATAATTGGCTTCGTCGAAATCTGACGAATTTTTATGGATTTCTGAAGGCATTACACTAGGAAAAATCACCAAATTCGAAATATCGTAAAAACTGGTGAAATTTCTTATTCGAGTCCAATAATTTAGGAAAATTTGATTGAAATAGCTACTGGAAGCTTACCAGTCACAATGCATCGAGAATTGGCTTCGTCGGAATCTGACGAATTTTTATGAATTTCTGAAGGCATTACACTAGGAAAAATCACCAAATTCGAAAAATCGTAAAAAAAAGTGAAATTTTTGATCCGATTTCAATAATTAAGGAAAACTTGATTTGAATAACTACTAGAAGCTTACCAGTCACAGTGCACCGACAATTGGTTTCGTTGGAATCTGTCGAATTTTTATGGATTTGTGAAGGCATTACACTAGGGAATTTCACTAAAATCGAAAAATCGTAAAAAGTGGTAAAATTATGGATCCGAGTCCAATAATTAAGGAAAACTTGATTGGAATAGCCACAGGAATCTTACAAGTCAAAATGCATCGAGAATTAGTTTCGTCAGAATCTGACTAATTTTTATGAATTTCTGTAGGTATTACACTAGGAAAAATAAACAAAATCGAAAAATCGTAAAAAATGGTGAAATTTTAGATCCGAGTCCAATAATTCAGGAAAACTTGATTGTAATAGCTACTGGAAGCTTATCGGTCACAATGCATCGAGAATTGGCTTCGTCTGAATTTGACGAATATTTATGGATTTCTGAAGGCATTACACTATGGAAAATCACCAAAATCGTAAAAAGGGATGAAATTTTTGATCCGAGTCCAACAATTGAAGAAAATTTGATTGGAATAGCTACTGGAAACTTTCCGGTCACAATGCATCGAGAATTGGCTTCGTCGAAATTTGACGAATTCTTATGGATTTCTGAAAGCATTACACTAGGGAAAATCACTAAAATCGAAAAATCGTCAAAAGTGGTAAATTTTTTGATCTGAGTCCAATAATTCAGGAAAACTTGATTGGAATAGCTACTGGAAACTTACCACTCACAATGCATCGAGAATTGGTTTCGTCCGAATCTGATGAATTTTTATGGATTTCTGAAGGCATTACACTAGGAAAAATCACCAAAATCGAAAAATCGTAAAAAGTGGTAAAATTTTGGATCCGAGTCCAATAATTCAGGAAAACTTGATTAGAATTGATACTGGAAGCTTACCAGTCACAATTCATCGAGAATTGACTACGTCGAAATCCGACGAATTTTTATATATTTCTGAAGGCATTACACTAGGAAAAATAACGAAAATCGAAAAATCATAAAAAGTTGTGAAATTTTGGATCCGAGTCCAATAATTCAGGAAAACTTGATTGTAATAGCTACTGTAAGCTTACCAGTCACAATGCATCGAGAATTGGCTACGTCGAAATCCGATGAATTTTTATATATTTCTGAAGGCATTACACTAGAAAAAATCACGAAAATCGAAAAATCGTAAAAAGTTGTAAAATTTTTGATCCGAGTCTAATAATTCAGGAAAACTTGATTGGAATAGCTACTATAAGCTTACCAATCACAATGCATCGAGAATTGGCTTCGTCGGAATTCGACGAATTTTTATATATTTCTAAAGGCATTATACTAGGAAAAATCACGAAAATAGAAAAATGGTTAAAAGTTGTAAAATTTTGGATCCGAGTTGAATAATTCAGGAAAATTTGATTGGAATAGCTACTGAAAGCTTACCAGTCACAATGCATTAAGAATTGGTTTCGTCCGAATCTGACGAATATTTATGGTTTTCTGAAGGCATTACACTAAGGAAAATCACCAAAATCGAAAAATCATAAAAAGTGGTAAAATTTTTTATTCGTGTCGAATAATTAAGGAAAACTTGATTGGAATAGCTACTGGAAGCTTACCAGTCACAATGCATCGAGAATTGGCTTCGTCAGAATCTGACAAATATTTATGGTTTTCTGAAGGCATTACACTAAGGAAAATCATCAAAATCTCAAAATCGTAAAAAGTGGTGAAATTTTGGATCCGAGTCCAATAATTCAGGAAAACTTGATTGGAATAGCTACTGGAAGCTTACCAGTCACAATGCATCGAGAATTGGCTTCGTCAGAATCTGACAAATATTTATGGTTTTCTGAAGGCATTACACTAAGGAAATCACCAAAATCGAAAAATCGTAAAAAGTGGTAAAATTTTTTATTCGTGTCGAATAATTCAGGAAAACTTGATTGGAATAGCTACTGGAAGCTTACCAGTCATAATGTTTCGAGAATTGGCTTGGTCAAAATCTGACGAATTTTTATGGATTTCCGAAGACATTACACTAGAAAAATCACAAAAATTGAAAAATCGTAAAAAGTGGTGAATTTTTGGATCCGAGTCCAATAATTCAGGAAAACTTGATTGGAATCACTACAGGAAGCTTACCAGTCACAATGCATCGAGAATTGACTTCGTCGGAATCTGACGAATTTTTATGGATTTCTGAAGGCATTACACTAGGGTAAATCACCAAAATCGAAAAATCGTAAAAAGTTGTGACATTTTGGATCTGAGTCCAACAATTCAGTAAAATTTGATTGGAATAACTACTGGAAGCTTACCAGTCACAATGTATCGAGAATTAGTTTCGTCGGAATCTGACGAATTTTTATGGATTTCTGAAGGCATTATTACACTACAGAAAATCATTAAAATTGAAAAATCGTCAAAAGTGGTAAAATTTTTGATCTGAGTCCAATAATTCAGGAAAACTTGAAGTGAGTAGCTACTGGAAGCTTACCAGTCACAATGCATCGAGAATTTGTTTTGTCTGAATATGACGAATTTTTATTGATTTTTGAAGGCATTACACTAGGGAAAATCACCAAAATCGAAAAATCGTAAAAAGTGGTGAAATTTTTGATCCAGGTCCAATAATTCAGGAAAACTTGATTGGAGTAGCTACTGGAAGCTTACCAGTCACAATGCTTCGAGAATTGGCTTCGTCGAAATCTGACGAAGTTTTATGGATTTCTGAAGGCATTACACTAGAGAAAATCACTAAAATCGAAAAATCGTAAAAAATGGTAAAACTTTTTATCTGAGTCCAATAATTCAAGAAAACTTGATTGGAATAGCTACTGAATGCTTATTAGTCACAATGCATCGATAAATTGTTTCATCCGAATCTGACGAATTTTTATGGATTTCTTAAGGCATTACACTAGAGAAAATCACCAAAATCGAATAATCGTAAAAAGTGGTGAAATTTTTGATCTGAGTCTAATAATTCAAGAAAACTTGATTGGAATAGCTACTGGAAACTTACCAGTCACAATGCAATGAGAATTGGCTTCGTCGGAATCTGACAAATTTTTATAAATTTCTGAAGGCATTACACTATGGATAATCACCAAATTCGAAAACTCGTAAAAACTGGTGAAATTTTTGTTTCGAGTCCTATAATTTAGGAAAACTTGATTGGAATAACTACTGAAATTTTATGAGTCACAATGCATCGAATATTGATTTCGTCGGAATCTGACGAATTTTTATGGATTTCTAAAGGCATTATACTCGAGAAAATCACAGAAATCGAAAAATCGTAAAAAGTGGTGAAATTTTGGATCTGAGTCCAATAATTAAGGAAAACTTGATTTGAATAGTTACTGAAAGCTTACCAGTCACAATGCATCGAGAATTGGTTTCGTGGGAATCTAACGAATTTTTATGGATTTGTGAAAGCATTACACTAGGGAAAATCACTAAAATCGAAAAATCGTAAAAAGTGGTAAAATTTTGGATCCGAGTCAAATAATTAAGAAAAACTTGATTGGAATAGCTACTGGAATCTTACAAGTCAAAATGCATCGAGAATTAGTTTCATCAGAATCTGACGAATTTTTATGGATTTCTGTAGGCTTTACACTAGGAAAAAGAAACAAAATCGAAAAATCGTAAAAATTGGTGAAATTTTAGATCCGAGTCAAATAATTCAGGAAAACTTGATTGTAATAGCTACTGGAAGCTTACCAGTCACAATGTATTGAGAATTGGCTTCTTCTGAATTTGACGAATATTTATGGATTACTGAAGGCATTATATTTTGGAAAATCACCAAAATCGTAAAAAGTGATAAAATTTTGGATCCGAGTCTAATAATTCAGGAAAACTTAATTGGAATAGCTATTGGATGCTTACCAGTCATAATGCTTCGAGAATTGGTTTCGTCAGAATCTGACGAATATTTATGGATTTCTGAAGGCACTACACTAGGGAAAATCATAAAAATCGAAAAATCGTAAAAAGTGGTGAAATTTTGGATCTGAGTCCAATAATTCAGGAAAACTTGATTGGAGTAGCTACTGGAAGCTTACCAGTCACAATGCATCGAGAATTGGCTTCGTCAGAATCTGACGAATATTTATGGATTTCTGAAGGCATTACATTAGGAAAAATCACTAAAATCGAAAAATCGTAAAAGGTGTAAAATTTTTTATCTGAGTCCAATAATTCAGTAAAACTTGATTGGAATAGCTACTGGAAGCTTACCAGTCACAATGCATCAAGAATTAGTTTCGTCCGAATCTGAAGAATTTTTATGGAGTTCTGAAGCCATTACATTAGGAAAAATCACCAAAATCGAAAAATCGTAAAAAGTGGTGAAATTTTGGATCCGTGTCCAATAATTCAGAAAAACTTGATTGGAATAGCAACTGAAATCTTACAAGTTAAAATGTATCGAGAATTAGTTTCGTCAGAATCTGACGAATTTTTATGAATTTCTGTAGGCATTACACTAGGAAAAATAAACAAAATCGAAAAACGTAAAAAGTGGTGAAATTTTAGATCCGAGTCAAAAAATTTAGGAAACCTTGATTGTAATAGCTACTGAAAGCTTAACAATGCATCGAGAATTGGCTTCGTCTGAATTGGACGAATATTTATGGATTTCTGAAGGCATTACACTAGGGAAAATCACAAAAATCGTAAAAAGTTGTGAAATTTTTGATCCGAGTCCAATAATTCTGGAAAACTTGATTGGAATAGCTACTGGAAGCTTACAAGTCATAATGCATCGAGAATTGGTTTCATCGGAATCTGACAAATATTTATGGATTTTTGAAGGCACTACACTAGGGAAAATCACCAAAATCGAAAAATCGTAAAAAGTGGTGAAATTTTGAATTCTAGTCCAATAATTCGGGAAAACTTGATTGGAATATCTACTGGAAGTTTACAATTTACAACACATCGAGAATTGGTTTCGTCAGAATCTGACGAATTTTTATGCATTTCTGTAGGCATTACACTAGAAAAGATCAACAAAATCGAAAAATAGTAAAAGATGGTGACATTTTTGATCCGAGTCCAATAATTCAGGAAAACTTGATTGTAATAGCTACTGAAAACTAACCAGTCACAATGCATCGAGAATTGGCTTCGTCGGAATCTGATGAATTTTTATTGATTTCTGAAGGCATTACACTAGGGAAAATCACGAAAATCCTAAAAATTGGTGAAATTTTTTTTATCCAAGTCCAATAATTAAGAAAAACTTGATTGCAATAGCTACTGGAAACTTACCAGTCACAATGCATCGAGAATTGGTTTCATCGAAATCTGACGACTTTTTATGGATTTCCGAAGGCATTACACTAGGAAAAATTACGAAATTCGAAAAATCAAAAAAAGTGGTAAAATTTTAGATCCGAGTCCAATAATTCAGGAAAACTTGATTGGAATAGCTACTGGAATCTTACAAGTCACAATGCATCGAGAATTGGATTCATCGAAATCTGACTAATATTTATGGATTTCTGAAGGCATTACACTAGGGAAATCACCAAAATCGTAAAAAGTGTTGAAATTTTGGATCCGTGTCCAATAATTCAGGAAAACTTGATTCGAATAGCTATTGGTAGCTTACAAGTCACAATGCATCGAGAATTCGCTTCGTCGGAATCTGACGAATTTTTATGTATTTCTGAAGGCATTACAATGGAAAAAATAACGAAGATCGAAAAATCGTAAAAAATAGTGAAATTTTGGATCCGAGTCCAATAATTCATGAAAACTTGATTGGAATAGCTACTGGAATCTTACAAGTCACAATGCATCGAGAATTGGCTTCGTCGGAATCTGATGAATTTTTATGGATTTCTGTAGGTATTACACTAGGAAAAATCAACAAAATCGAAAAATCGTAAAAAGTGGTGACATTTTGGATCCGAGTCTAATAATTCAGGAAAACTTGATTGTAATAGCTACTGGAAGCTTACTAGTCACTATGCATCGAGAATTGGCTTTGTCGGAATCTGACGAATTTTTATGGATTTCTGAAGGCATTACACTAGGGAAAATCACCAAAATCGAAAAATCGTCAAAAGTCGTAAAATTTTGGATTCGAGTCCAATAATTCAGGAAAACTTGATTGGAATAGCTACTGGAAGCTTACCAGTCACAATGCATCGAGAATTGGCTTCGTCGAAATTTGACGAATTTTTATGGATTTCTGAAGGCATTACACTAGGGAAAATCACCAAAATCGAAAAATCGTAGAAAATGGTGAAATTTTTAATCCGAATCCAATAATTCAGGAAAACTTGATTGGAATAGCTTCTGGAAACTTACCAGTCACAATGTATCGAGAATTGGCTTGGTCGAAATCTGACGAATTTTTATGGATTTCTGTAGACATTACACTAGAAAAATCACCAAATTCGAAAAATCGTAAAAAGTTGTGAAATATTTGATCCGAGTCCAATAATTTAGGAAAACTTGATTGAAATAGCTACTGGAAACTTACCAGTCACAATTCATCGAGAATTGGCTTCGTCAGAATCTGACGAATTTTTATGGATTTCTTAATGCATTACACTAGAGAAGATAACCAAAACAGAAAAAAGTGGTGAAATTTTGGATCCGAGTCCATTAATTCAGGAAAACTTGATTGAAATAGCTACTGGAACCTTACTAGTCACAATGCATCGAGAATTGGCTTCGTCGAAATCTTACAAATTTTTATGGATTTCTGAAGATATTACACTAGGGAAAATCACAAAAACAGAAAAAAGTGGTGAAATTTTGGATCCGAGTCCAATAATTCAGGAAAACTTGATTGGAATAGCTGCTGTAAGCTTACCAGTCACAATACATCGAGAATTCGCTTCGTCAAAATCTGACGAATTTTTATGTATTTCTGAAAGCATTACACTAGAGAAAATCACAAAAATCAAAAAATCGTAAAAAATGGTGAAATTTTAGATCCGAGTCCAATAATTCAGAAAAATTTGATTGGAATATATACTGGAAGTTTACTATTTACAACGCATCAAGAATTGGTTTTCTGAAGACATTACACTAGAAAAATCACCAAATTCAAAAAATCGTAAAAAGTCGTGAAATATTGGATCCGAGTAAAATAATTCAGGAAAACTTGATTGAAATGGCTACTGGAAGCTTACCAGTCATAATTCATCGAGAATTGGCTTCGTCGGAATCTGACGAATTTTTTTGGATTTTTGAAGGTATTACACTAAGGAAAATCACCAAAATAGAAAAAAGTTGTGAAATTTTTGATCCGAGTCCAATAATTCAGGAAAACTTGATTGGAATAGCTGCTGTAAGCTTACCAGTCACAACACATCGAGAATTGGCTTCGTCGGATTCTGACGAATTTTTATGTATTTCTGAAAGCATTACACTAGAGGAAATCACAAAAATCGAAAAATCGTAAAAAGTGGTAAAATTTAGGATCCGAGTCCAATAATTCAGGAAAACTTGATTGGAATAGTTACTGGAATCTTACAAGTCTAAATGCATCGAGATTTGGATACGTCGGAATCTGACAAATTTTTATGGATTTGTGTAGGCATCACACTAGGAAAAATCAACAAAATCGAAAAATCGTAAAAAATTGGTGACATTTTGGATCCGAGTCCAATAATTCAGGAAAACTTGATTGTAGTAGCTACTGGAATCTTACCAGTTACAATGCATCGAGAATTAGATTCGTCGGAATCTGACGAATTTTTATGGATTTCTGAAGGCATTACACTAGGAAAAATCACCGAAATCGAAAAATCTTAAAAAGTGGTGAAATTTTTGATCCAAGTCCAATAATTAAGGAAACCTTAATTGGAATAGCTACTGGAAGCTTACCAGTCATAATGCATCGAGAATTTGTTTCGCCGGAATCTTACGAATATTTATGGATTTCTGAAGGCATTACACTAAGGAAAATCACCAAAATCGTAAAAAGTGGTGAAAGTTTGGATCCGAGTTCAATAATTCAGGAAAACTTGATTGGAATAGCTACTGGAAGCTTACAAGTCATAGTGCATCGAGAATTGGCTTCGTCGGAATCTGACGAAGTTTTATGTATTTCTGAAGGCATTACAATCGGAAAAATCACGAAGATCGAAAAATCGTAAAAAGTGGTGAAATTTTGGATCCGTGTCCAGTAATTCAGGAAAAATTTGATTGGAATAGCTACTGCAATCTTACAAGTCACAATGCATCGAGAATTAGTTACGTCGGAATCTGACAAATTTTTATGGATTTCTGTAGGCATTACACTAGGAAAAATCAATAAAATCGAAAAATCGTAAAAAGTGATGAAATTTTGGATTTGAGTTCAATAATTCAGAAAAACTTGATAGGAATAGCTATTGGAAGCTTACCAGTCACAATGCATCGAGAATTGGCTTCGTCGGAATCTAACGAATTTTCATGGATTTCTTAATGCATTACACTAGGAAAAATCACTAAAATCGAAAATTCGTCAAAAGTAGTAAAAGTTTTTATCCGAGTCTAATAATTCAGGAAAACTTGATTGGAATAGATACTGGAAGCTTACCAGTCAAAATGCATCGAGAATTGGCTTAGTCGGAATCTGACGAATTTTTATGGATTTCTGAAGGCATTACATTAGGGAAAATCACAAAAATCGAAAAATCGTAAAAAATGGTGAATTTTTGAATCCGAGTCAAATAATTCAGGAAAACTTTATTGGAATAGCTTCTGGAAGCTTACCAGTCAAAATGTATGGAGAATTGGCTTGGTTGAAATCTGACGAATTTTTATGGATTTCTGAATACATTACACTAGAAAAATCACAAAAGTCGAAAAATCGTAAAAAGTGGTGAAATATTGAATCCGAGTCCAATAATTCAGGAAAACTTGATTGAACTAGCTACTGAAAACTTACCAGTCACAATTCATCGAGAATTGGCTTCGTCGGAATCTGACGAATTTTTATGGATTTCTTAAGGCATTACACTAGGAAAAATCACCAAAACAGAAAAAAGTGGTGAAATTTTGGATCCGAGTCCAATAATTAAGGAAAACTTAACTGGAATAGCTGCTATAAGCTTACCAGTCACAATGCGTCGAGAATTGGTTTCTTCGAAATCTGATGAATTTTTATATATTTCTGAAAGCTTTACACTAGGAAAAATCACCAAAATCGAAAAATCGTAAAAAGTGGTGAAATTTTGGATCCGAGTCCAATAATTCAGGAAAACTTGATTGGAATATCTACTGGAAGTTTACCATTTACAACACATCGAGAATTGGTTTCGTAAGAATCTGACGAATTTTTATGTATTTCTGAAGGCAGAACACTTGGGAAAATTTTCAAAATCGAAAAATCGTAAAAAGTGCTGAAATTTTGAGTACGAGTCCAATAATTCAGGAAAACTTGATTGGAATAGCTACTGGATGCTTACTAGTCACAATACATCAAGAATTGGTTTCGTCGGAATCTTACGAATTTTTATGTATTTCTGAAGGGATTACAATAGGAAAAATCACGAAAATCGAAAAATCGTAAAAATTGTGAAATTTTGGATCCGAGTCAAATAATTCAGAAAAACTTGATTGTAATAGCTACTGTAAGCTTACCAGTCACAATGCATCGAGAATTGGCTTCGTGGGAATCTGACGACTTTTTATGGATTTCTGAAGGCATTACACTAGGGAAAATCACGAAAATCCTAAAAAGGGGTGAAATTTTGGATCCGAGTCCAATAATTCAGGAAAACTTAATTGGAATAGCTACTGAAATCTTACAAGTCACAATGCATCGAGAATTGATTTCGTCGAAATCTGACGAATATTTATGGATTTCTGAAGGCATTACACTAGGGAAAATCACCAAAATCGTAAAAAGTGATAAAATTTTGGATCCGAGTCCAATAATTCAGGAAAACTTGATTGGAATAGCTGCTGTAAGCTTACCAGTCACAATGCATCGAGAATTGGCTTCGTTGGAATCTGACGAATTTTTATGGATTTCTGGAGGCATTACACTAGGGAAAATCACGAAAATCCTAAAAAGGGGTGAAATTTTTGATCCGAGTCCAATAATTCAGGAAAACTTGATTGGAAAAGCTACTGGAAACTTACCAGTCATAATGTATCGAGAATTGGCTTCGTCGAAATCTGACGAATTTTTATGGATTTCCGAAGGCATTAGACTAGGAAAAATTACGAAATTCAAAAAATCGTAAAAAGTGGTAAAATTTTAGATCCGATTCTAATAATTCAGGAAAACTTGATTGGAATATCTACTGGAATCTTATAAGTCACAATGCATCGAGAATTGGTTTCGTCGGAATCTGATAAATATTTATGGATTTCTGAAGGCACTACATTAGGAAAAATCACCAAAATCGTAAAAATTGGTAAAATTTTGGATCCAAGTCCAATAATTCAGGAAAATTTGATTGGAATAGCTACTGGAAGCTTACAAGTCACAATGCATCGAGAATTGGATTCGTCGGAATCTGACGAATATTTATGGATTTCTGAAGGCAATAAACTAGGAAAAATCACGAAAATCCTAAAAAGTGATAAAATTTTGGATCCGAGTCCAATAATTCAGAAAAACTTGATAGGAATAGCTATTGAAAGCTTACCAGTCACAATACCTAGATAATTGGCTTCGTCGGAATCTGACAAATTTTTATGGATTTCTGAATGAATTACACTAGGGAAAATCACTAAAATCGAAAAATCGTCAAAAGTCGTAAAATTTTTGATCCGAGTCCAATAATTCAGGAAAACTTGAGAGGAATAGTTACTGGAAGCTTACCAGTCACAATACATCGAGAATTGGTTTCGTCGGAATCTGACGAATTTTTATGGATTTCTTAAGGCATTACACTATGGAAAATCACCAAAACAGAAAAAAGTGGTGAAATTTTGGATCCGAGTCCATTAATTCAGGAAAACTTGATTGAAATAGCTACTGGAATCTTACCAGTCACAATGCATCGAGGATTGGCTTCATCGAAATCTGATGAATTTTTATGCATTTCTGAAGGTATTACACTAGGGAAAATCACCAAAATAGAAAAAAGTGGTGAAATTTTGGATCCAAGTCCAATAATTCAGGAAAACTTGATTGGAATAGCTGTTGTAAACTTACCAGTCACAACGCATCGAGAATTGGTTTCGTCGGAATCAGACGAATTTTTATGTATTTCTGAAAGTATTACACTAGGGGAAATAACCAAAATCGAAAAATCGTAAAAAGTGGTAAAATTTTTGATCCGGGTTCAATAATTCAGGAAAATTTGATTGGAATATCAACTGGAAGTTTACCATTCACAACGCATCGAGAATTGGTTTCGTCAGAATCTGACGAATTTTTATGTATTTCTGAAGGCATTGCACTAGGAAAAATTTCCAAAATCGTAAAAAGTGCTGAAATTTTGGGTACGTGACCAGTAATTCAGGAAAACTTGATTGGAATAGCTACTGGAAGCTTACCAGTCATAATGCATCGAGAATTGGCTTCGTCGGAATCTGACGAATTTTTATGTATTTTTGAATGCATTCCAATAGGAAAAATCACGAAAATCGAAAAATCGTAAAAAGTGATGAAATTATTGATCCGAGTCCAATAATTCAAGAAAACTTGATTGGAATAGCTACTGGAAACTTACAAGTCACAATGCATCGAGAATTGGCTACGTCGGAATCTGACGAATTTTTATGGATTTCTGCAGGCATTACACTAGGAAAATTCAACAAAATCGAAAAATCGTAAAAAGTGGTGACATTTTGGATCTGAGTCCAATAATTCAGGAAAACATGATTGTAATAGCTACTGGAAGCTTACCAGTTATAATGCATCGAGAATTGGTTTCGTCGGAATCTGACGAATTTTTATGGATTTCTTAAGGCATTACACTAGGGAAAATCACCGAAATCGAAAAATCTTAAAACGTGGTGAAATTTTTGATCCGAGTCTAATAATTAAGGAAAACTTAATTGGAATAGCTACTTGAAGCTTACCAGTAATAATGCATCGAGAATTGGCTTCGCCGGAATCTGACGAATATTTATGGATTTCTGAACGCATTATACTAGGGAAAATCACCAAAATCGTAAAAAGTGGTGCAATTTTTGATCCGAGTCAAATAATGCAGGAAAACTTGATTGGAATAGCTACTAGAAGCTTACAAGTCACAGTACATCGAGAATTGGCTTCGTCGAAATCTAACGAATATTTATGTATTTCTGAAGGTATTACAATAGGAAAAATCACGAAGATCGAAAAATCGTTAAAAGTGGTGAAATTTTGGATCCGTGTCCAGTAATTCAGGAAAACTTGATTGAAATAGCTACTGGAATCTTACAAGTCACAATGCATCGAGAATTGGCTACGTCGGAATCTGACGAATTTTTATAGATTTCTGTAGGCATTACACTAGGAAAAATCAACAAAATCGAAAAATCGTAAAAAGTGGTGACATTTTTGATCCGAGTCCAATAATTCAGGAAAACTTGATTGTAATAGCTATTGGAAGCTTACCAGTCATAATGCATCGAGAATTGGGTTCGTCGGAATCTTACGAATATTTATGAATTTTTGAAGGCATTACAATAGGAAAAATCACCAAAATCGTAAAAAGTGGTGAAATGTTGGATCCGAGTCCAATAATTCAAGAAAACTTGATTGTAATAGCTACAGGAAGCTTACAAGTCACAATGCATCGAGAATTGGTTTTGTCGAAATCTGACGAATTTTTATTTATTTCTGAAGGCATTACACCAGGAAAAATCACGAAGATCGAAAAATCATAAAAAGGGATGAAATTTTTGATCCGAGTCCAATAATTCAGCAAAACTTGATTGGAATAGCTACTGGAATCTTACAAGTCACAATGCATCGAAAATTGGATTCGTCAGAATCTGACGAATTTTTATGGATTTCTGTAGGCATTACACTAGGAAAAATCAACAAAATCGAAAAATCGTAAAAAGTGGTGACATTTTAGATCCGAGTCCAATAATTCCGAAAAACTTGATTTTAATAGCTACTGGAAGCTTACCAGTCACAATGCATCGAGAATTGGGTTCGTCGGAATATTACGAATATTTATGAATTCTTGAAGGCATTACAATAGGAAAAATCACCAAAATCGTAAAAAGTGGTGAAATTTTGGATCCGAGTCCAATAATGCAAGAAAACTTGATTGTAATAGCTACAGGAAGCTTACAAGTCACAATGCATCGAGAATTGGTTTTGTCGAAATCTGACGAATTTTTATTTATTTCTGAAGGCATTACACCAGGAAAAATCACGAAGATCGAAAAATCATAAAAAGGGATGAAATTTTTGATCCGAGTCCAATAATTCAGCAAAACTTGATTGGAATAGTTACTGGAATCTTACAAGTCACAATGCATCGAAAATTGGATTCGTCAGAATCTGACGAATTTTTATGGATTTCTGTAGGCATTACACTAGGAAAAATCAACAAAATCGAAAAATCGTAAAAAGTGGTGACATTTTTGATCCATGTCCAATAATTTAGGAAAAAGTGATTGTAATAGCTGCTGGAAGCTTGCCAGTCACAATGCATCGAGAATTGGTTTCGTCAAAATCTGACGAATTTTTATGGATTTCTGAAGGCATTACACTAGGGAAAATCACCGAAATCGAAAAATCTTAAAAAGTGATGAAATTTTTGATCCAAGTCCAATAATTAAGAAAAACTTAATTGGAATAGCTACTTGAAGCTTACCAGTCACAATCTATCGAGAATTGGTTTCGTCGAAATCTGACGAATATTTATTGATTTCTGAAGGTATTACACTAGGGAGAATCAAAAAAATCGTAAAAAGTGGTGAAATTTTTGATCCGAGTCCAATAATTCAGGAAAACTTGATTGTAATAGCTACTGGAAGCTTACAAGTCATAATGCATCGAGAATTTGTTTCGTCGGAATCTGACGAATTTTTATGTCTTTCTGAAGGCATTACACCATGAAAAATCACGAAGATCAAAAAATAGTAAAAAGTGGTGAAATTTTATGATCCGAGTCCAATAATTCAGGAAAACTTGATTGGAATAGTTACTGGAATCTTACAAGTCATAATGCATCGAGAATTGGTTTCGTCGAAATCTGACGAATTTTTATAGATTTCTGTAGGCATTACACTAGGAAAAATCAATAAAATCAAAAAATCGTAAAAAATGGTGACATTTTGGTTCCGAGTCCAATAATTCTGGAAAAATTGATTGTAATAGCTACTGGAAGCTTACCAGTCACAATGCATCTAGAATTGGTTTCGTCGAAATCTAACGAATTTTTATGGATTTTTGAAGGCATTGCACTAAGGAAAATCAACGAAATCGAAAAATCTTAAAAAGTGCTGACATTTTTTATTCGAGTCCAATAATTAAGGAAAAGTTAATTGGAATAGCTACTGGAAGCTTACTAGTCACAATGCATCGAGAATTGGATTCGTCGGAATCTGACGAATATTTATAGATTTCTGAAGGCATTACACTAGGGAAAATCACCAAAATCGTAAAAAGTGGGGAAATTTTTGATCCGAGTCCAATAATTCAGGAAAACTTGATTGGAATAGCTACTGGAAGCTTACAAGTCACAATACATCGAGAATTGGCTTCGTCTGAATCTGACGAATATTTATGGATTTCTGAAGGCATTACACTAGGAAAAATCACCAAAATCGTAAAAAGTGGTGAAATTTTGGATACGAGTCCAACCATTCAGGAAAACTTGATTGGAATAGTTATTGAAAGCTTACAAGTCACAATGCATCGAGAATTTGCTTCGTCGGAATCTTACGATTTTTTATGTATTTCTGAAGGCATTACAATAGAAAAAATCACGAAAATTGAAAAATCGTAAAAAGTGGTGAAATTTTGGATCCGAGTCCAATAATTCAGGAAGACTTGATTGGAATAGCAACTGGAATCTTGCAAATCAAAATGCACCCAGAATTTCCTTCGTCGGAATCTGACAAATTTTTATGGATTTCTGTAGGCATTACACTAGGAAAAATCAACAAAATAGAAAAATCGTAAAAAGTGGTGACATTTTAGAGCCGAGTCCAATAATTCAGGAAAACTTGATTGTAATAGCTACTGGAAGCTTACCAGTCACAATGCATCGAGAATTGGCTTCATCGGAATCTGACGACTTTTTATGGATTTCTGAAGGCATTACACTAGGGAAAATAACCGAAATCGAAAAATCTTAAAAAGTGGTGAAATTTATGATCCGAGTCGAATAATTAAAGAAAACTTAATTGGAATAGCTACTGGAAGCTTACCAGTCACAATGCATCGAGAATTTGTTTCGTCGAAACCGAACGAATATTTATGGATTTCTGAAGGCATTACACTAGGAAAATTCACAAAAATCATAAAAAGTGGTGAAATTTTGGATCCGAGTCCAATAATTCAGGAAAACTTAATTGTAATAGCTACTGGAAGCTTACAAGTCACAATACATCGAGAATTGGCTTCGTCGAAATTTGACGAATTTTTATGTATTTCTAAAGGCATTACAATAGGAAAAATCACGAAGATCGAAAAATTGTAAAAAGTGTTGAAATTTTTTATCCGAGTCCAATAATTCAGGAAAACATAATTGGAATAGCTACTGAAATCTTATAAGTCTCAATGTATCGAGAATTGGTTTCGTCGGAATCTGACAAATTTTTATTGATTTCTGTTGGCATTACACTAGGAAAAATCAACAAAATCGAAAAATCGTAAAATGTGGTGAAATTTTGGATCTGAGTCCAATAATTTAGAAAAACTTGATTGGAATAGCTACTAGAATCTTACAAGTCAAAATGCATCGAAAACTGGTTTCGTCGGAATCTGATGAATATTTATGGATTTCTGAAGGCATTACACTAGGAAAAATAACGAAAATCGTAAAAAGTGGTAAAAATTTTTATCCGAGTCCAATAATTCAGGAAAACTTGATTGGAATAGCTATTGGCAGCTTACCAGTCACAATGCATCGAGAATTGGCTTCGTCGAAATCTGACGAATTTTTATGGATTTCTGAATTCATTACACTAGGAAAAATCACTAAAATCGAAAAATCGTCAAAAGTCGTAAAATTGTGGATCCGAGTCCAATAATTCAGGAAAACTTGATTGGAATAGCTACTGGAAACTTACCAGTCAAAATGCATCGAGAATTGACTTCGTCGGAATCTGACGAATTTTTATGGATTTCTGAAGGTATTACACTAGGAAAAATTACAAAATTCGAAAAATCGTAAAAAGTGGTAAAAATTCTGATACGAGTCCAATAATATAGGAAAACTTGATTGGAATAGTTACTGGAAGCTTACCAGTCACAATGCAACGAGAATTTGTTTCGTCGGAATCTGACGAATTTTTATACATTTCTGAAAACATTACATAGGGAAAATCACCAAAATCGTAAAAAGTGGTGAAATTTTGGATACGAGTCCAATAATTCAGGAAAACTTGATTAGAATAGCTACCGGAAGCTTACCGGTCACAATGCATCAAGAATTGGTTTCGTCGTAATCTGACGAATTTTTATGAATTTCAGAAGGCATTACACTAGGAAAAATCACCAAATTCAAAAAATCGTAAAAAGTGGTGAAATTTTTTATCCGAGTGCAATAATTCAGGAAAACTTGATTAGAATAGCTACTTGAAGCTTACCAGTCACAATGTATCGAGAATTTGCTTCGTCGAAATCTGACGAATTTTTATGGATTTCTGAAGACATTACACTAAGAAATATCACGAATATCGAAAACTCGTAAAAAAGTGGTGAAATTTTTGATCCGGTTCCAATAATTATGGAAAACTTGATTGGAATACCTACTGGAATCTTACAAGTAAAAATGCATCGAGAATTGGCTTCGTTGGAATCAGACGAATGTTTATGGATTTCTGTAGGCATTACACTAGGAAAAATCACCACAATCGAAAAATCGAAAAAAGTGGTGAAATTTCAGATCCGAGTCAAATAATTCAGGAAAACTTGATTGTAATAGCTACTGAAAGCTTACCAGTCACAGTGAATCGAGAATTGGTTTCGTCTAAATCTGACGAATATTTATGGATTTCTGAAGGCATTACACTAGGAAAAATCACTAAAATCGAAAAATTGTAAAAAGTGGTAAAATTTTGGATCCGAGTCCAATAATTTAGGAAAACATGATTGGAATAACTACTGAAATCTTACAAGTCAAAATACATCGAGAATTGGTTTCGTCGAAATCTGACGAATTTTTATGGATTTCTGTAGGCATTACACTAGGAAAAATCACCACAATCGAAAAATCGTAACAAGTAGTGAAATTTTAGATCCGAGCCCCATAATTTAGGAAAACTTGATTGTAATAACTACTGAAAGCTTACCAGTTACAATGAATCGAGAATTGGTTTCGTCAAAATCTGATGAATATTTATGGATTTCTGAAGGTATTACACTAGGAAAAATCACTAAAATCGAGAAATCGTAAAAAGTGGTTAAATTTTGGATCCGAGTCCAATAATTCAGGAAAACTTGATTGGAATAGCTACCAGAAGCTTACCAGTCACAATGCATCGAGAATTGACTTCGTCGGAATCTCACTAATTTTTATGCATTTCTGAAGGCATTACACTAGGGAAAATCACTAAAATCGAAAAATCGTAAAAAGTGGTAAAATTTTGGATCCGAGTCCAATAATTCAGGAAAAGTTGATTGGAATACCTACTAGAATCTTATAAGTCAAAATGCATCGAGAATTTGCTTCTTCGTAATCTGACAAATTTTTATGTATTTCTGAAGGCATTACATTAGGGAAAATCACCAGAATCAAAAAATCGTAAAAAGTGGTGGAAATTTGGATCCGAGTCCAATAATTCAGGAAAACATGATTGTAATAGCTACTGAAAGCTTATCATTCACAATGCATCGAGAATTGGTGTCGTCGGAATCTGACGAATTTTTATGGATTTCTGAGGGCATTACACTAAGAAAAATCACGAAAATCGAAAAATCGTAAAAGTGGTAAAATTATGGATCCGAGTCCAATAATTTAGGAAAACTTGATGGGAATAGCTACTGGAAGCTTACCAGTCACAATGCATCGAGAATTAGTTTTATCGGAATCTAACAAATTTTTATGGATTTCTGAAGGAATTACATTAGGGAAAATTTCTAAAATCGAAAAATCGTAAAAATTGGTAAAATTTTGGATCTGAGTCCAATAATTCAAGAAAACTTGATTTGAATAGCTACTGAAAGCTTACCAGTCACAATGCATCGAGAATTGGTTTCGTCGGTATCTAACGAATTTTTATGGATTTCTGAAGGCATTACACTTGGGAAAATTACTAAAATCGAAAAATCGTAAAAAGTGGTACAATTTTCAATCCGAGTTTAATAATTCAGGAAAACTTGATAGGAATTGCTACTGGAACCTTACCAGTCGCAATGCATCGAGAATTGATTTCGTCAGAATCTTACGAATTTTTATGGATTCCTGAAGGCATTACACTCGTGAAAATCACTAAAATCGAAAATAGTGGTGAAATTATTGATCTGAGTCCAATAATTCAGGAAAACTTGATTGAAATAGCTACTGGAAGGCTACCAGTCACAATGCATCGAGAATTGGCTTCGTCAAAATCTAACGAATTTTTATGGATTTCTGAAAGTATTACACTAGGAAAAATCACTAAAATCGAAAAAAGTGATGAATTTTGGATACGAGTCCAATAATTCAGAAAAACTTGATTGGAATAGCTACTGGAAGCTTACCAGTCACAATGCATCGAGAAGTGGTTTCGTTGGAATCTAACGAATTTTTATGGATTTCTGAAGGCATTACACTAAGGAATATTACTAAAATTGAAAAATCGTAAAAAGTGATAAAATTTTGGATCCGAGTCCAATAATTTAGGAAAACTTGATTAGAATAGCTACTGGAAGTTTACCAGTCACAATGCGTCGAGAATTTATTTCATCGGAATCTAATGAATTTTTATGGATTTCTGAAGGCATTACACTAGGGAAAATTACTAAAATCGAAAAATCATAAAAAGTGGTAAAATTTTTGATCCGAGTCCAATAATTCAGGAAAACTTTATTTGAATAGCTACAGGAAGCTTACCAGTCACAATGCATCAAGAATTGGTTTCGTCGGAATCTGACGAATTTTTATGGATTTCTAAAGGCATTACACTAGAAAAAATAACCAAATTCGAAAAGTCGTAAAAAGGGTTGAAATTTTTATTCGAGTCCAATAATTCAGGAAAACTTGATTGAAATAGCTAATGGAAGCTTACCAGTCACAATTCATCGAGAATTGGCTTCATCGGAATCTGGCGAATTTTTATGGATTTCTGAAGGCATTAAACTAGGGAAAATCACCAAAATCGAAAAATCGTAAAAAATGGTAAAATTTTTGATCCGAGTCCGATAATTCAGGAAAACTTGATTGGAATAGCTAATGGAAGCTTACCAGTCACAATGTATCGAGAATTGGTTTCGTCGGAATTTGACGAATTTTTATGGATTTCTGAAGGCATTACACTAGGAAAAAAAACCAAATTCGAAAAATCGTAAACAGTGTTGAAATTTTTATTCGAGTCCAATAATTCAGGAAAACTTGATTGAAATAGCTACTGGAAGCTTACCAGTCACAATGTATCGAGAATTGGCTTGGTCGAAATCTGACGAATTTTTATGGATTTCTGTAGGCATTACACTAGGAAAAATCACCACAATCGAAAAATCGTATAAAGTGGTGAAATTTTAGATCCGAGTCCAATAATTCAGGAAAACTTGATTGAAATAGCTATTGAAAGCTTACCAGTCACAATTCATCGAGAATTGGCTTCGTCGGAATCTGACGAATTTTTATGGATTTCTGAAAGTATTACACTAGGAAAAATCACCAAATTCGAAAAATCGTAAAAATTTATGAAATATTGGATCCGAGTCCAATGATTGAGGAAAACTTGATTGGAATAGCTACTGGAAGCTTTCAAGTCACAAAGCATCGACAATTGGCTTCGTCGGAATTTGACGAGTTTTTATGAATTTCTTACGTCATTACACTAGGGAAAATCAACACATTCGAAAAATCGTAAAAAGTGATGAAATATTGGATCTGAGTCCAATAATTCAGGAAAACTTGATTGGAATAGGTACTGGAATCTTACAAGTCAAAATGCATCGAGAATTGGATTCGTCGGAATCTGACGAATTTTTATGGATTTCTGTAGGCATTACACTAGGAAAAATCACCACAATCGAAAAATCGTAAAAAGTTGTGAAATTTTAGATCCGAGTCCAATAATTCAGGAAAACTTGATTGCAATAGCTATTGAAAGCTTACCAGTCACAATTAATCGAGAATTTGTTTCGTCGGAATCTGACGAATATTTATGGATATCTGAAGGCATTACACTAGGAAAAATCACTAAAATTGAAAAATCGTAAAAAGTGGTGAAATTTTGGATCCGAGTCCAATAATTCATAAAAACTTGATTGGAATAGCAACTGGAATCTTGCAAATCAAAATGCATCCAGAATTGGCTTCGTCATAATCTGTCGGATTTTTATGGATTTCTGAAGGCATTAAATTAGGGAAAATCACCAGAATCGAAAAATCGTAAAAAGTGGTAAAATTTTTGATCTGAGTTCAATAATTGAGGAAAAATTGATTTGAATACCAACTGGAATCTTACAAGTCAAAATGCATCGAGAATTGGCTTCGTCGGAATCTGACGAAGTGTTATGGATTTCTGTAGGCATTACACTAGGAAAAATCACCACAATCGAAAAATCGTAAAAGGTGGTGAAATTTTAGATCCGATTCCAATAATTCAGGGAAACTTGATTGCAATAGCTACTGAAAGCTTACCAGTCACAATTAATCGAGAATTGGTTTCGTCGGAATCTGACGAATATTTATGGATTTCTGAAGGCATTACACTAGGAAAAATCACTAAAATTGAGAAATCGTAAAAAGTGGTAAAATTTTGCATCCGAGTCCAATAATTCAGGAAAACATGATTGGAATAGCAACTGGAATCTTACAAGTCAAAATACATCGAGAATTGGCTTCGTCGTAATCTGTCGAATTTTTATGGATTTCTGAAGGCATTAAATTAGGGAAAATCACTAGAATCGAAAAATCGTAAAAAGTGGTGAAATTTTGGATCTGAGTCCAATAATTCAGGAAAACTTGATTGGAATACCTAATGGAATCTTATAAGTCAAAATGCATCGTGAATTGGCTTCGTTGGAATCTGACGAATTTTTATGAATTTCTGTAGGCATTACACTAGGAAAAATCACCACAATCGAAAAATCGTAAAAAGTGGTGAAATTTTAGATCCGAGTCCAATAATTCAGGAAATCTTTGATTATAATAGCTACTGAAAGTTTACCAGTCACAATGAATCGAGAATTGATTTCGTCGAAATCTGACGAATATTTATGGATTTATGAAGGCATTACACTAGGAAAAATCACTAAAATCGAGAAATCTTAAAATGTGGTAAAATTTTGCATCCTAGTCTAATAATTCAGGAAAATTTGATTGGAATAGTTACTGAAATATTACAAGTCAAAATGCATCGAGAATTAGTTTCGTCGAAATCTGACGAATTTTTATGTATTTCTGAAGGAATTACACTAGGGAAAATCAACACATTCGAAAAATCGTAAAAAGTGGTGAAATTTTATGATCCGAGTGCAATAATTCAGAAAAACTTGATTGAAATAGCTACTGGGATCTTACATGTCAAAATGCATCGAGAATTGGCTTCGTCGGAATCTGACGAATATTGATGGGATTCTGAAGGCATTACACTAGGGATAATCACAAAAATCATAAAATGTGGTGAAATTTTGGATCCGAGTCCAATAATTCAGGAAAACTTGATTGGAATAGCTACTGGAAGTTTACCAATCAGAATGCATCGAGAATTGGTTTCCTCAGAATCTGACGAATTTTTATAGATTTCTAAAGGCATTACAGTAGGGAAAATCACTAAAATCGAAAAATCGTAAAAAGTGGTAAAATTTTTGATCCGAGTCCAATAATTCAGGAAAACTTGATTGGAATAGGTACTGGAAGCTTACCAGTCACAATGTATCGACAATTGGCTTCGTCGGAATCTGACGAATTTTTATGGATTTCTGTAGGCATTACACTAGGAAAAATCACAAAAATCGAAAAATCGTAAAAAGTGATGAAATTATAAATCCGAGTCCAATAATTCAGGAAAATTTGGTTGTAATAGCTACTGGAAGCTTACCAGTCACAATACATCGAGAATTAGTTTCATCGAAATCTGACAAATTTTTATGGATTTCTGAAGGCATTACACTAGGAACAATCACCAAATTTGAAAAATCGTAAAAAGTGGTAAAATTTCTGATTCGAGTCCAATAATTCAGAAAAACTTGAATGAAATAGCTACTGGAAGCTTACCAGTCAAAATTAATCGTGAATTGGCTTCGTAAGAATCCGACGAATTTTTATGGATTTCTGAACGCATTACACTAGGCAAAATCACCGAAATCGAAAAATATTAAAAAATGGTGAAATTTTTGATCAGAATACAATAATTAAGGAAAATTTGATTGGAATAGCTACTGGAAGCTTAACAGTCACAATGGATTTCGAAGGCATTACACTAGGGAAAATCAATAAAATCGAAAAATCGTAAAAAGTGGTGACATTTTGGATCCGAGTCCAATAATTCAGGAAAACTTGATTGGAATAGCTACTAGAAGCTTACAAGTCACAATACATCGAGAATTGATTTCGTCGAAATCTGACGAATTTTTATGTATTTCTGAAGGCATTACACCAGGAAAAATCACGAAAATCGAAAAATCGTAAAAAGTAGTGAAATTTTGGATCCGAGTCCAATAATTCAGGAAAACAAGATTGGAATTCCTACTGGAATCTTACAAGTCACAATACATCGAGAATTGGCTTCGTCGGAATCTGACGATTTTTTATGGATTTATGTAGGCATTACACTAGGAAAAATCAACAAAATCGAAAAATCGTAAAAAGTGGTGACATTTTGGATCCGAGTCCAATAATTTAGGAAAACTTTATTGTAATAGCTACTAAAAGCTTACCAGTCACAATGCATCGAGAATTGGCTTTGTCGGAATCTGACAAATTTTTTTGGATTTCTGAAGTCATTACACTAGGAAAATTCACTGAAATCAAAAAATCGTAAAAAGTGGTGAAATTTTGGATCCGAGTCCAATAATTCAGGAAAACAATATTGGAATTCCTACTGGAAGCTTACCAGTCACAATGCATCGAGAATTGGTTTCGTCGAAATCTGACGAATTTTTATGGATTTCTGAAGTCATTACACTAGGGTAAATCACCAAAATCGTAAAAACTGGTGAAATTTTAGTTCCGAGTCCACTAATTCAGAAAAACTTTATTGAAATATTTACAGAAAGCTTACCAGTCACAATTCATTGAGAATTGGTTTCGTCAGAATCTGACGAATTTTTATGGATTTTTGAAGGCATTATATTAGAGAAAATCACCGAAATCAAAAAATCGTAAAAAGTGGTGAAATTTTGGATCCGAGTCCATTAATTCAGGAAAACTTGATTGGAATAGCTACTGAAAGCTTACCGGTCACAATGCATCGAGAATTTTCTTCGTCGTAATATGACGAATTTTTATGGATTTCTGAAGGCATTACACTAGGGAAAATCACCAAAATCGAAAAATCGTAAAATGTGGTGAAATTTTGGATCTGAGTCCAATAATTCAGGAAAACTTGATTGGAATAGCTACTGGAAGCTTATAAGTTACAATGCATCGAGAATTGTCTTTGTCGGATTCAGACGAATATTTATGGATTTCTGAAGGCATTACACTAGGAAAAATCGCCAAAATCGTTAAAAGTGGTGAAATTTTGGATCCGACTCCAATAATTCAGGAAAACTGGATTGAAATAGCTACTGGAAACTTACCAGTCACAATACATCGAGAATTGGCTCCGTCGTAATCTGACGAATTTTTATGGATTTCTGTAGGCATTACACTAGGAAAAATCACCAAAATCGAAAAATCGTAAAAAGTGGTGAAATTTTAGATCCGTGTCCAATAATTCAGGAAAAATTGTTTGTAATAGCTACTGGAAGCTTACCAATTATAATGAATCGAGAATTGGTATCGTCGAAATCTGACGAATATTTATGGATTTCTGAAGGCATTACACTAGGGAAAATCACCAAAATCGTAAAAAGTGGTGAAATTTTTGATCCGAGTCAAATAATTCAGGAAAACTTGATTGGAATAGCTACTGGAAGATTTCCAGTCATAATGCATCGAGAATTGTTTTTGTCGAAATCTGACGAATTTTTATGGAATTCTGAAGGCATTACACTAGGGAAAATTACCGAAATCGAAAAATCGTAAAAAGTGGTGAAATTTTGGTTCCGAGTCCAATAATTCAGGAAAACTTGTTTGGAATATCTACTGGAAGCTTATCAGTTGCACTGTATCGAGAATTGAAATCGTCGGAATCTGACGAATTTTTATGGATTTCTGAAGGCATTACATTAGGGAAAATCACCGTAATCGAAAAATCATAAAAAATGGTGAAATTTTTTATCCGAATCCAATAATTAAGGAAAACTTGATTGGAATAGCTAATGGAAGCTTACCAGTCACAATGCATCGAGAATTGGTTTCCTCGGAATCAGACGAATATTTATTGATTTTGAAGGCATTACACAAGGGAAAATCAATAAAATCGAAAAATCGTAAAAAGTGGCGACATTTTGGATCTGAGTCCAATAATTCAGGAAAACTTAATTGGAATAGCTACTAGAAGCTTACAAGTCACAATGCATCGAGAATTGGTTTCGTCGAAATCTGACGAATTTTTATGGATTTCTGAAGGCATTACACTAGGAAAAATCAACAAAATCGAAAATCGTAAAAAGTGGTGACATTTTGGATCCGAGTCCAACAATTCTGGAAAACTTGATTGAAATAGCTACAGAAAGCTTACCAGTCACAATTTATTGAGAATTAGTTTCGTCGGAATCGGACGAATTTTTATGGATTTCTGAAGACGTTATACTAGGAAAAATCACCAAAATTGAAAAATCGTAAAAAGTGTTGAAATATTGGATCCGAGTCCAATAATTCAGGAAAACTTGATTGAAATAGCTACTGGAAGCTTACAAGTCACAATGCATCGAGAATTTACTTCGTCGGAATCTGACGAATTTTTATGCATTTCTGAACGCATTACACTAGGGAAAATCACCAAAATCGTAAAATGTGGTAAAATTTTGGATTCGAGTCCAATAATTCAGGAAAACTTGATTGGAATAGCTACTGAAAACTTACCAGTCAATATGTATCGAGAATTAGTTTGGTCGAAATCTGACGAATTTTGATGGATTTCTGAAGACATTACACTAGAAAAATCACCAAATTCGAAAAATTGTAAAAAGTGGTGAAATATTGGATTCGAGTCCATTAATTCAGGAAAACTTGATTGAAATAGCTACTGCAAGCTTGCCAGTCACAATGTATCGAGAATTGGTTTCCTTGGAATCTGACGAATATTTATGGATTTCTGAAGGCATTACACTAGGGAAAATCAATAAAATCGAAAAATCGTAAAAAGTGGTTACATTTTGGATCCGAGTCCAATAATTCAGGAAAACTTAATTGGAATAGCGACTGGAAGCTTACCAGTCACAATGCTTCAAGAATTGGTTTCCTCGGAATTTGATGAATTTTTATGGATTTCTGTAGGCATTACATTAGGAAAAATCAACAAAATCGAAAAATCGTAAAAAGTGGTCAAATTTTTGATCCGAGTCCAATAATTCAGGAAAAATTGATTGGAATAGCTACTGGATGCGTACCAGTCATAATGCATCGAGAATTGGTTTCGTCGGATTCTGATGAATATTTATGGATTTCTGAAGGCATTATACTAGGAAATATCACCAAAATCGTAAAGAGTGGTGAAATTTTGGATCCGACTCCAATAATTCAGGAAAACTGGATTGAAATAGCTACTGGAAGCTTACCAGTCACAATGCATCGAGAATTGGCTTCGTCGTAATCTGACGAATTTTTATGGATTTCTGTAGGCATTACACTAGGAAAAATTACCAAAATCGAAAAATCGTAAAAAGTGGTGAAATTTTAGATCTGTGTCCAATAATTGAGGAAAAATTATTTGTAATAGCTACTGGAAGCTTACCAGTCACAATGTATCGAGAATTGGTATCGTCGAAATCTGACGAATATTTATGGATTTCTGAAGGCATTACACTAGGGAAAATCACCAAAATCGTAAAAAGTGGTGAAATTTTGGATCCGTGTCCAATAATTCAGGAAAACTTGATTGGAATAGCTATTGGAAGCTTTCCAGTCATAAGGCATTGAGAATTAGCTTTGTCAAAATCTGACGAATTTTTATGGAATTCTGAAGGCATTACACTAGGAAAAATCACCGAAATCGAAAAATCGTAAAAAGTGGTGGAATTTTGGATCCGAGTCCAATAATTCAGGAAAACTTGATTGGAATAGCTACTGGAAGCTTATCAGTCACAATGCATCGAGAATTGACATCATCGGAATCTGACGAATTTTTAAGGATTTCTGAAGGCATTACATTAGGGAAAATCACCGTAATCGAAAAATCTTAAAAAATTGTGAAATTTTTTATCCGAGTCCAATAATTAAGGAATACTTGATTGGAATAGCTAATGGAAGCTTACCAGTCAGAATGCATCGAGAATTGGTTTCCTCGGAATCTGACGAATATTTATGGATTTCTGAAGGCATTACACAAGGGAAAATCAATAAAATCGAAAAATCGTAAAAAGTTGTGACATTTTGGATCTGAGTCCAATAATTCAGGAAAACTTGATTGGAATAGCTACTATAAGCTTACAAGTCACAATGCATCGAGAATTGATTTCGTCGAAATCTGACTAATTTTTATGTATTTCTGAAGGCATTACACCATGAAAAATCACGAAAATCGTAAAAAGTGGTGAAATTTTGGATCCGAGTCCAATAATTCAGGAAAACTTGATTGGAATAGCTACTGGAATCTTACAAGTCACAATACATCGAGAATTGGCTTTGTCGGAATCTTACGAATTTTTATGGATTTCTGAAGGCATTACACTAGGAAAAATCAACAAAATCGAAAAATCATAAAAGTGGTGACATTTTGGATCCGAGTCCAATAATTCAGGAAAACTTGATTGAAATAGCTACTGAAAGCTTACCAGTCACAATTAATTGAGAATTAGTTTCGTTGGAATCGGACGAATTTTTATGGATTTCTGAAGGCATTATATACTAGGGAAAATCACCAAAATAGAAAAATCGTAAAAAGTGTTGAAATATGGGATCCGAGTTCAATAATTTAGAAAAACTTTATTGCAATAGCTACTGGAATCTTACTAGTCACAATGCATCGAGAATTGGCTTCTTCGGAATCTGACAAATTTTTATGGATTTATGAAGGCATTACACTAGGGAAAATCACCAAATTTGAAAAATCGTAAAAAATGGTGAAATTTTGGATACGAGTCCAATAATTCAGAAAAAATTGATTGGAATAGCTACTGAAAGCTTACCAGTCACAATGTATCGAGATTTGGCTTGGTCGAAATCTGACGAATTTTTATGGATTTCTGAAGACATTACACTAGAAAAATCACCAAATTCGAAAAATCGTAAAAAGTGGTGAAATATTGGATCCGAGTCCAATAATTCAGGAAAACTTTATTGAAATAGCTACTGGAAGCTTACCGGTCACAATGTATCGAGAATTATTTTCCTCGTAATCTGACGAATATTTATGAATTTCTGAAGGCATTACACTAGGGAAAATCAATAAAATCGAAAAATCGTAAAAAGTGGTGACATTTTGGATACGAGTCCAATAATTCAGGAAAATTTGATTGAAATAGCTACTGCAATCTTACAAGTCACAATGCATCGAGAATTTATTTCGTCGGAATCTGACGAATTTTTATGCATTTCTGAAAGCATTACACTAGGGAAAATCACCAAAATCGTAAAAAGTGGTGAAATTTTTGATCCGAGTCCAATAATTCAGGAAAAATTGATTGGAATAGCTACTGAAAACTTACCAGTCAATATGTATCGGGAATTAGCTTGGTCGAAATCTGACGAATTTTTATGGATTTCTGAAGACATTACACTAGAAAAATCACCAAATTCGAAAAATCGTAAAAAGTGGTGAAATATTGGATTCGAGTCCATTAATTCAGGAAAACTTGATTGAAATAGCTACTGCAAGATTACCAGTCACAATGCATCGAGAATTGGTTTCCTCAGAATCTGACGAATATTTATGGATTTCTGAAGGCATTACACTAGGGAAAATCAATAAAATCGAAAAATCGTAAAAAGTGGTTACATTTTGGATCCGAGTCCAATAATTCAGGAAAACTTGATTGGAATAGCGACTGGAAGCTTACCAGTCACAATGCATCAAGAATTGGTTTTCTCGGAATTTGACGAATTTTTATGAATTTCTGTAGGCATTACATTAGGATAAATCAACAAAATCGAAAAATCGTAAAAGGTGGTCAAATTTTTTATCCGAGTCCAATAATTCAGGAAAACTTGATTGAAATAGCTACTGGAAGCTTACCAGTCACAATGCATCGAGAATTGGCTTCGTCAGAATCTGACGAATTTTTATGGATTACTGAAGGCATTACACTAGGGAAAATCACCAGACTTTTATGGATTTCTGAAGGCATTACACTAGGAAAAATCACCGAAATCGAAAAATCGTAAAAAGTGGTGAAATTTTGGATCCGAGTCTAATAATTCAGAAAAACTTGATTGGAATAGCTACCGGAATAATCTGGCGATCTTTTATAGATTTTTGAAGGCATTACACTAGGAAAAATCATCAAAATCGAAAAATCGTAAAAAGTGGTGAAATTTTTGATCCGAATCCAATAATTCAGGAAAATTTGATTGCAATAGCTACTGAAAGCTTACCAGTCACAAGTAATCGAGAATTTGTTTCGTCGGAATCTGACGAATATTTATGGATTTCTGAAGGCATTACACTAAGAAAAATCACGAATATCGAAAAATCGTAAAAAGTAGTGAAAGTTTTTATCCGAGTCCAATAATTCAGGAAAACTTGATTGGAATAGCTACTCGAATCTTACAAGTCAAAATTCATCGAGAATTGGCTTCGTCGGAATTTGACGAGTTTTTATTGATTTCTGTAGGCATTACACTAGGAAAAATCACTAAAATCGAAAAATCGTAAAAAGTGGTGAAATTTTTCATCCGTGACCAATAATTCAGGAAAACTTGATTGTAATAGCTACTAGAAGCTTACCATTCACAATGAATCGAGAATTGGTATCGTCGGAATCTGACGAATATTTTTTGATTTCTGAAGGCATTACACTAGGGAAAATCACCAAAATCGTAAAAAGTGGTGAAATTTTTGATCCAAGTCCAATAATTCAGGAAAACTAGATTGGAATAGCTACTGGAAGCTTACCAGTCACAATGCATCGATAATTGGCAAGGCATTACACTAGGGAAAATCACCGAAATCGAAAAATTGTAAAAAGTGGTGAAATTTTTGATCCGAGTCCAATAATTTAGAAAAACTTGATTGGAATAGCTACTAGAAGCTTACCCATCACAATATATCAAGAATTGGCTTCGTTGTAATCTGACGAATTTTTATGGATTTCTGAAGGCATTACACTAGGAAAAATCATCAAAATCGAAATATCGTAAAAAGTGGTGAAATTTTTGATCCGAGTCCAATAATTATGAAAATCTTGACTGGAATAGCTACTGGATGCATACCAGTCACAATGCATCAAGAATTGGCTTCGTCGGAATCTTACGAATTTTTATGGATTTCTGAAGAAATTACACTAGGGAAAATCACTAAAATCGAAAAATCGTAAAAAGTGGTAAAATTTTGGATCCAAGACCAATAATTCGGGAAAACTTGATTGGAATAGCTACTGGAATCTTACAAGTCAAAATGCATCGAGAATTGGCTTCATCGTAATCTGACGAATTTTTATGGATTTCTGAAGGTATTACACTAGGAAAAATCACCAAAATCGAAAAATCGTAAAAAGTGGTGAAATTTTTGATCTGAGTCCAATAATTCAGGAAAAATTGATTGGAATAGCTAATAGAAGCTTACCAGTCACAATGCATCGACAATTGGCTTCGTCGAAATCTGACGAATTTTTATGATTTCTGAAGGCATTACACTAAGAAAAATCACTAAAATCGAAAAAAGTGGTGAAATTTTTGATCCGAGTCTAATAATTTAGGAAAACTTGATTGGAATTGCTACTTGAATCTTACATGTCAAAATTCATCGAGAATTGGCTTCGTCGGAATCTGACGATTTTTTATTGATTTCTGTAGGCATTACACTAGGAAAAAATCACCAAAATCGAAAAATCGTAAAAAGTGGTGAAATTTTAGATCCGTGTCTGATGCGATCTCAGCAAGTGTATTGAATCGGCAAGTAATATAGAGGAATATAATTGAGACCACAAGTTATCGAACCCAAGGGACTGTGTTGTGCAAGTGTTTGACAATTAATTATATGCTAAAGAATTCCCAATTATTTTGATTTGGTGATTGTTTAACACAGAAAAATTAATAATCCAACTGATGATATTAATGCCTAAGAATATTAACGATTTAATAATACAACAATTTGATAAAATAACTAAGAGATCTTGCTAAGGAATACCCATTCTCCCCAATAATATCATGTGAATACTTAATTCAACAATTTCATATACAATCAGTGAATAACCTAGCCTATACCATAGCTTGCCTTTCGGATCCAGCTTCTCTAAAATATGCACTTACCAATCCGGATTCAGCACATCCGGATTCAGCACATAAATTAGCATTATTACAGATCTTAAAGTTCTAAGTTAAATAATCCTACCATTCCGGATTCAGATATCAAACTCATTTATGTTCCACCATTCTGAACCTATTGAAATAAACATTCACAGATTTTAACTACCAATTCGGATTCATCAAATCAATGAAAGTTGATTAAAATAGAACAGAACATGTGTATGTATTTATGGGCTGCATGCAATCAAAGTTTATCTTGGTAGATCTCCCCTTAACTTGCATTCAAACCAGCAACAACAGATAATTTCAGAGAAGATAAAACTGAAGTATATTTGTATGTATTTATGAACTGATTACAATTAAAGTTTATCTTGGTAGATCTCCCCTTAACTTGTACTCTATTCAGCAACAACAAATAAAATCAGAGAAAATACAACTGAGTATATGCATAATACAATCCATATAAAATATTCACATGATTTACTGGGGATTTAAGGTATCCCTTAACAAGAAGTAAAATTACTCACACATACTTGAAATAAAGACTGAATTAAATAGAGAGAAATTGATATTACCCATTTGAATCTGAAAATAAAAATCTTATAGTAAACCAAACGATGTTCTTCAACTGAATCAGCTATTCCAACTTCCAAATTAAATTACAGAATTGAAATCTCACTTCTAAGAATTTCCAGATCAGAAATCTCAGAGTTTATTTTTTTTTCAGCCAAAACTCAAACTAAAACTCTTGTAGCCCCCTTAACTTCTTCCAGAATCGTCTTCCTTTAAGCTAGTTTTCCCCCCAAAAATAAAAGTCAAAAGTCTATTCGGTGGCCTCCAAATCTGATTTTTCCCGGATTTGATTCACACAACAGATTTTAAAAGTTACACGGCGGTGAGAAAATTCTTCACCGCCGTGTAAATGTTCCAGGTCTGCTACTAAGTTCTTTGATTTCGATTCACACGGCGGTGAAGAATTTCTCACCGCCGTGTAAACACTCCAGTCAGCTTCCTTAATTTTTCTTCTCATGATTCTGGCCTCTCGTTTCACACGGCGGTGAGAGATGTCTTCACCGCCGTGTAAACACTCCAGTCAGCTTCCTTAATTTTTCTTCTCATGATTCTGGCCTCTCGTTTCACTCGGCGGTGAGAGATGTCTTCACCGCCGTGTAACCTACCTAAAATATTGCCAAAACAACATAAATCTCCATTTAGTGCACCAAATAACATCAAATGACATTTTATCAAAAATTAACATAAATAACAACTTTTTGACTAAGAAGTAATCTCTAAATTCACATCAAAACATTATTTAATTTAAACTTATCAAAATACCCCACACTTAGCTTTTGCTCGCCCTCGAGGAAAATAACTCTTCAATTCCAACCATCTCAATTTTCAAGCAGGAAAATGGAAATTCAGAATACCAAGCAAACACTTAGTAAATTCCACTTTAGAGCAATTCTTACTCAAACAAGTTTCAAAGGAAGAAAATACAATCGAATTTCTGATGTGTGTGTGCAAAGGCCAAAACTAATGTTTTAATATTTTTTTCAAAACTTAAAACTTTCAGCATCAATCAATCAAGAGCAGATTAAATCATTACATAAATGCACTTCTGGTTTCTCACTTGAAACTCTAGAAACACCATAGGCCTCTCCTTTAGTACCGGAACCCGAAGGTCATCTCCACTGAACAAATTAAAACATAAACATGATCATTAGGTCTTAAGCAGATTGTAATGTACGGTTCAATCGGTGATGGCTAACAAGAAAAGTTTAGGAAATCAAATGAAGATTCAGCCACTCTACCAACTAACACTGCTACCCAATAAAATTTTTTTCCATCACCTACTTCCAATTTAACAACAATTGCCAAGACTTAGCTATTTTCCCAAATATGAAAAATTTTAATAACAAGAGAAATAATAAGATACAATTTCTTTCTCAAGCCCTATTATACCCCAATATTATCTTCTAATAGAGGATACCCCACACTTGAATTTTGCTATACTCAGAATTAAATATTATATATATATATATATATATATATATATATTTTTAGAGAAGATAGAGAATTGTACTTAGTGGGATACTTATATCCTCTATTTTCTTGCAACTTACTTGTCAAGCAATATCCCAAAATTCTTTAATTTTTCTTACCCACTTATTTAATACTAAACACCCTATTTCAACTTTCAATGTCTTCCCAACCCAATCCTAGAGTGGCCAATTCTTAGAAGGGATAGGCAAAAGCATTTAAGTTAAATGGCATATTAAGTGTGTAACAAGAAAATTTCAGAGTACGCTTTTAGCATACCAATTCAGCTCAATGGGGCTAGCAATGGAAAATTAATTCAATAGGTGGGAAAAAGTTTATTTTAAGTACCTACTCAAAAGAATTATTGCCTAAATCATGTCAACATTTATGCCTTAATTGTTATATCGTTTCGAAGGGCAATGAGGAAGGTTCTGGTGTTCTAAAAATTTTCTGATCAAAAGATTTCATGCTGATTTTTCTTCACTTGTAAAAGCTGGCCTAAGTGCACAATTCATGGAAATTGCAATTGTATATTTCTACTTTGAAAATTGTTAAGAAAAATAACTTTAAGACAGAATCTTACTCTCTTGCAGACTAAGTGCTCTGAATGACCTTTTCAAGATTAACAATTGAGCTGGAATAACAACTTAAAAATTTGTTAAGCTAAGCATGAGTCAAATTGATGAGCTCAAATCACAAAATACAACTTAAACAACTAACTAAAGAAACCATTATCAAAAAGCAAAAAATATAACTTCTAAAATATAAAGGCAAAATAAGCTCACTAAAGTACTGCAGGGTTAGTCACATCCAAGTTACACAAACTAGCTACCCCACACTTAAAAGCTTGCTGTCTCCAGCAAGTAATTCAGTCAACCAAAAATAATGAAAGTAGCAAAATAAAAGATCAGAAAACTCCCAGAAAATCAGTCCTGTGGAGGTGGTGGCGGTGGAAAGCGGTCCATCATCGTCCTAAAAAAATGCTCCTGCTCCTCCCGAGCAAGGGCTATGGCGCGCTCTATCTTGGAGAAACTCAGTGACTGTGAGAGTAATTGCTGCTCCTGCACAGCTAAACGGTGCAAAATCTGATCTTGTCCAGTCTGTAGTGCCCCTAATTGGGTAGTAATATACGTTAGATCATGAACGGCCCCAGCGGCAGCAGGCTCAGCACCAGCAGCTGCTCCTCCAGCCGCCTCTTGCTCCTCCTCAGACTCATCGGCTTCTTCTACTGGCAATTGCACACGGCCCCTCTCTACAAGCCTCAAGTACTCGTCCCGGCTAGATAGCCTGACCTGATGATGGAAGTGGTGGTCGTCTACTATGATTCTGAGGTTTTTTAGCATCTTAAAGTCTATCCAAGTGCTCTCACCTAATTCATCTCCCAAGGGACTGTGGCAGACTCTTTTGGCCAACACAGTCGCAATCCATCCAATAGATATTTTCTTTACTTTCTTGGGATTGCCCTGGAGGTCTTCAAACTTTTTCAACAAATAGTAGGCTCCATTTAGCCTTACCTGTTGGACCATACAGTAGAGAAATAGTGCCTCTGATTGGTTCACTGCACCTGCTGCCTCGATATGTCCATAGAATGAAAGTGAGAAAAACCTATGTAAAATTCGCAGTGCATGATCCCTCAAATGATGGGCTTTGGACTGCCCAGTCACATATCTGGTGGCGGTGATGGGATCTCTGATTGCTGCCCATATGGTTTGCTTGTCCAAATCAGTTATATAACGAGCACCATCAACTGGGAATCCAAGTGCCTCCACAAAATCATGAAAAGGCATAGTATACTTCGTCTGATTCAGCCAAAAAATTACCTCACCAATATCTTCTCCGTCATCTGTATCAATCTTGCATGTTACTGTGGCAAGGAAATCTCGAGTCAAGTTTGGATATACTTTCTCCTCCTTTGTAAAAAAATCTGTCCACCCGATCCCAGCGATCAACCCATCAATTTCATCTCTAATGTCCAGCTTCCCTAAAGAAGTGAAGTCCAGAAAAGTGGAGGGGACATAGGTTGCAGCAGTGAAGTCCTTGTATGCTGGACGGCATCGAGTAGGTGCCCAAGAAGGTACCAAATCGCCTCTCCCTTGAGAAGATGATCCTTGACTGGTTCTGGGTCGTTTAGGGGCCACTGCATGAACATTTGAAAACAAATTAGAGTAGGAAAACAATGTGGCTACCAGCAAGTATAAGCAACTTAATTAAAAAGACAATGCTAGCATAATACAATTGAACATAAAATTCAGCTAGCTCTTAATGCACCTTCACTCTATCTCAAGCAACAATTAAAATAGAAGGCCATCACATTCCCACTTGCACAATCGTCACTCATGATTATGGAGTTTGCAAAATTTGATTCAACTTGCTAGGATGGATGAATTGTATGATATAACCAAGACAAAAGAATCTCAACAATGCATACTAATTGTTTCTGACCAATAACATAAACAATATGAAATACATGTTCATTCAGACAGTCTATCAAACACTTGGTGAGCAGAAATTTTGACAAATCCAATACATTCAATTCTGTAATTCCTAACCCCAACATTAATCACAGGGTATCAAGAACCCACAATCACACAATGAAAAAAAAAACACATGATTTCAGCAAACTAGGATATGAATTTCGTTCATTCAAGTATTTTATCGAACACTTGGTAGGCATGAATTTTGTTGCACACAACATGCAAAATTGATGAAATCACTACCCCCATTTTCTCAATCAGCAACAACATCTCAGCCAAAACACACAGAAATAACAAATTCACTCTTTAATTTCAGAAGGAAAGAGCAAGACAGAAAATTTTAAAAACCTAAAACTACTAAGAACAGAGAATAAAAGAACAAACAAAAACAAAGAACAGAAAAGAAAGGATAAAACTTACTTGAATTTGATGCTAATTATGCAGAATTTATGCTTGATGGACAAATTCACTCACGAAAATGGAAGACAACTTACTGATGTAAGAAAATAAAAGAGAAAAAAAAACAGAGGGAGGGCGAGAGAGATATGCGAGAGGGAAAATGGGATTTGGTTATGTGTTTTAAAAAACTGAAGTTAACTGGCAGTTAACAATTTTAAAACCAAAATTTTTACCTTACACGGCGGTGAGAGATTGCCTCACCGCCGTGTAAATCGCGATTGGGCTCATCTTTTCAAGAATAAGAATTTCACACGGCGGTGAGATATTTCCTCACCGCCGTGTAAAACTCCACTGGACTCAATTTTTTTCGATAATTAAATTATCACACGGCGGTGAGGTATTTCTTCACTGCCGTGTAACTCGAAATTATCCGCCAAAAATTTTAAGATTGCACAAGTTTCTCCCCAAAATTTCTTTCCACACATTCTGCACCCTTCCTCAACACAAATTCAACATGAAATGACAATGACATTGATTGATGCAAATGACTAAAAATACACACATTGAAAACAAAAATAGTAAGGTTTAGGAATTTATTTAGTTCTGATTTTTAAGTCTTAGCTAGACTTTCACGTACCTCATTCTTCGTCCAATAAAATAGCCACTGCTGCACCTTCAGCGTGGTTTTCAAAATAAGGTTTTAGACAATGACCATTTACCTTAAATTTCGTGCTCCCAGGTTGCTTTCTGATGGTAACAGCTCCGAACTTGTCGACCGCCACGACTTCAAAAGGACCCGTCCACTTTGATTTTAATTTTCCAGGGAACAATCGCAACCTGCTGTCATATAACAAAACTTTCATTCCTGGAACAAATTCTTTTCTTACTATCCTTCGATCATGCCACTTTTTTGTGTTGCTCTTGTACTTCTCAGCATGATTATATGCCCAAAATCTGAACTCCTCCAATTCATTCAGCTGTAGGGACCTGCATTTTCCTGCACCTTCAAGATCAAAGTTCAAAAATTTTGTAGCCCAATATGCCTTATGTTCTAACTCGACCGGAAGATGACATGACTTTCCAAACATCAGCCCAAATGGGGACATTCCAATAGGTGTCTTAAAAGCTGTTCTATAAGCCCAAAGAGCGTCATCTAGCTTAAGGGACCAATCCTTCCTAGATACACTGACTGTTTTCTCTAAAATGGCTTTCAACTCTCTATTGGATACCTCAACTTGTCCATTGGCCTGAGCATGATAAGGGGTTGTAACCTTATGTCTAACACCAAACTTTTTCAATAAAGCTTTAAATTGATGGTTCACAAAATGTTTACCACCGTCACTAATGATTGCTCTCGGGGTTCCATATCGAGTAAATATATTCTTCCTCAAAAATTTAAGCACAACTTTGGCATCACATGTTCTAGTGGCCACAGCCTCTACCCACTTACTCACGTAATCAACGGCCACTAAAATATATTCACAACCATAGGAAACCGGAAAGGGTCCCATAAAGTCAATTCCCCATACATCAAAAAGCTCTACCTCAAGCATATTGGTCAAAGGCATCTCATCTCTCTTTGATATATTCCCTACTCTCTGGCATCTATCACAAGCTTTCATATAAGATTGAACGTCTTTAAACATTGTAGGCCAATAGAACCCAGAAGATAAAATTTTCATTACCGTTCTGTTTGGTCCATGATGTCCACCAGCTTCTCCACTATGACAGGCTATGATAATCTCACCCTTCTCCTCATCTGGAATACATCTTCTCAGCACTTGATCTGCACACAAACGAAATAAATAAGGATCATCCCAAATATAATGCTTTGCATCAGCCTTCAACTTCTTTTTCTGCTGCCATGTGAAATCCTTTGGCATAAATCCCCCTGCGAGAAAATTAGCTAAATTAGCAAACCAAGGAACAGAAATCTCATTTTCAAACAAAGCACAAATATGTTCATCAGCGAATAAATCTGAAATCTCCCCTTTCTCAATGTGAGCATTTTCCAGTCTTGACAAATGGTCTGCTACAAAGTTTTATGCTCCCTTCTTATCTTTAATTTCCAGGTCGAATTCTTGCAGTAGAAGTACCCATCTGATTAGTCTTGGTTTGGATTCTTTCTTTGCAAATAGGTGTCTCAAGGCAGCATGGTCAGACCACACCACAATTCTTGCTCCCAACAAATATGGCCTGAATTTTTCGAATGCATACACGATTGCAAGAAGTTCCTTCTCCGTTGTGGTGTAGTTCATTTGAGCTCCTATCAAAATGTGACTTGCATAATAAACCACACAAAATACCTTCTCTCTTCGCTGCCCAAGTACTGCACCAACTGCAAAATCACTAGCATCACACATTAATTCAAAAGGCAAATTTCAATCCGGAGAAATAATCACCGGGGCTGAAATGAGCCTCTGTTTCAAAGTCTGAAAAGCCAGCATACATTCATCGTCAAAATTAAAAGGAGCTTCTTTCATCAACAAATTGGATAAAGGTTTAGCAATTTTTGAAAAATCTTTGATAAACCGGCAGTAAAATCCTGCATGTCCCAAGAAACTTCTAATGGCTTTCACACTAGTTGGGGGTGGTAACTTTTCTATCACCTCTACCTTGGCCTTGTCAACCTCTATCCCCTTCTCAGAAATTTTGTGCCCAAGCACAATGCCTTCCCTTACCATGAAATGGCATTTTTCCCAATTCAGCACCAAGTTAGTCTCCTTACACCTTTCTAACACCAAATCTAAATGCCTAAGGCAGCTATCAAAATCACTCCCATAAATGGTAAAATCGTCCATGAACACCTCCATAAATTTCTCTATGAAGTCATGAAAGATTGCCATCATACACCGCTGAAATGTAGCTGGTGCGTTGCACAGCCCGAAGGGCATTCTCCTGTATGCAAAGGTGCCATAAGGACAGGTAAATGTGGTATTTTCTTGATCTTCTGGAGCTATGGGTATTTGCATGTAACTTGAATATCCATCTAAAAAACAATAGAATCAATTTCCTGCCAATCTTTCCAACATTTGGTCAATAAAAGGTAAAGGAAAATGATCCTTTCTGGTTGCATTATTTAACCTCCTATAGTCTATGCACACTCTCCATCCTGTCACTGTGCGTGTGGGAATTAATTCATTTTTTTCATTGGCTATAACAGTCATCCCTCCTTTCTTCGGTACACATTGAACTGGACTTATCCAATTGCTATCAGAAATGGGATAGATAATACCTGCATCAAGGAGCTTGAGTACCTCCTTTCTCACCACTTCTTGCATTGCTGGATTTAGTCGCCTTTGGGGTTGCACCACCGGTTTGAAGTCAGTTTCCATAGGTATCCGGTGTGTATAATAGCTGGGACTGATTCCTTTTAAATCTGAAGTTGACCAGCCAATTGCTCCTTTATGCTTCTTGAGTACTTCAATAAGCATTTCTTCTTCCAAACCTGTCAATAAAGATGAAATAATTACTGGTTTTGCGTTATCTTCTAAAAATATATATTTTAAATGTGAAGGAAGAGGGTTAAGTTCAGAATGTGTATCCCCCTTTCCCAGGTTCAGTCCTTCTTCCTGTGTGTTTTCTTCTTCACTTTCTTGCTCCACAGCTGCAATCACTTCCTCATCTTCCAATTTTTCATTCTCCAAAGAATGCAGTAAATCCTCATTCACCGGATCAGCTTCTAACATTTCCTCTTGCACTTCTTCTACACACTTGTCTATTGTATCCACAAAGTAAGCAGATTCTTCTATATCATCTGATGGATACCTTTGAGCTTTGTTCATATCAACAACTAATTTTTCATCATTGAATCTCAGGGTAACGGTTTGCCCATGCACATCAATCAAAGCTTTTGTTGTGTTTAAAAATGGTCTCCCCACAATAAGTAGTACTTTCCTATCCTCTTCCATTTCCATCACCACAAAGTCTACTGGAAAAATAAACTTCCCCACTTTCACTAACAGGTCCTCTATCACTCCCTTGGGTCGCCTCACCGACCTATCCGCAAGTTGGAGTCTCATTCCCGTCTCCTTAAGATCACCGAGATTCAGCTTCCTGCAAATAGAATAAGGCATTAGATTTATGCTTGCACCTAAGTCACACAAAGCATTACCATAAAAATTTTCACCAATAGCACAGGGTACAGTGAAGCTACCTGGATCTTCCAGTTTCTCAGGGATCTTGTTCATGATTATAGCACTGCAATTTTCTGTTAGTTGAACAGTTCCATGCCCTTCTAATTTCTATTTATTAGAACATAGTTCTTTCATAAATTTAGCATAGTTGGGCATATGAGCTAAAGCTTCAGCAAATGGTAAATTAATGTGTAATTTTTTAAACATTTTTATAAACCTAGCTTTTTGCTCATTTTTCTTTTCTTGTCTAGCAACAGCAGGAAATGGCAGTCTATTTATATCGAGATCCTCCACCCTTGGATTCACTATACTTTTACCTTTATCCTTTTTAGGAGCATTTTCATTCATTTCTAAATTAGAGTTAGAATTACTTACCGTCCGTGTTGGCTCCTCCTTTTCTGATGAAGAATTTTTATCTTGATCTTCTCTTTGTGCAACGTCCTTTCCACTTCGCAGTGTAATTGCTTTTGCTTCCTCTTTTGGATTTCGATCCACATTTGAGGGAAATGTTCCTGGTTGCCTTTGGGACACAGAATTTGCAAGCTGACCCAATTGAGTTTCCAGATTTCTCATAGAAGCATCTTGGTTTCGGTTCCACTGCTCTTGAGATTTCCACCTAGATTTTTGATTTGTCATGAATTGCTGCTGACTATTTATGAAGCTAGCCACCATATCCTCAAGGTTTGGCTTCTTCTCTTGCATAGGTGGCCTAGGTGGGTATCCTGGTGGATGGTATGATTGAGCTTGTGGTTGATTGAAGTTTTGTCCATGGTTGTGATGGGGTGGATATGGCATTTGGTATTGGTTGGATGTTTGGGGTTGGTATGAATGTCCTTGATTGTGCTGAGTACTTTGGTTGAAAGGGGGTCTTGCTGGTGGGTGAGAGGATGAAGCATTCTGATTTCCATCTTTTCAAGAAAAATTCGGGTGATTTCTCCAGCCCGGGTTGTATGAGTTACTATAGGGGTCACTCCTCCGATAATCCCCTACAGCATTAACATTTCCCATTGCTGCATTCTCTTGAGCATATTGCCCACTTTCATACCACTCATCTTCTTGAGAAACAGAGGCTACATTTTTCACCCTTAAGTTTTTCATCTCGTTCTGCATTGACTCCACCTGTGCCCTCAGCATTGACACTTCATCTACACTATGTATTCCTTGTCTCTTTGAGACTGATCTAGGATTAGCCCACTGAGCGTCATTTGCTGCCATTTCATCCAGCAGCTGGAATGCTTCTTCTGGTATTCTATTCATAAAAGAACCTCCTGATGATGCATCCAGCAAAGATTTTGTTTGTGGTGAAATACAAGAATAAAATTGTTGCATCAGATGGTAGATTGGTATTTCATGATGCGGACAGCTTCTTAACAATCTTCTGAATCTTTCCCAAGCCTCATAAAAAGGCTCATCACTCAATTGGCTAAATTGAAAAATACTGTTGCGAATATTTGCTGTTTTTGTAGGTGAGAAAAATCTCATCATAAACCTTTCTTGCAATTGATCCCAAGATGTAATTGACTGTCTTGGTAACATTTGCAACCACTCTCTTGCCTTTCCAATCAAGGTGAAAGGAAATAGTTTCAGTCTTACAGCATCAGGTGTCACTCCTAGAATCTGCACTGTGTCACTAATCTCCAAAAATAAGTCCAGGTGTTGTGCAGGATCTTCCACTTCTGCTCCAGAAAATTAATTTCTTTGCACCATGTTGATAGTTGCTGGTTTCAGTTCAAATTGTACTCCTCTTGGCAGCACAATTGTCCTATGGTCTTCAGTCCATCTTGGCACAGCATAGTCCCTTATCGTTCGCTGCCTAGGGACTTCTCCTCCATAATTTCTTGGTACCTCTTCTTGTGCCCTTGGCACTTGTTCATTCTCGGGAGGAAATTCACCAACAGGCGGGTTGTTCTCCATGATGGTTTCTCTGTTGGCTCTCCTGCGTTGATGCAATGTCCTCTCGATTTCAGGATCGTAGGATGCTAATAGTCCTTGTCTAACTCTGCTCATATACCACAACTACCCGAAAAGAATAAAAATAATAAAATCAAAAAAATGAAAACACATACAAATAAAAATTAAAACTTACTGACAACGCCACTCCCCGGCAACGACGCCAAAAACTTGACGCGATCTCAGCAAGTGTACTGAATCAGCAAGTAATATAGAGGAATATAATTGAGACCACAAGTTATCGAACCCAAGGGACTGTGTTGTGCAAGTGTTTGACAATTAATTATATGCTAAAGAATTCCCAATTATTTTGATATGGTGATTGTTTAACACAGAAAAATTAATAATCTAACTGATGATATTAATGCCTAAGAATATTAACGATTTAATAATACAGCAATTTGATAAAATAACTAAGAGATCTTGCTAAGGAATACCCATTCTCCCCAATAATATCATGTGAATACTTAATTCAACAATTTCATATACAATCAGTGAATAACTGTTGAGCATTTTCTATATATGCTTATTATACCGCAAGTATACGGTGTACCGCAATAGTACTTAAGATGTCGATCCCACGAGGAACGTTTTTACACACTATTACTAATTGATTTTAATCTTATTTACAATGATTAATTAATGGTAGAGTTGATTTTAATCTAATCTAACATGTAAACTAATTAAACCTAGTTAATGATAGTCAAAAGAAGATAAAATAAATCATGAAGAATTAAAAACAATGAACTTTATTCCATCATTTAGATTAACATCTTTCATCTTTTTATGCAAGCCAAGTTAGAATAAACTTTTAACTCACTCTCTCGACATGAATTAAAATGCCTAAAACATATAATTAAAATTCTAACTCACAATTTTCATTAATGAATTAGAGGTTTCTAATTACATATTTTAAGAATAAACACTAACCTATAGCAATTATCTCAATATACCGATTTCTCAAAATATACCTTAATAATGAATCTCTATTAAATGTCAGATAAAGCAAACTCTCGAATTACTTTAACTTGTAAAGATCATGCAAAAGATATTAATAGAAAATCTACAATGAAAGACTATGAAAGTAGATGGAAATAGAAATAATCATAACATACAAATTCATTAAAATGATATTCATAGAAATATTGGAGAAGAATTAAAAATAAGAGAATAAGATAGAAGCCTTTCAACCCTTTTCTCAATCTCTTGAAAATATATTTTCTCCTCCTTGATCTTCTTCTTCAAAACATAAAACTAAATAGAAATTTAACTAAGAAAAATCTGTCTTGCAAAATACAGAAAAATTACTTAACTAAAATTCATCCCCTAAAATTACAATTAAACTACATATTTATAGATATTAATCTAAGAATTTGTGTCCCTTGAGAATGGTTGCAAAGTTTGGTGAAATAAGATGACTTTTCATGTGACTTTTGGCCCAAAACTGTCCAACGGTCGTCTCTGTCGCGATCGCGACAGAACGCGCTTGCCCATTTTCTTCTTTCTTTCTTCTTTCTTTCTCTCTTGCTCGTCACGACTCGCAACTTACCATCACGTGGCGTGACTTCGCGTGTGTGTCGTGACAGGTGCTCACGTCTCGCCTTCTCCTTTCTTTCTCTTCTCTTCTCTCTTTCCCTTTCTTTCTTGCCTCTCTGTGTCGTCACGAGTCGTGAGCCATCATCACGACTCGTGACCCTAGTTCCTCAGCCCTCTATTTCTTTTCCTTTTTTCCTTCTGCCTTCTCCCTTGCCAGTCACGACTCGCGACATAGCATCACTAGTCGCGACTGTGCTCTGTTCTCGTGATCCTCTTCTGTCTCTGCTTCTTCTCTTCATTTTTCACCTAAAAACACCAGTAAACACAAAAACATGCAACCTAATACAAATAAACATAAACTAAGACATATGAAACCAAATATACACAATTACACTATTAATTACATAAATACATAGAAAATATATACTATATTATAACTCAATTAAGCTCCTATCAAATTCTCCCACACTTAACCCTTGCTTGTCCTCAAGCAAGAGAAAAGAAATAAGCAAATTCAATAGCCAGTAAACATAATTACAAAACAATGTTCATTCAGCATATACACTATAATTGCAAAGATCAACTATCCCAAATACTCACACATATCAGTAAATCAAAATTCAAAATATGCATTGAAAATTCAACAAGTTTTATAACTTTACTACTTCCAATATAAAGAATATAAAGTCTCAAAAACTAAACATGAATTAAAGAGAGAAAATTGATCATAAAAGTTAAAAATCTAAGATTGCTAGTCACCTTTTAAGACAATTGAAGCTCACTTACCCTTAATTAAATCTCATGGCATTTTTAGACTCTTTTTCTTTTCTTTTGATTTTTCTTTTTATTTTCTAACAAGAGAAAGTATATGGGTGCGTTTTACGCTCCATCCCATATTTTTGCAATTTTGATATATATCTTGCTCTCTCTCTTTTTTTTTTATAACTTAAGTGGGTGCATTTTATGCTCCATCCCACTTATCTTTATTTTTCTTTTATTTTTAGTCCTCATCCATTATTGAAAAGGAATAAGGGCAAGTATTATGGCTATAGTTTCCATAGGCAACTAGAAACTTAAAATTTTAAACAAAATGAGCAAATTCTAACTTTAAAAACATGGTAGGTAAAGAGACCAAATAATATATAATGTTGAAATAAGTAAAACCAAATAACTTGAAAAACTTAAAACACATACCAAAAATTTTGAAAAACTGATAAAAATGAGCATAGAGGATAATTGACTTAACAACCTATATAATATACCAAATGAACAATGACTCATAATAAAGCTTACTCAAAAGCTTACTTGAGACAAGAACACACAAACAAAAACAATCATGCAATTTACATGCACAATACATAAACAAATTTATAAAACATAAGTAATCACAAACATCACAACACATGCACTCTCCCACACTTAGAACCAACATTGTCCTCAATGTGAAGAAAGAAAATAAAATAAAACAAAACAAAACAAGTAAAAGAAATAAAATAAATAAAATAAAGAACAGAAATACGCCCCTATCATGGTGATGGTGGAGGTGAGGGAACCACAAATCCAGCTTGGGTGAGGAAGCTATCAAACTTGTACTCCAAACGCCTTTGACGACGCGCTATAGAGGACAGCTGATCTTGCATATGAGATAACATCACTGGTATGGTGTTGCTAGATGAGCCAACATCAGGGGCAGCAGCCACATCTGCTGGAACATCAGGTAAAATGTCATCTTCACTAGCTCCCTCATCACCAGCCTCTACTTCTTGTGCCTCCACTTGTGGTTCAGAAGGTCCAGCAATGTCCCTCCAACAAGACCTCAAATGTGATGGAATTTCCTGAAAATTAGCACTAACCACCTCTCCACGAACAAAAAGATGTTTAGTAAAATAAATACAAGGACGATGTCTATGATAACAACGAAAATCAACATCTAAATTTCTTGCAAGAACAGTAATAATATGCCCATGTGTTATAGGTGATTCATGTCTATCAACACAATATAACAACTGACTTACAACCCAATAAGACCAACACACATCCTTTCTTTTATGTACACACCACATCAAAAAGAGTTCATTAAGTGAAACTCTATTAAATTCAGATCTGTTGAAAATCAAAGATGCAAAAATCTTGTGCAAAACCCAATATTTTAAATCCTTGATAAACATTGATTTAGCATCTCTAGCTTTATATGGTGTTTGCAAATCAGTTAAAAATGTCCAAAATCTATTAGGCTTACAAGATTTAGGGGGGTCAAACAAACCAGTTTGTGAAAATCCAAACATACGATTCATCATAAAATAAGTCAGAGTGTGTGCTTTGCCATCCAAACGAAAATCAATCCAATATTCATTATCCTCATTTTTTTTCAAAGATGTATAAAATTCAAGCATTAAATCAGGATAAATATCTTCATGCATGTTGGCAAATCTAAGGAAACCACAGTTAGACAACATTTCAATCACAGTATTTAACATGCCCACTTGCTCTAACAAATCTGATGGAAAATACTTACATTGTGAAAATTTTCTGTCACAAAGAGTAAGAAAACGACTACCTTCATCAACAGAAAATATAGGAAATCCAGCACTAAAGGAATCAGAAATGTCACCCTCTTCAGCCTCCTGCCTTGCTTGTTCAATTCTTGAAATGGATGGGTTTTTGGTTCTTACCATATTTGTATGTGTTGTGTAAATAAAGATGTAAAGAAGACAGATAGTAAAATAGAACTGCTAACGAAGAAAGAAACAAAGATGAGGAAAATGCCGAAATTAGCCAAGAAACGAAGTACCAAAATAACTAAGAACAATGAAAATGAAATATAAAAAAAAAACAAAGTACAAATCCCTAACAGATTTGAGCACAAAAAAGAAAAGAAAATCAAATACCAGTTCAAAAGAAATAATCGACAGTGCCTGGCGCGAAGAAGAAACAAAAATGACAAATGAAATTGGGAACGAAAGACAACAGTGTTTATACATAAATGCAAACTTGGGAACGAAAGGAAATGAAAGAAGATGAAGGGTACAGATGATGAACAGAGATTAAATGAAATTGTGAGTACACAGAAATGAAGATAAAAGGAAATGACAGAGATGAATATGGGTGGCGACTCGTGACCTAAAATGAGAAGAATTTATAGTGAAGTAAAATAGAAAAGAAAGAAGGAATACGAAAATTCCCGACGTTTTAGGGTTTTGAATTTAAAATTTCCCTCTTTTAATTTTTAAGCTGTGTGAGTTAAGGAGATTAACGGTAATCTAAGCTAAATTAATGAAAAGTAAAATAGTAATATCAGCAAAGAGAAAATTTAAGGCAAATAAAATTAAAATTAATAAGTAAATTAATGAAAATAAATTAATAAAACAAAACTTACCTGATTAGTTGATTACGCGTCACGAGTCGTGAGGATGAGTCACGACTCGTGATGCTCCTCACAGGCGACTTCTCCTCAGCTCCACCACGTCACGAGTCGAGCCTGGAAGTCACGACACGTGATGATGTACAGCTACTACAGAAATGTGCTTCATCGCCTTCTGTCGCGATCGCGATACTTGCCACGATCGCGACAGAATGTAACGTCTGCAAAAAAATTTTTTATTTATTTATTTATTTATTTTAATTTTGTTATTATTTTTTTTATTAACTAATCTTACTAAATTAGCTGTAAAATAAAAACAAATGTGTTAGTAGCATTAAAATCTAAAATACAAAAAATAAAATTATATAAATAAATTTAAAATAAAGTACAAAACCTAAATAAAAATAATATAACTAAGTAACCCAAATAAAATAAAAAAATTAGACATATCATGGCTTAATGTGCTCCCTAGGATTCTCCTCAGTATTACTTGGAAGACATCCTAGATTTCTAGAAGGTAAAGAATTTGCAAGTTGGCCTATTTGAACCTCAAGATTATGAATAGTAGCAGCATGATTTTTAGCAATTTGGTCAAATTTTTCTTCAAGTTTCTTTTGACTTGCATCTTGAGAATGCATCCTACAATTAATTTATTCAATGAATTTATCAATTTTAACCTCAAAGGCCCCAAACCTATCTTGTGGTTGTTGGTATCCTACACCTCTATTTTGGTTGTTAACATTATTATTCCCCCATAAAAGGTTAGGATGGTTTCTCCAACCAGCATTATAAGTGCTAGAATAAGGATTTCCACGACCTTGACCTTGAAGAAAATTAACTTGTTCTTCCTTATTAACCATGCCTAAATTGCAATTATCACTCTTATGTCCTTGTTGACCACACACATTGCATGCATTTAATGAATTACCACTCATATTTAGACTATTTACTCTATGATTTAATGCTTCAATTTGGGCTTGTAATGCAACCATAGAATCTACTGAATGTACCCCCCTAGCATTAGAATTATTATACTCCCTTACTCTTTCAGGAGGCCACATACAGTTATTCATTGCCATCTCTTCCAATAGCTCATATGCTGTATCACTTGTTTTTCTCATTAAAGATCCACCAGCTGCAGCGTCAATAGTCCCCCTTGTAGTAGGATTTACACCATTATAAAATGTTTGCATCAACAACTCTCTTGGCAAGTTATGGTGTGGACACATCCTTTGCAATTCCTTGAATCTTTCCCAAGCCTCATATAATGATTCATTTTCATTTTGAACAAATGTAGTGATATCCTTTATGATTTTTGCAGTTTTGGCCAATGGAAAATATTTTGATAAAAATGCTTGGGCCAATTGGTCCCAAGTAGTTACAGAACCTCTTGTTAGAGAATTCAACCAAGCTTTTGCTTTATCCTTCAAAGTGAATGGAAAAAGCCTAAGCTTGATTGCATCAGCCGAAACCCCATTTATCTTAAAGGTATCACAAATCTCAAGAAAGTTTGCCAAATGAGCATTTGGATCCTCATTTGCCAAACCATAAAATTGAATACTATTTTGAATCATTTGTAATAATGAAGGCTTAATTTCAAATTGATTGGCATTTACCGTTGGTCTTACCACTCCTTGTTGAGCACCACTCAAAGCAGGTGTGGCAAAGTCCATCAATCTTGGTGGATTTTATTCAGCCATGATAATTGATCTCCTATTTTTGTTCTTCTTTTTATTGGATTTCCGATTACTCAATAAAAACCTCTCAATTTCAGGATTTAAAGGCTCAAGCTCTTCTAAAGAACTCCTTGTACTAGGCATGAACTTCTAAAATCCTGTAAAAACAAAACACAAAATTAATTTAAACAAATAAATAAATTAAAACAAAAGAAAATATTGTAATCCAAAATCATAAATCAATTTTTATAATGGCAAAACAACCGTTCCCCGGCAACGGCGCCAAAAACTTGTTGAGCATTTTCTATATATGCTTATTATACCTCAAGTATACGGTGTACCGCAATAGTACTTAAGATGTCGATCCCACGAGAAACGTTTTTACACACTATTACTAATTGATTTTAATCTTGTTTACAATGATTAATTAATGGTAGAGTTGATTTTAATCTAATCTAACATGTAAACTAATTAAACCTAGTTAATGATAGTCAAAAGAAGATAAAATAAATCATGAAGAATTAAAAACAATGAACTTTATTCCATCATTTAGATTAACATCTTTCATCTTTTTATGCAAGCCAAGTTAGAATAAACTTTTAACTCACTCTCTCGACATGAATTAAAATGCCTAAAACATATAATTAAAATTCTAACTCACAATTTTCATTAATGAATTAGAGGTTTCTAATTACATATTTTAAGAATAAACACTAACCTATAGCAATTATCTCAATATACCAATTTCTCAAAATATACCTTAATAATGAATCTCTATTAAATGTCAGATAAAGCAAACTCTCGAATTACTTTAACTTGTAAAGATCATGCAAAAGATATTAATAGAGAATCTACAATGAAAGACTATGAAAGTAGATGGAAATAGAAATAATCATAACATACAAATTCATTAAAATGATATTCATAGAAATATTGGAGAAGAATTAAAAATAAGAGAATAAGATAGAAGCCTTTCAACCCTTTTCTCAATCTCTTGAAAATATATTTTCTCCTCCTTGATCTTCTTCTTCAAAACATAAAACTAAATAGAAATTTAACTAAGAAAAATCTGTCTTGCAAAATACAGAAAAATTACTTAACTAAAATTCATCCCCTAAAATTACAATTAAACTACATATTTATAGATATTAATCTAAGAATTTGTGTCCCTTGAGAATGGTTGCAAAGTTTGGTGAAATAAGATGACTTTTCATGTGACTTTTGGCCCAAAACTGTCCAACGGTCGTCTCTGTCGCGATCGCAACGTTGTCGCGATCGCGACAGAACGCGCTTGCCCATTTTCTTCTTTCTTTCTCTCTTGCTCGTCACGACTCGCAACTTACCATCACGTGGCGTGACTTCGCGTGTGTGTCGTGACCGGTGCTCACGTCTCGCCTTCTCCTTTCTTTCTCTTCTCTTCTCTCTTTCCCTTTCTTTCCTGCCTCTCTGTGTCATCACGAGTCGTGAGCCATCATCACGACTCGTGACCCTAGTTCCTCAGCCCTCTATTTCTTTTCCTTTTTTCCTTCTGCCTTCTCCCTTGCCAGTCACGACTCACGACATAGCATCACTAGTCGTGGCTGTGCTCTGTTCTCGTGATCCTCTTCTGTCTCTGCTTCTTCTCTTCATTTTTCACCTAAAAACACCAGTAAACACAAAAACATGCAACCTAATACAAATAAACATAAACTAAGACATATGAAACCAAATATACACAATTACACTATTAATTACATAAATACATAGAAAATATATACTATATTATAACTCAATTAAGCTCCTATCAATAACCTAGCCTATACCATAGCTTGCCTTTCGGATCCAGCTTCTCTAAAACATGCACTTACCAATCCGGATTCAGCACATAAATTAGCATTATTACAGATCTTAAAGTTCTAAGTTAAATAATCCTACCATTCCGGATTCAGATATCAAACTCATTTATCTTCCACCATTCTGAACCTATTGAAATAAATATTCACAGATTTTAACTACCAATTTGGATTCATCAAATCAATGAAAGATGATTAAAATAGAACAAAACATGTGTATGTATTTATGGGCTGCTTGCAATCAAAGTTTATCTTGGTAGATCTCCCCTTAACTTGCATTCAAACCAGCAACAACAGATAATTTCAGAGAAGATAAAACTGAAGTATATTTGTATGTATTTATGAACTGATTACAATTAAAGTTTATCTTGGTAGATCTCCCCTTAACTTGTACTCTATTCAGCAACAACAAATAAAATCAGAGAAAATACAACTGAGTATATGCATAATACAATCTATACAAAATATTCACATGATTTACTGGGGATTTAAGGCATCCCTTAACAAGAAGTAAAATTACTCACTCATACTTGAAATAAAGACAGAATTAAATAGAGAGAAATTGATATTACCCATTTGAATCTGAAAATGAAAATCTTACAGTAAACCAAACGATGTTCTTCAACTGAATCAGCTATTCCAACTTCCAAATTAAATTACAGAATTGAAATCTCACTTCAAAGAATTTCCAGATCAGAAATCTCAGAGTTTATTTTTTTTTCAGCCAAAACTCAAACTAAAACTCTCGTAGCCCCCTTAACTTCTTCCAGAATCGTCTTCCTTTAAGCTAGTTTTCCCCCCAAAAATAAAAGTCAAAAGTCTATTCGGTGGCCTCCAAATCTGATTTTTCCCGGATTTGATTCACACAACAGATTTTAAAAGTTACACGGCGGTGAGGAAATTCTTCACCGCAGTGTAAATGTTCCAGGTCTGCTACTAAGTTCTTTGATTTCGATTCAAACGGCGGTGAAGAATTTTCTCACCGCCGTGTAAACACTCCAGTCAGCTTCCTTAATTTTTTTTCTCATGTTTCTGGCCTCCCGTTTCACACGGCGGTGAGAGATGTCTTCACCGCCGTGTAACCTACCTAAAATATTGCCAAAATAACATAAATCTCCATTTAGTGCACCAAATAACATCAAATGACATTTTATCAAAAATTAACATAAATAACAACTTTTTGACTAAGAAGTAATCTCTAAATTCACATCAAAACATTATTTAATTTAAACTTATCAGTGTCCAATAATTCAGGAAAACTTGATTGTAATAGCTACTGGAAGCTTACCAGTCACAATGAATCGAGAATTGGTATCGTCGGAATCTGACGAATATTTATGGATTTCTGAAGGCATTACACTAGGGAAATTCACCAAAATCGTAAAAAGTGGTGAAATTTTTGATCCGAGTCCAATAATTCAGGAAAACTAGATTGGAATAGCTACTGGAAGCTTACCAGTCACAATGTATCGATAATTGGCAAGGCATTACACTAGGAAAAATCACCGAAATCGAAAAATCGTAAAAAGTGGTGAAATTTTGGATTCGAGTCCAATAATTTAGAAAAACATGATTGGAATAGCTACTAGATGCTTACCCGTCACAATGTATCAAGAATTGGCTTCGTTGTAATCTGAAAAATTTTTATGGATTTCTGAAGGCATTACACTAGGAAAAATTACCAAAATCAAAAAATCGTAAAAAGTGGTGAAATTTTTGATCCGAGTCCAATAATTATGAAAAACTTGATTGGAATAGATACTGGAAGATTACCAGTCACAATGCATTAAGAATTGGCTTCGTCGAAATCTGACGAATTTTTATGGATTTCTGAAGACATTACACTAGGGAAAATCACTAAATTCAAAAAATAGTAAAAAGTGGTAAAATTTTGGATCCGAGACCAATAATTCAGGAAAACTTGATTGAAATAGCTACTGAAATCTTACAAGTGAAAATGCATCGAGAATTGTCTTCGTCGTAATCTGACGAATTTTTATGGATTTCTGAAGGTATTACACTAGGAAAAATAACCAAAATCGAAAAATCGAAAAAAGTGGTGAAATTTTGGATCCGAGTCCAATAATTCAGGAAAACTTGATTGTAATAGCTACTGGAAGCTTACCTGCCACAATGCATCGAGAATTTTTCTCGTCAAAATCTGACGAATATTTATGGATTTCTAAAGGCATTACACTAGGGAAAATCACCAAAATCGTTAAAAGTGGTGAAATTTTGGATCCGAATCCAATAATTCAGGAAAACTTGATTAGAATAGCTACTGGAAACTTACCAGTCACATTGCATCGAGAATTGGTTTCGTCGGAATCTAACGAATTTTTATGGATTTCTGAAGGCATTACACTAGGGAAAATCACAAAAATCTAAAAATCGTAAAAAGTGATAAAATTTTTAATCTGAGTCCAATAATTTAGGAAAACTTGATTGAAATAGCTACTGGAAACTTACCAGTCACAATTAATTTAGAATTAGCTTCGTCAGAATCTGACAAATTTTTATGGATTTCTGAAGGCATTAAACTAGGGAAAATCACCAAAATCGAAAAATCGTAAAAACTGTTGAAATATTGGATCCGAGTCCAATAATTTAGGAAAATATTATTACAATAGCTACTGGAAGCTTACCAGTCACAATGCATCGAGAATTGGCTTCGTCAGAATCTGAAAAATTTTTATGGATTTCTAAAGGCATTACACTATGGAAAATCACCAAATTCAAAAAATCGTAAAAAATGGTGAAATTTTGGATCCGAGTCCAATAATTCAAGAAAACTTGATTAGAATAGCTACTGAAAGCTTACCAGTCACAACGTATCGAGAATTAGCTTGGTCGAAATCTGACGAATTTTTATGGATTTCTGAATGCATTACACTAAGAAGAATCACGAAAATTGAAAAGTCGTAAAAAGTGGTGAAATTTTGGATCCCAATCCAATAATTCAGGAAAACTTGATTGGAATAGCTACTGGAAGCTTACCAGTTACAATGCATCAAGAATTGGCTTCGTCGGAATCTGACGAATTTTTATTGATTTCTGAAGGCATTACACTAGAGAAAATCACTAAAATCGAAAAATCGTAAAATGTGGTAAAATTTTGGATCCAAGTCCAATAATTTAGGAAAACTTGATTGGAATAGCTACTGAAATCTTACAAGTCAAAATTCATCGAGAATTAGCTTCGTCGGAATCTGACAAATTTTTATGGATTTTTGAGGGCACACTAGGGAAAATCACTAAAATCGAAAAATCGTAAAAAGTGGTAAAATTTTGAATCCGAGTTTAATAATTCAGGAAAACTTGATTGGAATAGCTACTGGAAGCTTACCAGTCACAATTCCTCGAGAATTGACTTTGTCAGAATCTGACGAATTTTTATGGATTTCTGAAGGCATTATACTAAGAAGAATCATGAAAATGAAAAAATCGTAAAAAGTGGTGAAATTATGATCTGAGTCCAATAATTAAGGAAAAATTGATTGGAATAGCTACTGGGATCTTACAAGTCAAAATGCATGGAGAATTGGTTTCGTCGGAATCTGACGAATATTGATGGAATTCTGAAGGCATTACACTAGGGAAAATCACCAAAATAGTAAAAAGTGGTAAAATTTTGGATCCGATTCCAATAATTAAGGAAAACTTGATTCGAATAGCTACTGAAAGTTTACCAATCACAATGCATCGAGAATTGGTTTCGTCAGAATCTGACAAATTTTTATGGATTTCTGAAGGCATTACAGTAGGGAAAATCACTAAATCAAAAAATCGTAAAATGTGGTAAAATTTTGGATCTGAGTCCAATAATTCAGGTAAACTTGATTGGAATAGCTACTGGTAGCTTACCAGTCACAATGCATCGAGAATTGGCTTCGTCAGAATCTGACAAATTTTTATGGATTTCTGTAGGCATTATACTAGGAAAAATCACCAAAATCGAAAAATCGTAAAAAGTGATGAAATTATAGATCCGAGTCCAATAATTCAGGAAAACTTGATTGTAATAGCTACTGGAAGCTTACCAGTCACAATACATCGAGAATTGGCTTCATCAGAATCTGACCAATTTTTATGGATTTCTGAAGGCATTACACTAGGAAAAATCACCAAATTTGAAAAATCGTAAAAAGTGGTAAAATTTCTAATTCGAGTCCAATAATTCAGAAAAACTTGATTGGAATAGCTACTGGAAGCTTACAAGTCACAATGTATCGAGAATTGGTTTCGTCGAAATCTGATAAATTTTTATGTATTTCTAAAGGCATTACACCAGGAAAAATCACGAAAATCGAAAAATCGTAAAAAGTAATGAAATTTTGGACCCGAGTCCAATAATTAAGTAAAACTTGATTGGAATAGCTACTGGAATCTTACAAGTCACAATACATCGAGAATTGGCTTTTTCGAAATCTGACGAATTTTTATGGATTTCTGTAGGCATTACACTAGGAAAAATCAACAAAATCGAAAAATCATAAAAAGTGGTGACATTTTGGATCCGAGTCCAATAATTCAGGAAAACTTGATTGTAATAGCTACTGGAAGCTTACCAGTCACAATGCATCGAGAATTGGTTTCATCTGAATCTGACGAATTTTTATGAATTTCTGAAGGCATTACACTAGGGAAAATCACCAAAATCGTAAAAAGTGGTGAAATTTTTGATCCGAGTCCAATAATTCAGGAAAACTTGATTGGAATAGCTACTGGAAGTTTACCAGTCACAATGCATCGAGAATTGGCTTCGTCGAAATCTGACGAATTTTTATGGATTTCTGAAGGCACTACACTAGGGAAAATCACTAAAATCGAAAAATCGTAAAATGCGGTAAAATTTTGGATCCAAGTCCAATAATTAAGGAAAACTTGATTGCAATAGCTACTGGAAGCTTACCAGTCACAATGCATCGAGAATTGGTTTCGTCGAATCTGACAAATTTTTATGGATTTCTTTAGGCATTACACTAGGACAAATCACCAAAATCGTAAAAACTGATGAAATTATAGATCCGAGTCCAATAATTCAGGAAAACTTGATTGTAATAGCTACTGGAAGCTTACCAGTCACAACACATCGAGAATTGGCTTCGTCGAAATCTAACAAATTTTTATGGATTTCTGAAGGCATTACACTAGGAAAAATCACCAAATTTGAAAAATCGTAAAAAGTGATAAAATTTCTGATTCGAGTCAAATAATTCAGAAAAATTTGATTGAAATAGCAACTGGAAGCTTACCAGTCACAATTAATCGAGAATTGATTTCGTCAAAATCTGACAAATTTTATGGATTTCTGAAGGCATTACACTAGGAAAAATCACCGAAATCGAAAAATCTTAAAAAATGGTAAAAATTTTTCTCCGAGTCCAATAATTAAGGAAAACTTGATTGGAATAACTACTGGAAGCTTACCAGTCACAATGCATCGAGAATTGGTTTTCTCGGAATCTAACGAATATTTATGGATTTCTAAAGGCATTACACTAAGGGAAAATAAATAAAATCGAAAAATCGTAAAAAGTTGTGACATTTTTGATCCGAGTCCAATAATTAAGGAAAACTTGATTGGAATAGTTACTTGAAGCTCACAAGTCACAATGCATCGAGAATTGGTTTCGTCGAAATCTGTCGAATATTTATGTATTTCTTAAGGCATTACACCATGAAAAATCACGAAAATCGAAAAATCGTAAAAAGTGGTGAAATTTTAGATCCGAGTCCAATAATTCAGGAAAATTTTATTGGAATAGGTTCTGGAATCTTACAAGTCACACTACATCAAGAATTGGCTTCGTCAGAATCTGACGAATTTTTATGGATTTATGTAGGAATTACACCAGGAAAAATCAACAAAATCGAAAAATCGTAAAAACTGGTGACATTTTGGATCCAAGCCCAACAATTCTGGAAAACTTGATTATAATATCTACAGGAAGCTCACCAGTCACAATGCATCGAGAGTTAGCTTCGTCGGAATCTGACGAATTTTTATGGATTTCTTAAGGCATTACACTAGGGAAAATCATCAGAACAGGAAAAAAGTGGTGAAATTTTGGATCCGAGTCCATGAATTCAGGAAAATTTGATTGAAATAGCTACTGGAAACTTACAAGTCACAATGCATCGAGAATTTGTTTCGTCGGAATCTGACGAATTTTTATGGATTTCTGAATGCATTACACTAGGGAAAATCACCAAAATCGTAAAAAGTGGTGAAAATTTGATCCAAGTCCAATAATTCTGGAAAACTTGATTGGAATAGTTACTGGAAGCTTACCAGTCACAACGCATTGAGAATTGGTTTCGTCAAAATCTGACGAATTTTTATGCATTTTTGAAAGCATTACACTAGGGAAAATCTCAAAAATCGAAAAATCGTAAAAAGTGGTGAAATTTTGGCTCCGAATCCAATAATTCAGGAAAACTTGATTGGAATAGCTACTGAAAACTTACCAGTCAATATGTATCGAGAATTAGCTTGGTCGAAATCTGACGAATTTTTATGGATTTCTGAAGACATTACACTAGAAAAATCACAAAATTCGAAAAATCGTGAAAAGTGGTGAAATATTGGATTCGAGTGCATTAATTGAGGAAAACTTGATTGAAATAGCTACTGCAAGCTTACTAGTCATAATGCATCGAGAATTGGTTTCCTCGGAATCTGACGAATATTTATGGATTTCTGAAGGCATTACACAAGGGAAAATCAATAAAATCGAAAAATCGTAAAAAGTGGTTACATTTTGGATCCGAGTCCAATAATTCAGGAAAACTTGATTGGAATAGCGACTGGAAGCTTACCAGTCACAATGCATCAAGAATTGGTTTCCTCAGAATTTGACGAATTTTTATGGATTTCTGTAGGCATTACACTTGGAAAAATCAACAAAATCGAAAAATCATAAAAAGTGGTCAAATTCTTGATCCGAGTCCAATAATTAAAGAAAACTTGATTGGAATAGCTACTGTAAGCTTACCAGTCACAATGCATCGAGAATTGGCTTCGTCGGAATCTGACGAATTTTTATGGATTTTTGAATTCATTACACTAGGGAAAATCACAAAAATCCTAAAAAGTGGTAAAAATTTTGATCCGAGTCCAATAATTCTTGAAAACTTGATTGGGATAGCTACTGGAAGCTTACCAGTCACAACGCATCGAGAATTGGCTTCGTCAAAATCTGACGAACTTTTATGGATTTCTGAAGGCATTGCACTAGGGGAAATCACCAAAATCGAAAAATCGTAAAAAGTGGTGAAATTTTGGATCCGAATCCAATAATTCAGGAAAACTTGATTGGAATAGCTACTGGAAGCTTACCAGTCACAGTTTATCGAGAATTGACTTCGTTGAAATCTGACGAATTTTTATGCATTTCTGAAAGCATTACACTTGGAAAAATCACCAAAATCGTAAAAAGTGGTGAAATTTTTGATCCGAGTCCAATAATTTAGGAAAACTTGATTGGAATAGTTATTCGATGCTAAGCAGTCATCATGCATCGAGAATTAGATTCGTCGAAATCTGACGAATTTTTATGGATTTCTGAAGGCATTACACTAGGGAAAATCACCAAAATCGTAAAAAGTGGGGAAATTTTGTATCCGAGTCCAATAATTTAGGAAAACTTTATTGGAATAGCTACTGTAAGCTTACCGTTCACAATGTATCGAGAATTGGCTTCATCGAAATTTGGTAAATTTTTATGGATTTCTGAAAGCATTACACTAGGGAAAATCACCAAAATCCTAAAAAGTGGTAAAATTTTTGATCCGAGTCCAATAATTCTGGAAAACTTGATTGGAATAGCGACACAAAGCTAAGCAGTCATCATGCATCGAGAATTGGTTTCGTAGAAATCTGACGAATTTTTATGGATTTCTGAAGGCATTACACTAGGGAAAATCACCAAAATCGTCAAAAGTGGAGAAATTTTGGATCGGAGTCCAATAATTCAGGAAAACTTGATTGAAATAGCTACTGGAAGCTTACCAGTCACAATGCATTACTAATTGGCTTCGTCGGAATCTGACGAATTTTTATGGATTTATGAAGGCATTACACTTGGGAAAATAAAAAAAAATAGTAAAAAGTGATGAAATTTTGGATCCGAGTCCAATAATTCAGGAAAGATTGATTGGAATAGCTACTAGAAGCTTACCAGTCACAACGCATCGACAATTGGGTTCGTCGGAATCTGACGAATTTTTATGGATTTCTGAAGGCAATACACTAGGGAAAATCAACAAAATCGAAAAATCATAAAAAGTGGTGAAGTTTTGGATCCGAATCCAATAATTCAGGAAAACTTTATTGGAATAGCTAATGAAAGCTTACCAGTCAGAATACATCAAGAATTGACTTCGTCAGAATCTGACGAATTTTTATGGATTTCTGAAGGCATTACACTAGGGAAAATCAATAAAATCGTAAAAAGTGATGAAATTTTGGATCCGAGTCCAATAATTAAGGAAAACTTTATTGAAATAGCTCCTGGAAGCTTACCAGTCACAACGCATCGGGAATTGGCTTCGTCGGAATCTGACGAATTTTTATGGATTTCTGAAGGCATTGCACTAGGAAAAATCACCAATATCGAAAAATCGTAAAAAGTTGTGAAATTTTTGATCCGAGCCCACTAATTCAGGAAAACTTGATTGGAATAGCTACTGGAAGCTTACCAGTCACAGTGTATCGAGAATTGACTTCGTCGGAATCTGACGAATTTTTTTGGATTTCTAAAAGCATTACACTATGGAAAATCACCAAAATCGTAAAAAATGGTGAAATTTTTGATCCGAGTCAAATAATTCTTGAAAATTTGATTGGAATAGCTACTGGAAGCTTACCAGTCATAACGCATCGAGAATTGGCTTTGTCGGAATCTGTCGAATTTTTATGGATTTCTGAAGGCATTACACTAGGGAAAATCACAAAAATCGAAAAATAGTAAAAATTGTGAAATTTTGGATCCGAGTCCAATAATTCCGGAAAACTTAATTGGAATAGCTAATGAAAGCTTACCAGTCAGAATGCATCGAGAATTGGTTTCGTCGGAATCTGACGAATTTTTATGGATTTCTGAAGGTATTACACTATGAAAAATCACAAAAATCGTAAAATGTGATGAAATTTTTGATCGGAGTCCAATAATTTAGGAAAACTTGATTGGAATAGCTACTGGAAGCTTACCAGTCACAACGCATTGGGAATTGGTTTCGTCAGAATCTGACGAATTTTTATGGATTTCTGAAGGCATTACACTAGGGAAAATCACCAATATCGAAAAATCGTAAAAAGTGGTGAAATTTTGGATACGAGTGCAATAATTTAGGAAAACTTGATTGGAATAACTACTGGAAGCTTACTAGTCACAGTGTATCGAGAATTGACTTCGTTGGAATCTGACGAATTTTTATGGATTTCTGAAAGCATTACACTAGGGAAAATCACAAAAATCGTAAAAAGTGGCGAAATTTTTGATCCGAGTCCAATAATTTAGGAAAACTTGATTGGACTAGTTAATCGAAGCTAAGCAGTCATCATGCATCGAGAATTGGCTTCGTCGAAATCTGACGAATTTTTATGGATTTTTAAAGGCATTACACTTAGGAAAATCACCAAAATCGTAAAAAGTGGTGAACTTTTGGATCCGAGTCCAATAATTCAGGAAAACTTGATTGGAATAGCTACTGGAAGCTTACCAGTCACAATATATCGAGAATTGGCTTTGTCGGAATCTTGCAAATTTTTATAGATTTCTGAAACCCTTACACTAGGAAAAATCACCAAAATCGTAAAAAGTGGTGAAATTTTGGATCCGAGTCCAATAATTCTGCAAAACATGATTGGAATAGCTACTGGAAAGTTATCAGTCACAATGCGTCAAGAATTGGCTTCATCAAAATCTGACGAATATTTATGGATTTCTGAAGACATTACACTAGGGAAAATCACCAAAATCGAAAAATCATAAAAAGTAGTGAAATTTTGGATCCGAGTCCAATAATTAAGGAAAACTTTAATTGGAATAGCTACTGGAAGCTTACCAGTCAATATGCATCGGGAATTAGTTTCGTTGGAATTGGACGAATTTTTATGGATTTCTGAAGGCATTACACTAGGGAAAATCACCAAAATCGTAAAAAGTCGGGAAATTTTTGATCCGAGTCCAATAATTCAGGAAAACTTGATTGGAATAGCTACTGGAAGCTTACTAGTCACAATGCATCGAGAATATGCTTCATCGGAATCTGACGATTTTTTATGGATTTCTGAAGGTATTGCACTAAGGAAAATCATCAAAATCGAAAAATCGTAAAAAGTTGTGAAATTTTTTATCCGATTCGAACAATTCAGGAAAACTAGATTGGAATAGCTACTGGAAACTTAACAGTCACAATGCGTCAAGAATTGGCTTCATCAAAATCTGACGAATATTTATGGATTTCTGAAGACATTACACTAGGGAAAATCACCAAAATCGAAAAATCATAAAAAGTGGTGAAATTTTTGATCCGAGTCCAATAATTCAGGAAAACTTTATTGCAATAGCTACTCGAAACTTACCAGTCACAATATATCGAGAATTGGCTTGGTCCAAATCTGATGAATTTTATGGATTTCTGAAGACATTACACTAGAAAAATCACTAAATTAGAATAATCGTAAAAAGTGGTGAAATATTGGGTTCGACTCCAATAATTCAGGAAAAATTGATTGAAATAGCTACTGGAAACTGACCAGTCACAATTCATCGAGAATCGGTTTCGTCGAAATTTGACGAATTTTTGTGGATTTTTAAAGGCATTACACTAGGGAAAATCACCAAAACAAAAAAAAAATTGTGAAATTTTGGATCCGAGTCCAATAATTCAGGAAAACTTGATTGAAATAGCTACAGAAAGCTTACCAGTCACAATGCATCGAGAATTGTCTTTGTCGGAATCTGACGAATTTTTATGAATATCTGAAGAAATTACACTAGGGAAAATCACCAAAATCGAAAAATCGTAAAAAGTGGTGAAATTTTGGATCCGAGTCCAATAATTCAGGAAAACTTTATTGCAATAGCTACTGGAAGCTTACCAGTCACAATGTATCGAGAATTGGCTTCGTCAGAATCTGACGAATTTTTATTGATTTCTGAAGACATTACACTAGAAAAATCACCAAACTCGAAAAATCATAAAAAGTGGTGAAATATTAGATCCGAGTCCAATAATTCGGAAAAACTTTATTAAAATAGCTACTGGAACCTGACCAGTCACAATTCATTGAGAATTGGATTCGTCGGAATCTGACGAATTTTTATGGATTTCTTAAGGCATTACACTAGGGAAAATCACCAAAACAGAAAAAAGTGGTGAAATTTTGGATCCGAGTCCAATAATTCAAGAAAACTTAATTGAAAAAGCTACTGGAATCTTTCTGGTCACAATGCATCGAGAATTGGATTCGTCGGAATCTCACGAATTTTTATGGATTTCTGAACGCATTACACTAGGGAAAATCACAAAAATCGTAAAAAGTGGTGAAATTTTTTATCCGAGTCCAATAATTCAGAAAATCTTGATTGGAATAGGTACTAGAATTTTACAAGTCACAACGCATCGAGAATTGGTTTCGTCGGAATCTAACGAATTTTTATGGAATTCTTAAGGCATTACACTAGGGAAAATCACTAACACAGAAAAAAGTGGTGAAATTTTTGATCCGAGTCCAATAATTCAGGAAAACTTGATTGAAATAGCTACTGGAAGCTTACCAGTCACAATGCATCGAGAATTGGCTTCGTCGGAATCTGACGAATTTTTATGGATTTCTGAAGGCATTACACAAGGAAAAATCACTAAAACAGAAAAAATTGGTGAAATTTTGGATCCGAGTCCAATAATTCTGGAAAACTTGATTGAAATAGCTACTAGAAGCTTACCAGTCACAATGCATCAAGAATTGGCTTCATTGGAATCTGATGAATTTTTATGGATTTTTTAAGGCATTACACTAGGGAAAATCACAAAAAAGAAAAAAGTGGTGAAATTTTTGATCCGAGTCCAATAATTCAGGAAAACTTGATTGAAATAGCTACTGGAAGCTTACCAGTCACAATGCATCGAGAATTGGCTTCGTCGGAATCTGACGAATTTTTATGGATTTCTGAAGGTATTACACAAGGAAAAATCACCAAAACAGAAAAAATTGGTGAAATTTTGGATCCGAGTCCAATAATTCTGGAAAACTTGATTGAAATAGCTACTAGAAGCTTATCAGTCACAATGCATCGAGAATTGGCTTCATTGGAATCTGATGAATTTTTATGGATTTTATAAGGCATTACACTAGGGAAAATCACAAAAAAAGAAAAAAGTGGTGAAATTTTTGATCCGAGTCCAATAATTCAGGAAAACTTGATTGAAATAGCTACTGGAAACTTACCAGTCACAATGCATCGAGAATTTGCTTCATCGAAATCTGATGAATTTTTATGGATTTCTGAAGGCATTACACTCGGCAAAATCAAAAAAATCGTAAAAAGTGGTAAAATTTTGGATCCAAGTCCAATAATTAAGGAAAACTTGATTGGAATAGCTACTGAAAACTTACTAGTCATAATGCATCGAGAATTGGATTCGTCGAAATCTGATGAATTTTTATGGATTTCTGATTACATTACACTAGAAAAATCACTAAATTCGAAAAATCATAAAAACTGGTGAAATATTGGATCCGAGTCAAATAATTTAGGAAAACTTGATTGAAATAGCTACTAGAAGCTTACCAGTCACAATTCATCGAGAATTGGCTTCGTCGGAATCTGACGAATTTTTACGGATTTCTTAAGGCATTACACTAGGGAAAATCACCAAAACAAAAAAAAGTGGAGAAATTTTGGATCCGAGTACAATAATTCAGGAAAACTTGATTGAAATAGCTACTGGAAGCTTACTAGTCACAATGCATAGAGAATTGGATTCGTCGGAATCTGATGAATTTTTATGGATTTCTTAAGGCATTGCACTATGAAAAATCATCAAAATCGAAAAATCGTAAAAAGTGGTGAAATTTTTGATCCGAGTCCAACAATTCAGGAAAACTATATTGGAATAGCTACTGGAAACTATCAGTCACAATGTACCGGGAAATGGCTTGGTCGAAATCTGACGAATTTTTATGGATTTCTGAATACATTACACTAGAAAAATCACCAAATTCGAAAAATCGTAAAAAGTGGTGAAATATTGGATCCGAGCCCAATAATTCAGGAAAACTTAATTGAAATAGCTACTGGAAACTGACCAGTCATAATTCATCGAGAATTGGCTTCATCGGAATCTGACAAATTTTTATGGATTTCTTAAGGCATTACACTAGGGAAAATCACCAAAAAAACAGTGTTGAAATTTTGGATCCGAGTCCAATAATTTAGGAAAACTTAATTGAAATAGCTGCTGGAAGCTTACCAGTCACAATGCATCGAAAATTGGTTTCGTCGGAATCTGACGAATTTTTATGGATTTCTGAAGGCATTACACTAAGGAAAATCAGCTAAATCGTAAAAATTGGCGAAATTTTGGATCCGAGTCCAATAATACAGGAAAACTTGATTGGAATAGCTACTGGAATCTTACCAGTCAGAACGCATTGAGAATTGGTTTCGTCGAAATCTGACGAATTTTTATTGATTTCTTAAGGCATTACACTAGGGAAAATCACCAAAACAAAAAAAAAGTTGTGAAATTTTGGATCCGAGTCCAATAATTCAGGAAAACTTGATTGAAATAGCTACTTGAAGCTTACCAGTCACAATACATCGAGAATTTGCTTCGTCGGAATCTGACGAATTTTTATAAATTTCTGAAGGCATTACACTCGGGAAAATCAAAAAAATCGTAAACAGTTGTGAAATTTTGGATCCGAGTCCAATAATTCAGGAAAACTTGATTGGAATAGCTACTAGAAGCTTACCAGTCACAACGCATCGAGAATAGGTTTCGTCGGAATCTGACGAATTTTTATGGATTTCTGAAGGCATTACACAAGGGAAAATCACTAAAATCGAAAAATTGTAAAAAGTGGTGAAATTTTTGATCCGAGTCCAATAATTCAGGAAAAATTTATTGGAATAGCTAATGAAAGCTTACCAGTTAGAATGCATCGAGAATTGGTTTCGTCGGAATCTGACAAATTTTTATAGATTTCTGAAGGCATTACACTAGTTAAAATCACAAAAATCGTAAAAAGTGATGAAATTTTGGATCCGAGTCCAATAATTCAGGAAAACTCTTTTGGAATAGCTACTGGAAGCTTACCAGTCACAACGCATCGAGAATTGTCTTCGTCGGAATCTGACGAATTTTTATGGATTTCTGAAGGCATTACACTAGGGAAAATCACCAAAATCTAAAAATCGTAAAAAGTGGTGAAATTTTGGATCCGAGTCCAATAATTCAGGAAAACTTGATTTGAATAGCTACTGGAAGCTTACCAATCACAGTGTATCGAGAATTGACTTCGTCGGAATCTGACGAATTTTTATGGATTTCTGAAAACATTACATTAGGAAAAATCACCAAAATCGTAAAAAGTCGTGAAATTTTTTATCCGAGTCCAATAATTCAGAAAAACTTGATTGGAATAGTTACTCAAAGCTAAGCAGTCATCATGCATCGAGAATTGGTTTCGTCAAAAATCTGACGAATTTTTATGGATTTTCTGAAGGCATTACACTAAGGAAAATCACCAAAATCGTAAAAAGTGAGGAAATTTTTGATCCGAGTCGAATAATTCAGGAAAACTTGATTGGAACAGCTACTGGAAGATTACCAATCTCAACGTATCGAGAATTGGCTTCATCAGAATCTTGCAAATTTTTATGGATTTCTGAAAGCATTACATTAGGGAAAATCACCAAAATCGTAAAAAGTGGTGAAATTTTTGATCCGAATCCAATAATTTAGGAAAACTTGATTGGAATAGCTACTGGAAGCTTAACAGTCATAATGCATCGAGAATTGGCTTCGTCAGAATCTAATGAATTTTTATGAATATCTGAAGGCATTGCACTAGGCAAAATCATCAAAATCGAAAAATTGTAAAAAGTGGTAAAATTTTTGATCCGAGCCCAACAATTCAGGAAACTAGATTGGAATAGCTACTGGAAACTTATCAGTCACAATGCGTCGAGAATTGGTTTCATCGGAATCTGACGAATTTTTATTAATTTCTGAAGGCATTATACACTAGGAAAAATCACAAAAATCGAAAAATCGTAAAAAGTGATGAAATTTTGGATTCGAGTCCAATAATTCAGGAAAACTTTATTGCAATAGCTACCGGAAGCTTACCAGTACAATGTATTGAGAAATGGCTTGGTCGAAATCTGACGAATTTTTATGGATTTCTGAAGACATTAAACTAGAAAAATTACCAAATTCGAAAAATCGTAAAAAGTGGTGAAATATTGGATCCGAGTCCAATAATTCAGGAAAAATTGATTGAAATAGCTACTGAAAACCTACCAGTCACAATTCATTGAGAATTGGATTTGCCGGAATCTGACGAATTTTTATGGATTTCTTAAGGCATTACACTAGAGAAAATCACAAAAAAAAAGTGGTGAAATTTTTGATCCGAGTCTAATAATTCAGGAAAACTTGATTGAAATAGCTACTGGAAGCTTACCAGTCACAATGCATCGAGAATTGGCTTCGTCGAAATCTGACAAATTTTTATGGATTTCTGAAGGCATTACACTAGGGAAAATCACAAAAAACGTAAAAAGTGGTGAAATTTTGGATCCGTGTCCAATAATTCAGGAAAACTTAATTGGAATAGCTACATGAATCTTACTAGTCACAACGCATCGAGAATTGATTTTGTCGGAATCTGACGAATTTTTATGGATTTCTGAAGGCATTACACTAGGGAAAATCACCAAAACCGAAAAAAGTGGTGAAAATTTTGATCCGAGTCCAATAATTCAGGAAAACTTTCACAATGCATCGAGAATTGGCTTCGTCGAAATCTGACGAATTTTTATGGATTTATGAAGGCATTACACTCGAGAAAATCAAAAAAATCGTAAAAAGTGGTGAAATTTAGGATCCGAGTCTAATAATTCAGGAAAACTTGATTGGAATAGCTACTGAAAGCTTACCAGTCACAACGCATCGAGAAGTGGATTCGTCGAAATCTGACGAATTCTTATGGATTTCTGAAGACATTACACTAGAAAAATCACCAAATTTGAAAAATCGTAAAAAGTGGTGAAATATTGAATCCGAGTCCAATAATTCAGGAAAACTTGATTGAAATAGCTAATGGAAGCTTACCAGTCACAATGCATTGAGAAATGGCTTCGTCGGAATCTGACGAATATTTATGAATTTCTGATGGCATTAGACTAGGGAAAATCACCAAAATCGAAAAATCGTAAAAAATAGTGAAATTTTTGATCCGAGTCCAATAATTCAGGAAAACTTGATTGGAATAGCTACTAGAAGCTTACCAGTCACAACGCATCGAGAATTGGTTTCGTCGAAATCTGACGAATTTTTATGAATTTCTGAAAGCATTACACTAGGGAAAATCACAAAAATCGAAAAATCATAAAAAGTGATAAAATTTTTGATCCGAGTCCAATAATTCAAGAAAACTTTATTTGAATAGCTAATGAAAGCTTACAAGTCATAATGCATCGAGAATTGGTTTCGTCGGAATCTGACGAATTTTTATGGATTTCTGAAGGCATTACACTAGGAAAAATCACAAAAATCTTAAAAAGTGATGAAATTTTTTATCCGAGTCCAATAATTCGGGAAAACTTGATTGGAATAACTACTGAAAGCTTACCAGTCAAAACGCATAGGGAATTGGCTTCATCGGAATCTGACGAATTTTTATGGATTTCTGAAGGCATTACACTAGGGAAAATCACCAAAATTGAAAAATCGTAAAAAGTGGTGAAATTTTGGATCTGAGTCCAATAATTTAGGAAAACTTGATTGAAATAGCTACTTGAAACTTACCAGTCACAATGTATCGAGAATTGGTTACGTCAGAATGTGGCAAATTTTTATGGATTTCTGAAAGCATTACATTATGGAAAATCACTAAAATCGTAAAAAGTGGTGAAATTTTTTATCCGAGTCCAATTATTTTGGAAAACTTGATTGGAATAGCTACTCGAAGCTAAGCAGTCATCATACATCTAGAATTGGTTTCGTCGAAATCTGACAAATTTTTATGTATTTCTGAATGTATTACACTAGGGAAATCACCAAAATCGTAAAAAGTGGAGAAATTTTGGATCCGAGTCCAATAATTTAGGAAAACTTGATTGAAATAGCTACTTGAAACTTACCAGTCACAATGTATCGAGAATTGGTTACGTCAGAATCTAGCAAATTTTTATGGATTTCTGAAAGCATTACATTATGGAAAATCGCTAAAATCGTAAAAAGTGGTGAAATTTTTTATCCGAGTCCAATTATTTTGGAAAACTTGATTGGAATAGCTACTCGAAGCTAAGCAGTCATCATACATCGAGAATTGGTTTCGTCGAAATCTGACAACTTTTTATATATTTCTGAATGCATTACACTAGGAAAAATCACCAAAATCGTAAAAAGTGGAGAAATATTGGATCCGCGTCCAATAATTTAGGAAAACTTGATTGGAATAGCTACTGGAAGCTTACCAGTCATAATGCATCGAGAATTGGTTTCGTCGGAATCTGACGAATTTTTATGAATTTCTGAAGGCATTGCTCTAAGGAAAATCATCAAAATCGAAAAATCGTAAAAAGTGGTTAAATTTTTTATCCGAGTCCAACAATTCAGGAAAACTAGATTGGAATAGCTACTTGAAACTTATCAGTCACAATGCATCGAGAATTAGCTTCATCGGAATCTGACGAATTTTTATGAATTTCTGAAGGCATTACACCAGGGAAAATCACCAAAATCAAAAAATCGTAAAAACTGATGAAATTTTGGATCCGAGTCCAATAATTCAAGAAAACTTTATTGCAATAGCTACCGGAAGCTTACCAGTCACAATGTATCGAGAATTGGCTTGGTCGAAATCTGACGAATTTTTATGGATTTCTGAAGACATTAAACTAGAAAAATCACCAAATTCGAAAAATCGTAAAAAGTGGTGAAATATTGGATCCGAGTCCAATAATTCAGGAAAACTTGATTGAAATAACTACTGAAAACCTACCAGTCACAATTCATCGAGAATTGGATTTGTCGGAATTTGACGAATTTTTATGGATTTTTTAAGGCATTATACTAGGGAAAATCACCAAAACAAAAAAAAGTGGTGAAATTTTTGATCCGAGTCCAATAATTGAGGAAAAATTGATTGAAATAGCTACTGAAAGCTTACCAGTCACAATGCATCGAGAATTAGCTTCGTCGGAATCTGACGAATTTTTATGGATTTCTGAAGGCATTACACTAGGGAAAATCACAAAAATCGTAAAAAGTGGCGAAATTTTGGATCCGTGTCCAATAATTCAGGAAAACTTGATTGGAATAGCTACTGGAATCTTACTAGTCACAACGCATCGAGAATTAGTTTTGTCGGAATCTGACGAATTTTTATGGATTTCTGAAGGCATTACACTAGGGAAAATCACCAAAACAGAAAAAAGTGTTGAAATTTTGGATCCGAGTCCAATAATTCAGGAAAACTTGATTGAAATATCTATTGGAAGTTTACCAGTTACAATGCATCGAGAATTAGTTTCGTCGGAATCTGACGAATTTTTATGTATTTATGAAGGCATTACACTAAGGAAAATCACCAAAATCGTAAAAAGTGGAAAAATTTTGGATCCGAGTCCAATAATTCAGGAAAATTTGATTGGAATAGCTACTGGAAGCTTACTAGTCACAATGTATCGAGAATTGGCTTCGTCAGAATCTAGCAAATTTTTATGGATTTCTGAAAGCATTACATTAGGGAAAATCACCAAAATCGTAAAAAGTGATGAAATTTTGATCCGAGTCCAATTATTTTGGAAAAATTGATTGGAATAGCTACTCGAAGCTAAGCAGTCATCATACATCGAGAATTGGTTACGTCGAAATCTGACAAATTTTCATGTATTTCTGAATGCATTACACTAGGGAAAATCACCAAAATCGTAAAAAGTGGAGAAATTTTGGATCCGAGTCCAATAATTTAGGAAAACTTGATTAAAATAGCTACTGAAAGCTTAACAGTCATAATACATTGAGAATTGGTTTCGTCGGAATATGACGAATTTTTATGAATATCTGAAGGCATTGCACTAGGGAAAATCATCAAAATCGAAAAATCGTAAAAAGTGGTGAAATTTTTGACCCGAGTCCAACAATTCAGGAAAACTAGATTGGAATAGCTACTGGAAACTTATCAGTCACAATGCGTCGAGGATTGTCTTCATCGGAATCTGACGAATTTTTATGAATTTCTGAAGGCATTACACTAGGAAAAATCACCAAAATCGAAAAATCGTAAAAAGTGATGAAATTTTGAATCTGAGTCCAATAATTCAGGAAATATTTATTGCAATAGCTACCGGAAGCTTATCAGTCACAATGTATCGAGAATTGGCTTGGTCGAAATCTGACGAATTTTTATGGATTTCTGAAGACATTACACTAGAAAAATCATCAAATTCGAAAAATCGTAAAAAGTGGTGAAATATTGGATCCGAGTCCAATAATTTAGGAAAACTTGATTAAAATAGCTACTGAAAACCTACCAGTCACAATTTATCGAAAATTTAATTTGCCGAAATCTGACGAATTTTATGGATTTCTTAAGGCATTACACTAGAGAAAATCAACAAAACAAAAAAAAGTGGTGAAATTTTTTATCCGAGTCCAATAATTCAGGAAAACTTGATTGAAATAGCTACTGGAAGCTTACCAGTCACAATGCATCGAGAATTAGCTTTGTCGGAATCTGACGAATTTATATGGATTTCTGAAGGCATTACACTAGGGAAAATCACAAAAATCGTAAAAAGTGGTGAAATTTTGGATCCGTGTCCAATAATTCAGGAAAATTTGATTGGAATAGCTACTGGAATCTTACTAGTCACAATGCATCGAGAATTGGTTTTGTCGGAATCTGACGAATTTTTATGGATTTTTGAAGGCATTACACTAGGGAAAATCAGCAAAATAGAAAAAAGTGGTGAAATTTTGGATCCGAGTCTAATAATTCAGGAAAACTTGATTGAAATATCTACTGGAAGCTTACCAGTCACAATGCATTGAGAAATGGCTTCGTCGAAATCTGACGAATATTTATGAATTTCTGAAGGCATTACACTAGGAAAAATTGCCAAAATCGAAAAATCGTAAAAAATGGTGAAATTTTTTATCCGAGTCCAATAATTCAGGAAAACTTGATTGGAATATCTACTGGAATCTTACTAGACACAACGCATCGAGAATTGGTTTTGTCGGAATCTGACGAATTTTTATGGATTTCTGAATGCATTACATTAGGGAAAATCACCAAAACAGAAAAAAGTGGTGAAATAATGGATCCGAGTCAAATAATTCAGGAAAACTTGATTGAAATAGCTACTGAAAGCTTACCAGTCACAATGCATCGAGAATTGGCTTCGTCGGAATCTGACGAATTTTTATGGATTTCTGAAAGCATTACACTAGGAAAAATCACAAAAATCGTAAAAAGTGGTGAAATTTTTGATCCTTGTCCAATAATTCAGGAAAACTTGATTGGAATAGCTACTGGAATCTTACCAGTCACAACGCATCGAGAATTGGTTTTGTCGGAATCTGACTAATTTTTATGAATTTCTGAAGGCATTACACTAGGAAAAATCACCAAAGCAGAAAAAGTGGTGAAATTTTTGATCCGAGTCCAATAATTCATGAAAACTTGATTGAAATATCTACTGGAAGCTTACCAGTCACAATGCATCGAGAATAGGCTTCGTCGGAATCTGACGAATTTTTATAGATTTCTGAAGGCATTACACTAAGGAAAATCACAAATATCGTAAAAAGTGGGGAAATTTTGGATCCGAGTCCAATAATTCAGGAAAACTTGATTGGAATAGCTACTGGAAGCTTACCAGTCACAATGTATCGAGAATTGGATTCGTGAGAATCTGGCAAATTTTTATGGATTTCTGAAAGCTTTACATTATGTAAAATCACTAAAATCGTAAAAAGTGATGAAATTTTTGATCCGAGTCCAATTATTTTGGAAAACTTGATTGGAATAGCTACTCGAAGCTAAGCAGTCAACATACATCGAGAATTAACTTCGTCGAAATCTGACAAATTTTTATTTATTTCTGAATGCATTACACCAGGGAAAATCACCAAAATCTTAAAAAGTGGAGAAATTTTGGATCCGAATCCAATAATTTAGGAAAACTTGATTGGAATAGCTACTGGAAGCTTATCAGTCATAATGCATCGAGAATTGGCTTCGACGAAATCTGACAAATTTTTATGAATTTTTTAAGGCATTGCACTAGGGAAAATCATCAAAATCGAAAAATCGTAAAAAGTGGTGAAATTTTTGATACAAGTCCAACAATTTAGGAAAACTAGATTGGAATAGCTACTGAAAACTTATCAGTCACAATGCGTCGAGAATTGGCTTCATCGAAATCTGATGAATTTTTATGAATTTCTGAAGGCATTACACTAGGGAAAATCAGCAAAATCGAAAAATCGTAAAAAGTGATGAAATTTTGGATCCGAGTCCAATAATTCAGGAAAAATTTATTGCAATAGCTACCGGAAGCTTACCAGTCTCAATGTATGGAGAATTGGCTTGGTCGAAATCTGACGAATTTTTATGGATTTCTGAAGACACTACACTAGAAAAATCACCAAATTCGAAAAATCGTAAAGAGTGGTGAAATATTGGATACGAGTCCAATAATTCAGGAAAACTTGATTGAAATAGCTACTGAAAACCTACCAGTCACAATTCATTGAGAATTGGATTTGTCGGAATATGACGAATTTTTACGGATTTCTTAAGGCATTACACTAGGGAAAATCAACAAAACAAATAAAAGTGGTGAAATTTTGGATCCGAGTCCAATAATTCAGGAAAACATGATTGAAATAGCTACTGAAAGCTTACCAGTCAAAATGTATCGAGAATTGGTTTCGTCGAAATCTGACGAATTTTTATGGATTTCTTAAGGCATTACACTCGAGAAAATCAAAAAAACCATAAAAGTGGTGAAATTTGGGATTCGAGTCTAATAATTCAGGAAAACTTAATTGGAATAGCTACTGAAAGCTTACCAGTCACAACGCATCGAGAATTGGATTCGTCGAAATCTGACGAAGTTTTATGGATTTCTGAAGACATTACACTAGAAAAATCACCAAATTCGAAAAATCATAAAAAGTGGTGAAATATTGGATCCGAGTCCAATAATTCAGGAAAACTTGATTGAAATAGCTACTGGAAGCTTACCAGTAACAATGCATCGAGAAATGGCTTCGTCGGAATCTGACGAATATTTATGAATTTCTGAAGGCATTACACTAGGGAAAATCATCAAAATCGAAAAATCGTAAAAAATGGTGAAATTTTTGATCCGAGTACAATAATTCAGGAAAACTTGATTGGAATAGCTTCTAAAAGCTTACCAGTCACAACGCATCAAGAATTGGCTTCGTCGAAATCTAACGAATTTTTATGGATTTCTGAAAGTATTACACTAGGGAAAATCACCAAAATCGAAAAATCGTAAAAAGTAATGAAATTTTTGATCCGAGTCCAAAAATTCAGGAAAACTTTATTGGAATAGCTAATGAAAGCTTACCAGTCACAATGCATCGACAATTGGTTTCGTCAGAATCTGACGAATTTTTATAGATTTCTGAAGGCATTACACTAGGAAAAATCACAAAAATCGTAAAAAGTGATGAAATTTTTGATCCGAGTACAATAATTCAGGAAAACTTGATTGGAATATCTACTGGAAGCTTACCAGTCACAACGCATAGGGAATTGGCTTCATCGAAATCGGACGAATTTTTATGGATTTCTGAAGGTATTACACTAGGGAAAATCACCAAAATCGAAAAATCGTAAAAAGTGGTGAAATTTTGGATCCGAGTCCAATAATTCAGGAAAACTTGATTGAAATAGCTACTTGAAGCTTACCAGTCACAATGTATCGAGAATTGACTTCGTCGGAATCTGACGAATTTTTATGGATTTCTGAAAGCATTGCACTAGGAAAAATCACCAAAATCGTAAAAAGTGGTGAAATTTTTGATCCGAATCCAATAATTCAGGAAAACTTGATTGGAATAGTTACTCGAAGCTAAACAGCCATCATGCATCGAGAATTGGCTTCGTCGAAATTTGACGATTTTTATGGATTTCTGAAGGCATTACACTAGGAAAAATCACCAAAATCGTAAAAAGTGGGGAAATTTTGGATCCGAGTCCAATAATTTAGGAAAACTTGATTGGAATAGCTACTGAAAGCTTACCAGTCGCAATGTATCGAGAATTGATTTCGTCGAAATCTGGCAAATTTTTATGGATTTCAGAAAGCATTACACTAGGGAAAATCACTAAAATCGTAAAAAGTGATGAAATTTTTGATCCGAGTCCAATAATTCTGGAAAATTTGATTGGAATAGCTACTCGAAGCTAAGCAGTCATCATGCATTGAGAATTGGTTTCGTCGAAATCTGACGAATTTTTATGGATTTCTGAAGGCATTACACTAGGGAAAATCACCAAAATCGTAAAAAGTGGAGAAATTTTTTATCCGAGTCCAATAATTCAGGAAAACTTGATTGGAATAGCTACTGAAAGCTTACCAGTCACAATGCATTGAGAATTGGCTTTGTTGGAATCTGACGAATATTTATGGATTTCTAAAGGCATCACACTAGAGAAAATCATCAAAATCGTAAAAAGTGGTGAAATTTTTGATTCGAGTCCAATAATTCAGGAAAATTTGATTGGAATAGATACTGGATGCTTATCAGTCACAATGTATCGAGAATTGGTTTCGTCAGAATCTGGCGAATTTTTATGGATTTCTGAAAGCATTACACTAGGAAAAATCACCAAAATCGTAAAAAGTGGGGAAATTTTTGATCTGAATCCAATAATTCAACAAAACTTGATTGGAATAGCTACTGAAAGCTAACCAGTCACCATGCATCGAGAATTAGTTTCGTCGAAATCTGACGAATTTTTATGGATTTCTGAAGGCATTACACTAGGAAAAATCACCAAAATCGTAAAAAGTGGTGAAATTTTTGACCCGAGTACAATAATTCAGGAAAACTTGATTGGAATAGCTACTGAAAACTTACCAATAAAATATTATCGAGAATTAATTTCGTCAAAATCTGGAGAATTTTTATGAATTTCTGAAGGCATTACACTAGAAAAAATCACCAAAATCATAAAAAGTTGTAAAATTTTGGATCCGAATCCAATAATTTAAGAAAAAATGATTGGAGTAGCTACTAGAAGTTTACCAGTTAAATTACATCGAAAAATGGATTCGTCAGAATCTGACGAATTTTTATGGATTTCTGAAGGCGCTATACTAGGGAAAATCACCAAAATCGAAAAATCGTAAAAAGCGGTGAAATTTTGGATTCGAGTCCAATAATTCAGGAAAACTTGATTGGAATAGCTACTGGAATCTTACCAATCACAACGCATCGAGAATTAGTTTCGTCGAAATCTAAAGAATTTTTAAGGATTTCTGAAGGCATTACACTAGGAAAAATCACCAAAATCGAAAAAAGGGGTGAAATTTTGGATCCGAGTCCAATAATTCAGGAAAACTTGATTGGAATAGCTACTTGAAGCATACAAGTCACAATGCATCGAGAATTGGTTTCGTCGAAATCTGACCAAAATCGAAAAATCGTAAAAAGTGGTGAAATTTTGGATCCGAGTCCAATAATTCAGGAAAACTTAATTGGAATAGCTACTGGAAGCTTACCAGTCACAACGCATCGAGAATTGGTTTCGTCGAAATCAGACAAATTTTTATGGATTTCTGAAGGCATTACCCTAGGGAAAATCAACAAAACCGAAAAAAGTGGTGAAATTTTGGATCCGAGTCCAATAATTCAGGAAAACTTGATTGGAATAGCTACTGGAAGCATACAAATCACAATGCATCGAGAATTGGTTTCGTCGGAATCTGACGAATATTTATGGATTTCTGAAGGCATTACACTAGGGAAAATCAAAAAAATCATAAAAAGTGGTGAAATTTTGGATCCGAGTCCAATAATTCAAGAAAACTTGATTCGAATAGCTACTGAAAGCTTACCAGTCATAATAAGCCCTCAAAAGAACACCCAAAACTAAAATCTCACTCTTTAGTAAAATGTGACTTTAAAAAATAGAGAACCTGATCTCTAGCTTTAACGGCAGAACCACGAGCAAAAAGTCTGATCTCCAGCGTGACCAACACAAGAATGAACTAATTTTCAGCTCAAACGACAAAGTGAAACCTTGATCTCCAGCTTAAACGACACAGGCAGAAGGTCGGGAAGATGGAGTTGAGCTTCTGGAGAGTCCAAATGAGGAAACTGACACCACGGTTTGGCCGGAGACACCCAGGCGACGCCGGAGATGGAGTCAGAGAGCAAACGGTCGCCGGAATCTTTCCCACGCCCCGGCGCGTGAAGACGGAGGCAGAACCTTGTGGAGGCGCGTGAGATCCACTCGCCGGTCGTCTGGTCACCGGACTTTGTGCGAAGGCCGGAAACTCACTGGCGCTCCTTCTAACGCCGGCGGTGAGGGCAATAGGTCACCGGAGCTTGGTGACTTAATTAGGGCAGATTCACCCACTTTGACAAAGAACCCGAAATGAAACCAGAGAACCCAGAAAATCTAAAGGAGCCTAAGGCTCTGATACCATGTAAGTTAACAAAATGTTCTCTCAATCTTTATTACTTAGCAATTACATAGTTATATACAAAATTTGTATCTGAAGTCAACTATCATAATTCAACTATGTCTGCTCCTATCTATATCTGTTTCTACTACTCTTATATTTACTCCTATAATTACGGGAGTATGACAGTCTGTAACAGAATCTAAGGTAACTTGTTAGCTAAGGATATTTGGACATGAGTATGACAAATGGGTAGATATATGATGAGAAAAGGGCGTGCTAATTTTAGAAATGACATAGTTTATAGCTGTGCCATTTAACTTGGCTTGAGCATGTCCTAAGTCCACAAGTTCATGGTTGATTCATGGATGAAATTGATCTATTCATGTTCTTGATAAATTTGTTTTTAAGTGTTGAGGGCTGGCTAGTGTTCAAACAGAGATATAGATAATAGTTTTGCTCATAGTGATGTCTTTTTCATCCTTTTGGAATAAGTTTCTGTAAGTTTTTCATATTCTATTATGTTGCTCGTTTCTCCTTAGCTTCTTTTCACTGCTTATTTTTTTTTCTTTTTCTTTTTTTTTTATGGGGTCTGGTAGGCCGAAGCACAAGTCTGTTTCAGGCTTCCATCTTGCAAATTTGTCTCGTCGACTTGCGCCCACCAAACAACAAGATAGCCGAGGATTCAAGCAACAAGGTTTCCATGTACGAACAGTTCAATTGGGTGGACGTGCTACAAAAGTCAACTCCAAGAAACCGAATCAGAGCACAGTCAATAAAATTTCAATTGATGGAAAATGCGAGGAAAGGAAAAGGAGTGTAGGTGATCAAGTGGAGAAAATAAAAACAGGAATTCAATCTCATAAAGAAAAAAAGAGATCAAGGAAAAGAAAACAAAATGGAGGATCTGGTGTGCTAGATAAGACTGTTATGCAGTTGGACCATTTCATGAACGAGAATTACAGAAAAGGTGACAGTAACAACATTAAGGAAATCAGAAGCTGTACAAATATCGAGAAAGTGGGGAGTTGCATTGTTGGGGAGAAGAGCGAAGGAGATGATGTTCATATAGCTGCAGGAGTAGTTGAAATAGAGAGACAGATGAAATCTAAGAAAAGAAAGCGGAAATCTAATAAAAAGAAACAGGTTAATGTTCATAAAAATAATTCTTTTGGGGAACAAATAGGAGTTGATGGTAGCCTTGCAAGTGCTGATGGATTTCGTCAAGGTAGAAATGTTGTCCCAAATAACACTTTTGAGAAATTGGAGCATTCTGACTTTGGGAAACGGACGGATGGCAATAATGACGATGCAGAGCAAATAAAGATGCATGTGCAATCTAAGATATCTCATTCTCCGTTGGTGTTGTTTCAAGGTTCATGAGTAGTCCTTCAGTGCATCATTTTGGTGCAGCAAAAAGGATTTTACGTTATATTGCTGGAACTTTTGATTATGGAATATGGTATTCACATGTCTCAAATTTCAAGTTGGTTGGTTTTACTGACAGTGATTGGGCAAGCTGTTTGGATGATAGGAGAAGCACTTCTGGATATGTTTTTAGTCTTGGTTCGGGTGCAGTATCATGGAGTTCAAAGAAACAAGCCACAACAGTATTGTCATCTTCAGAGGCAGAATATGTTTCTGCTACTTCTTCAGCCTGTCAATGCATCTGGTTAAGAAGACTTCTTGCAGACATTTGTCAAAGGCAACAAAATCCATCTGAAATTTACTGTGATAATAAAGCAGCCATTGCAATGTCAAGAAATCCAAGTCATCATGGAAGAACAAAACATATTGACATTAGAGTTCATTTTATTCGTGAGCTGATTGCAAAAGGAGAAATAGTTTTGAAATTCTGCAGTACACATGAACAAGTGGCAGACATATTTACGAAGGCACTTTCAAGTCAGAAGCTTTTCTTCTTCAGATCACTACTTGGTGTATCCAACTTTGAATCAAGGGGGGCTGTTGAATATTGATTCAAAAGTTTGACTTGGTCTCTGTTTTGCTGCAGATTCTTGTAGCACACTTTTCGTGTTTTTTTAGTTAAGCAGAATAATATTTGTTAGTAGTGGCAAGATTTGCTGATTCAGTTGAGAATTTTTTGGATTTCAGTTTTTAATGTAAGCCTATTTAAAGGCCACATTTTATTCAAAATAATATAGCAGATACATTGCATTTTCTGCATTTCTTTTCTTCTATATTCTTGCTCTGTTTCTCCGTAAGCTCCAACAGAGAGAAAGGAACAGGGATCCAGCAAACTAGATATGATCCGAAGTACGATTCTTGAGGCAGAATAGACAGGATGGTGCCACAATGACGGTCTTGTGAAATTGGAGCGCATTGTGTTCAGTAAACAAAAGGTACTGTTGCCTATATAGGCACAAAGTAGACTGGAAAATACAGGAACGAACCAGATGCAAGAAGAATAGGCGAAGATTGACGAAAAGGAATGTGCTAAACTTAGGGCTGTCCAAAAGAAACTGAAAAATTGGAAAATCAAACCGTATCCAAAATGGAAAATAGGTTAACTGAAACCGGTGGTTAAAGTTAAGGGTGCATTAGGGGAGGTTTTTGTTTTCGGTTTTTTGTTTTTTTTTTTCAAAAATAAAACAAAACTCGTTCGGCAAATTTTTTTTGTTTCGATTTTTACAAAAATTTAAAGAAATAATTTTCATATCTAAAACAGAAACTAAAAATTTTTAAAATGTAGTTTTTAGGATTTTGCTAATTTATTCTTATTATCGCCGCCGTCGTCGCCACACCGCTACCATCATTACCACCTCTACTGCTACCACCACGCCTTCGCTTCCGCCACCACCACGCCACTGCCGTTGCTTCCGCTGTTGCCACCACCTCGCCTCCGCCATTGTCGCTGCCACCACCACGCCTCCGCCACTGCCACGCCACTGCCTTCGCCACCGCTGCTGCCACCACCACGCCACTGCCACCGCCATCGCCACCACACCTCCGCCACCAACGTGCTACTGTCGCCGCCGCTGCCGCCACAACCACTCCGCCTCCGCCATCACCACACTGCTACCGCTGCCACCACCACTACAACCAAACCACCACACCACTGCCGTCTCCACCACCACCACGCAGCTACCGCCACCACACCTCCGCCACCACCGTGCCACTGCCGCCACAACCACGCCGCCTCCACCGTCACAACCACACTGCTACCGTCGCCACCACCACTACAACCAAACCACCACACCACTGTCGTCTCCACCACTACCATGCAGCCACCGCCACTACTACTACACTGCTACCATCTCTACCACCACCACCACCACTGCCGCCACAACCACACCGTCGTCACCTCGATCGCTACCACACCACCGTCACCTCAACCACTACCGCGACAACCACACTGCCTTTGCTGCCATTGTCACTACCAAAATTATTATTATAATATACATAAATAATTAAAAAAATATATGAATAATTAAAAAATATGATAAAATTTTTCAATATATAAAACAGTTTCTAAAAAATAAATAACAAAAACTAAAAATAGTTTTTAGATTTTAAAAATAAAAAACTAAAAATCTGCAACTTTACCGAACACACTCTAAGATTTTTAATTTTTGATTTTTCAGATTTTAGTAAAGGTTTATGTTTTAAATAATTGGTTAATCAGTGATTTTTGGTTAATCGGTGATTTCTGTCCAATAGTATAATGACAGTTGGATTAAAAAAATTAATCCAAAAAATTAACTGTTCACCTTCTTGTCTCTGAATATTTTTTATTTTTGACCAATAGTATAATGACAGGTGGATTAAAAAAGGATTTTTGTTTTTCCTTCTTTTAGCTCTTTTGCTCTTTTAAAAGGGAAAAATTTTTCTTTTTTAAAAGCCTCCAAATTCGCTATTCGAATAATATAAAAGTCAACTAAAACAAAAATTGAGAAAAAATATTCATGAAATTCAAGGCTTATAGCTACAAACAAAATTCTCATAAACCAATTTGTGAAAACAAAGCAAAAAATTCTAATTGATAAACGGTGAATGGGAAATGCTAAGTATGTACTGTTGCTCTTTTAGTATTGTGAGTTATCTTTTTCAATACTTTTTGGTGCTCTTTAAATTCCACTATTTCAGTCACTCCATAATCACAGCTGAAAAATTGCCATGAAGTTACAGAGACGACAGTGAAAGTGAAGAAAGAGAGAGAGATTGTGGGGAATGAGGATTAATTAGTGGGTTTGATTTTGATAAATCGGAAAATCAAGGCAGAAAACAAAATGCAAGAAAAAGGAGGAGAAGGCCTGGCTGTCGCAAATTGGAGGGAGAAAAGGGGGGCAAATGCCAAAAATCGACGACTTGAAAAGATGGAAGAGATGGTGACGGAAAGAATGGATGCAGGGCTGTGGTGACGGAAGAGATGAATGGAAAAATGGAAGAGAAAATAAGAGTTTATATTTTTTATTATATTAATAAGGTGTCACGCGTTGGAGATGCGTGAAATGCAGTCTCTTGCCATGTAATTATCTGCTATGCTACGTGTGTTGTAAATCAGCAATAAGCGTTTATAATTATATATATAATCAACTTTAGGTGTTCAACTTATAAATTTATAAGTTAAAGGGGCGATATAATAATTGATTGTAAGTTAAAATAGCAATTAGCAGATTAAGTCTTTTATTAATAAAAAATAAAAAGATCACAAACATCTTACCATTAAAGTAAATGAAAAGAAATAATAGAGAATAGAAGTGAAAAGTGAAGAAAGGCATGCGGGGTGATCATGGACCGGTTAGTCGGTCTATAAGCCCTCAAAAAAATCAGTTCATTAACTATCGGTTTTTGAAAATCACTAACCATTAATCAGTTTCTTACTATCGGTTAACTAATTCATAGGTTTCGGATTTTCGGATCGGTTAATCAATATTATTTTGGTTAACCTGTATAATTATAAAATGTATTCATAAAAAAATTAAAATGTTCATGTTACTTAAAAATAAAAATTAGAAAACCAAATATAATTCAATATAATATTCAAATTATAAATATAAAATAAAAATATTGTGTCAATATACATGCATAGGATAGAAAAATGTAACAAATGAAAAAATTGTAATTCATTAATTTTATTAAATATTAATTATCACTTGCAACGAATTTTTTTATTTTTAAAGCGAAATATATTTAATTCGAATTGCAAATGTTAAATGCTACCTATAAAAATACTAAAAGTAACATTTCACATTTTAATTGAATATTATTTATCATATTAAATTTTAAAAATTTAAATATAAAATATTTTAATTAAAGAGTTAAAATTATTAAATTAATTACAATTAGGAATTAATTATATATATTAAAAAGTTTGAAAGGTAAAAAATTGTGTGTATGGAAATAAAAGTTTATCACGGATATAATTTTTCGTTAATATATTAATATTATATAACTTTTTGAATATATTGTGATTTTCATTATTTGAAAATTGATAAATCAAAAAATAATAATAAATACTAAATATAGATATATTGAATAATTAATAAATTAACTAAAAATTCGGTTATCGGTTCGGTTAACCGATTACATGAGCCAAAACCATTAATCAGTCCATTAATATTGATTTTTTCAAAACACTAACTGTTAATCAGTCCATTACAATCGGTTAATCAGTCCATATGTTCGGTTTCGGACCGATTTACCAGTTAACCGCATCAACTGGTTTTTTTTACTCACCCCTACTTACGAGTTTCATGTGTTAATTTACAAATAATAAATGAAATATTTTTTTAATAAAAAAATTGAATATTAACCATCATCAGAGCTATTACAGTGTTTTGAATTCTTTATCTACACATTTTTTTAGAAATCATGGTATCAATTATTTTCTTATATTGATCAAATAAAAATATCTATCACTGAGAATTTGATTTTGAAGTAAAAATAATCATTAAACATTATAAAAAATTAGATAAGACAAATTTAATTTTTGAAAGATCAGTAATTTTTGTTTTTGTATAGCTTTAAAGACAATTAAAAATTATAATTTGAGTAGTATAATAAATATGATTCAATAATATATTATAATCTTTTAAACTCATATTTTATTTTTATTTTTTATTTTTTTGGCAATTGATATAGCAATAACATATTAAAATATTTTAATATATTTAAAATAGATAATTTAAACACTTGAAAATGAGAAAGAGAAAATTATTGATATTTCATATAAGGCAATCTTACCTGATATTAAGAAAATAAAAAATTATATTAAAGAAATTAAAGAGAAATTTATTTGATAATTATTTAGATTGGCTTTTTTAATTCGATCTCCATTTTATGACAACAAACCTATTATTGTGATTGGTCATATACATGTAGTGGTGTTCATTGATAGGTTAATCGGTTCATGAGTCAAAAAAAATCAGTCCATTAAATTATGACTTTTGAAAACACTAACCAGTAACCATTAATCACAATCCATCGGTTTCGGATTTTCGGATCAATTAACCAATATTTTTCGGTTAACTACTATAGTTATAAAATACATTCATAAAAAAATTAAAATATTCAAGTTACTTAAAAATTAAAATTAGAAAACAAATATAATTCAATATAATAATTAAATAAAATGTTCAAACTACAATTATAAACTAAAAATGTTCAAAATATTTGAAAATTAAAATTACAAACCGAAAATATAATGATCCAACTAGTTAAATAAAAAAATTTCACACACACACACACACACACACACACATATATATATATATATATATATATATATATATATATATATATATATATATATATATATATATATATATATATATATATATATATATAATTTAGGGTTTCATTTTTTTTTAACTTTATATATATATAAAAAATTATATAAAACTGGTCGATTAACCGAAAACCGAAAACATATGTGAAAAATTATATAAAACTGATCGTTTAAGTGAAACCGAAATATATATAATTAGTTAAAATCGGTCGGTTAACTGAAACTGACTTTTTTTGGAACCAAAAACCGAAATCGATGGTTTTTTGAAACCAAAAACCGAAACCGAAATTCAATTAAATTACTAACCATTAACCATAAAAATCGATTCGGTTAATCTATTTTTCGGATCGATTTCGGTTCGGTTTGTCGGTTAAATAAGTCCATCAATTTTTTTGAACACCCCTATATACATGCAATAAATCTTGTTGCATGCGTATCAAATGTAAAAGAAAATATAGAAATCAATTACCTCTTGCTACTGCTATTTTGTCTCGATAATTTCAATAAAATCTTGTTAATGTTGGCTTTAATACTTTTAAAATCAAATTGTCTATCAATTGATGGTGTATCTTTTTTAAATGAAAATCATAAACTCATGAACCTTTTAGCCAAGTGAATACCTCTATATATAATCTCTTTCATCGAGCCGTTGCAACTTACATTTATGGGCAATTTATGCTATCATATTAATTCAATATGCATTTTCAATTGATAGAGTTTGGGTACGCCCATAACTCTATAATGAATTGAGTTCCAATCCAGATTAAATTGAGTTATTTAATCTGATTAAAATTACCAAATCATATCTCAGAAAGAGTCTGAGTTAAACTAGAGTTAGGATTCTAGCTTTTAGGATCTCTATAAATAGAGGTTAGGTCCTCATTATTTGGTAACGAGAAAACATACATGCCACAAGGCTGCTCGTTCCCACTCACAAGTTTTCTGTCTTAATTTTCAGGGGCATTTAGATTGTGATCTAGTTGCTCTTACCCTGAGTGGGTAAAAGCCGGACCAGTGACCAAAAACAAACGGGATCTTGGTAGACGCTTCCGCAACTAGTTTCTGCGCTATAAGAGGTAGGTACATTTATTTAATATTACCTCCATTAAATTATATGTGTTATAATTTTTTCATATCCATCATCAATTTTCAAGAAAAATAATAACTCACATTCTAAAAATTTTTCATGCATCTAAATTCATTCTCTTAAATAATATAAAATTAATTCAGTATTAGTTGTTTTAAGATCGATAAAACAATTTTTAACATGTCTATTTTTTCTTTTCCTTATAAAACTCTTGACGATTCTTACATTGATTAGAAACTACTCTAAAAAATTATTATGTTAGCATCCTAGTTAAAAATATCTAGTTAAAATGACGCCACATCAATATCCAAAAACTCACCTTGATCCTCTCTTATAGTATATATAAATATTTTTGTATTTATATTTCAAGTATATATTTATTTGAAATTTTAATCCTATATATAAAATTACATCATATCACACACACTACAAAAAAAATCCAAATTAGCGACCAAAATTAGCGACGGACACAATTCCGTCGCTAATTAGCGACTAAAATTGGAAGTAGTCGTGAACGACCTTTTTTTTCAATTTTAGCGACTGAATAGCGACGGAATAAAGAATTCGTCGCTAAATTTTGGCGGCAATTTGTGGCACCTTTTTTTGCGACTATTTAGCGACTAAATAATCCGTCGCTAATTTTTGCGACTAATTTAGCGACGAAAAAATTAGTCGCTAAAATAGCGACGTAAATTTCAGTCGCTAAATTTAGAATAAAATAATAATTTAATATTAAAAAAAAAAAGGAAAAAGAAAAAGGAGAAAGCCCAAAACTACGTCGTTTTGGGCTTTCCCTTGCCTTCTCTCTTTCCTTTTCTTTCTTTTCCTCATTTTCCCTTTCACTGCCCTGATCCCGTTCAAGCTCCCCTCCTGTAATTTGCTCCTTCTCCCCGTCGCTCCCCGCCGCCCAGCCCCCTGTCCCCGCTGTCAGCCAGCCGCGTCGTCTCCTCTCTTTCCCGCTCTTCCGTGCACGATAGCGGCAGCAGCTGCTGCCCTCCTTCTCGCGCTTTTGGACTCGGGATTCGCAGCATCTCGATCTCCATCTCACTCTCTCTTACTCTCACTCTTCCTCTCCAGGTACTCTCTTTCGCTTTCTCTCTCTCTCTCTGTCTGCTACTTCGAACCAATCTTGGGTTGCTTTATTAGCTTTTCCCTTTTGTGCAAAAATCGCAGATTTTAAGTAGGGATTAAGAGCTCTCTCTCTCTCCCTAAAGCCAGTTAATTTCTGCAAGTCCAGGTAGCCTCCTTCCCCAACTCTATTCTAAATTTTTCTTGTTTGAATTTTACATCTGACTTCAGTGAAATTATCTGAGATTTGTTGTTACGTTGTGATTAAATGATTTGGGTTGCTTGTCTTGCATTTCTGAATAGAACTTGTAGTGTTAGGATTGTAAGTTTTCACTCAAAAATCTAGTTTAGGTTCATGCACAACAACTATTTGCTTAATTGCCTCAATGAATGTTCATGTCAATTTCATGCTTTATAACTGATCTGTACAATATTTTTGTGCATTGATTCTTGTCAAAATTGTTAATGTGAACTGAAAGGGTTATTTTATAGAGGGGAATATTATAATATAGAAATGGGATAAGGTGGGTGGAGGGTGGCCATGGGCTGTTGACGGGGATGCACCACCAGATTTGGTGGTCCTATATTATATATACAATAATTTTATTTTTTTATTATTGTTATTATTATTTTACATAGTCTATCTTCTATTTAAACAATATTAGCATTGAAGAGTCTAATATAATTGATAAATACAATTAACAAGTGTTATTTCATTAATGGTACTCCATATTGCTAATGGTCAAATTCATTTATATAGTATAATATTCATTTAATATATTATAGTATTATTAGATGCTATATAAAAATAATAAAAAAGCCACAAGCAGACAGTATTAAGCTCCAAATGACCTCTGTTTCTAATGAACTGATAAGTATGGGTGGTATTTAGATTTTATTCATTTTTTTGTTTCGATTCTTTCCTTGATATTGCTTCTTGAGCTTTGTTATTAATTAGTGGTTCTACTAGCTATGTACCAATTAATACAAATAATATTTTAATTAATAATCAAGTTTCTGTCCTCTCACTCGTTATCTCTAAGTGTGCTAATGCACTTTCAAATGAGATGTTCTGCAAGTGTTCGTGATGCACTTGGATCTGAATTTACACTATGACATAAGCATCCTACCAGCAATGATGGATAAGCATGCTTTAGGTTTTATTTCTGTGCAAATAGAAAAAAAAAAGAATAGTATAAAGTGATCTAATTCCAGTTACGATGATGGATGTGCATACTTGAATATCTGCAGATTCTTCCGCCTCCAAATGTGACTGGTGCTCTGCATATAGGTCATGCTCTTACAGCTGCTATAGAGGTTTGGCAACACGTTGCTTTCTGTTTTGTGCCCCTTGCAACATTTCCTGTACGATATTAACCTACAGCTTTAATTTATCTTCTTGAAAATGCCATTGTGTCTCCACTATGTCAATATATTTGTTTTGCCTTGGAGTAAATTACCTTCAAACAAATATATGTAGTTTTCATCTGCGTAAATTTTTGGTGGCGAATTTGGGCTAAGTCTATATGTTTGATTTCTGCTTTGTTCCATAAGATTTGAGAGTTTAATAATACTAGCACTAAAAATTTGACAGTTTAATAATTTTTGTGCCAAATTTATTAGTTTTGAATAATTTTGATGTTGACAAAAATATTAGGCAAAGTTGATACTCAAGTTGCAGGTGCTGAAATTCAAACTATGGAAAAGGAACTCATGAACATAATATACAGCACTGTGTGGGTAGTTGTGGTGATAATAGTTAGAGCTGGTGATTGGAAAGTTAATGCTAGTTGTTTTAATGCAAAAATATGCAGTGAAAAAAATGTTGTTAATTGCATAGCAGTGGAATGTGGCTACCCATAGTGAGCTAGACTTCGAATTTAAATAGAAAATAATTCTATGATAGTCAAATTAGACTACATGATACATGAATTGGTATTGTGTTTATACTATATTTGTTAATATGTAAATTTATGAAATATATATATATATATATATATATATATATATATATATATAGCCAATTAATTAAGTGGGAAATTTAGATAAGGATAGCTCATGCTTGCAATATATGAATTAGAAGTAATCTTTCTCATGTTGGTTTTTAATTCATTAATTTTGGTATATATTAATTTGAAAATTTTATTGGTGACTTGTAGGTACTGCAATTTGATGAAGTTGTTAAATATACCAAGAACCTGTACTTTTAATTTAAATATTTTATAATTTAATATACTTTTATTATATTTGAATTATTGTGAACTTATTGTACACAGTTATTGTGAACTTCTATATATTACTAAATAGCATTATTTAATTTGAATTAGTATTTTTTAAGTATTATTCAGTTTAATTTACGTTTTTGATATTATATTTTTTAAATTACTAGTAATATTGAAAATATTGTATAATTATTATTTATATAAATTAAATTAAATTTTGGATGTAATAATAATAATAATAAATTAAATCAAAAATTATAATAAAAAATTAAATTAAAAATAATATTAAAAAATATAATATTTTTAGCGACGGAATAGCGACGGCTTTTTCGTCGCTAATAAATATTTATGCGACTGATTTTAGAGTTATTTAGCGACTGGAATTTGATTTTTAGCGACGGAATTTTCCGTCGCTATTTTTAGCGACTGTATTCCGGATTAGTCGCAAATTTTTTGCGACGGAGCAAATAGCGACTGTTAGTCGCCGCGTCGCTAAAACTCATTAGCGACGGAAAAAGCCTAATTAGCGACGGAAATTTCCGTCGCTAATTGACATTTTTTTTGTAGTGACAGTCCAATAGCCGAGCCATGAACTTTTCAAAAACTCTTAGGATTAATATATTCTTTTCTTTTAATTAGTTGTTGTCTATGTTAAACAATTTATATTTAATAAAATATCATATATCTGGTTATTATTTCAAATTCAAAGTCATAGATGGGAAATGATTGAAGGACAATTGGACCATTCTATAGTTGTCCAACTGTTTATATATATAACCTACAGCTATTAATATAGATAACCTAAATTTAGTATTAAAATTTATTTTTTTTCCCCAACTTAGTTGGCAATCTCTTAATCTCTTAAATTTTTAAGTCTATAAAATTACATTTATATAATTTTTTTGTGATTGAAAAATCAAGAGAATATGAAATATTTATTTTATGTGAATATTGTAAATAGATATTATGAAATTACGTGAGAATTAAATTTTATTTGTGTGGAAATAAAGTGTTTTTAACATTATATTTTTATATTACATTTTTACCTTAAAATTTAATTGCTTGTTTTTATTAATGGTTAACCTGAAATATTAGTTAATCTAATTAATTTTGGGCTTTTTTTGAAATTGGTGTGGAAAGGAAAAAAATTAGCAAAATGGTGCAACGGTAAACGAATTTAGGAAACTGGGGTGTCGGAAACCGGCTGGTACAGAGGCCGGTTTCCATTTGCCAGAAATCGGCGCATACTTGCGCCGGTTTCTGACAGCAAGTGCCAGAAATCGGCTGCACAGTAAGCCAGTTTCTAGCACCTTTGCTGAGCACTGCATTTACAGTGTTCAGCTGGTCACATAAAGCTGCAGAGGTGCAGCTTCACGTGAAAAAGGAAGGCCCTGTTTTTTATTTTTTCCCTTCCCTTCACTGTCTCTACATTCATTTCAAATTTCCAATTGCAATTGTTATACTTTGCGCTCGGAATTATTTTTGCCATTCACTCTCTCCATACTCTGCTTTCTTGCTTTAAAGTATTTCTTTAGATCAAACTCTCATCCTTCAATCAATTTGTTCTCAAGCGGTTGTTCACTCTTTTTTACTTGATTAAAAGTAAGTTTATGATAGTTTAATTTTGTCAATTTGTTTATATAAGAGGTTTATTTTGTCATTAACATGATATTAATGTTTAATTTATAGGTATTTAAAATTTTGAAGCCCAAATACCTTCAAACTTTGAGGTAAGACAATTTAGTTTTATTTTGTTTTGAATAATTTGTATTTATTTTGGGGCTTAATTTTAAAGTGGGGTGGAAATCAAAAATATTTAGCAAATTGGTGGTAATCCTGTCTTCCTCTCCTTCAAACACGCCATTTAAAACAGAATTAACAACTCATTATAAGATATTGCAAATCAAATTTTAACATAGAACGCGTAGCATTAAAGGTAATGTATGTTTAATTTATCATTCCGTGAAGAAAATTCGTTAGTTATATTATATAAATGTTAATGTGCTGGTATGAGTAATTGTGAAAAGTTATATAACTATTTCGACAAAGATATGTAATAATTAATATTTATTTTGTGGAAAAAGTTTGGAATTTAAGTGTAATTGTATGTTATAAGTGTTCGTTAATTTAAATAAACAATGTATTTAAGTATATTTAAGATTAGATAATAAATATGGCAATAAGAATTCATGATATGTGTGCATATGATGCAGAAAAAATGTCAATTCCAACAATTTTTATAATTCATACCGGAGGGCAATCGACGTTTGGCGCATCTGGGTTTAATTATGATGCTTCGAGCCCTTCAGCTAGATCGAGAAGAATGAAATTAAGGTATAAACCGACATTTGCAGAACTTATTCACAAATTGTCAGTTAAATTGGAATTGGCTGCAGAAGTGAGAATCTGTAGGGTGATATATAAGTGTCCAGTTTACAGTCAGGGAGCGATTTCCTGGGCTACAATGGATATAGTGGATGATGATGATATTGAGCAAATTTATGAAAATTTTAATAATTTTCCTGGATACAGTATTGTGGAGCTAATAGTCATGACGGAAGAAATAGCAATTGGCGATCCCGAAAATGAATTGAATAATTTTAATCAAATGGGAAGTGGAGGAGAAATAGGGGATGGACCATCTATGGAAGAAGTAAACGAGTTGGGTGGTAATACACAGTATCCAACTGTTAGTTAGTCCGAGTTCTGTACACAGTTTGAGGTGCCAACAGAATTTGAAAATATTGATGAAACTGGGACAATAGATGCAAGTCCGATTAGAGAGTTAAGGGTTCCAAATGAAGTAAATTTTGGGCAATTTGATTGTGTTGCTCGTGCAGAAACAGCAGGTCAAAATACAGATGGACCTATCGCCGGAACGACCAATAATGGTTATTTATCTCCAAATTGCGATCCTGAAGATGATGATGAAGAAATAGATTTAAATGAAGTTGATCAAGGCAATGGGGACGAAGGAGATGACGACATTATTCCAAGCAGTTCAATACATGTGACAGAACGCATACAGAATCTGCAATTAAATGAACAAGGTGGGCGGGTAAGTGGGCAGTCAAACCTTTCACAATTTCATTTTTCATCAATTCACCACGCGTCCGTTAATTTTGATGAAGCGGAGATTAACATGTATGTCGATTTTCCAATGATAAGATGGGATGGTGTTTCACAATTATGTGAAGGATTGGCCTTCACATCGAAAGACGAAGTGAAGGCATGCGTGAAAAAGTTCTCAATTCTTAATAATGTGTCGTACAAAGTGGTAGAGTCGAAGCCAACGTACTGGGCGGTATGCTGTACACGCGCTGAAGTAGGTTGCCCGTGGAGATTGCGAGCAATTAAAAAAAGGACTTGTCCCTATTGGAGCATTAGTGTTTATAAGGGATCTCATAATTGTAATGCTTCAGCGGTATCACAACACCATAGACAGCTTGATTCGCAAATTATTTGTGATTGTATACTTGAAATGGTTAGTGCTGCACCTGATCTTAGAGTCAGTGTAATAATTGCTGATATGAGAAATCGGTTCAATTATGATATCTCTTACAGTAAAGCCTGGTATGCAAAAACTAAGGCTTTGGAGGAGATTTTCGGTAATTATGAGGGTTCTTATGGTAGGTTGCCGGGATACATGAAAGCAATGGAGACATACAATCCTGGAACTGCATATGACTTTATTGTTGACGAAAGTATGAGGCCCAATTGCAAACAATTCAAAAGGCTCTTCTAGGTGTTCAAGCCATGCATTGAGGGACTACCTCACTGTAAGCCAGTGTTACTAATTGATGGAACCTTTTTGACAGGAAAGTTTCATCAAACTTTGTTGATTGCAACGTCCGTAGATGGCAATAATTTCTTATACCCAGTAGTATTTGCTATTGTCGAGAGCGAGAATAAGTCGAGCTGGTCTTGGTTCATGACGTGCATAAGGCGATACGTGACAAGGCAATCAGGGATAACTGTTATATTCGACCGGCATGCCGGGATAATGGCCTTATTTCGCGACGATAGTAGCGGTTGGAAGGAGCCATTAGCTTTTCACAGATTTTATCTCCGTCATTTCGTAAGCAATTACAACACTGCTCACCGGAATTCAGCAATTAAGAACATGTTATATAATGCTGGTATGTATAAGATATCTTTATTAATTATTATATTATTATGAAATGCTAAGGAAATTGTTAAATTTATTAATATATAATTATTAAATGGATAGTGAATATATGAAAAAAAATTTATATATATATATATATATATATAAACGTGTGGAGGAACACCTGACGCTGGGTGTTATATATATATATATATATGTTGTGGAGGAACACCCAGCGTCAGGTGTTCCTCCACACTTATATATATATATATATATATATATATATATATATATATATATACAAATAATTTTGTTTTCTTTAAAATATTTTTTTATTAATTTGTAAATTAATAATATGTTATGTAATATCATTTTCTTACATATTGAATGAAGACTTATGTTTTTATATATTGTAATGTTCAAGTAGAACATTGGGCTGGTCATTAATATTTGTCATCTGTAATGTAGGCAATAATTTTCAACCAAGAAAATTTACAAAAAGGATGGATGAGATAAAGGCGCTTGACATCGACTCTTACAATTGGGCAATGGAAAACTCATTAGACAAGTGGACTCTATCCCATGATAATGGACACAGGTATGGCCACGCCACGACGAACATTGCTGAGAGTGTAAATAGCAAGTTAAAGGGTGTAAGGATGATGCCCGTTTGTTGTATTGTTGAGCACGTATTTTCCAGACTTGTCAAGTTTTTTTATGACAGGAGGTGCATGTATCGCGCTCAAATTGCAGTCGGCAATACGTACACCCAGAATTGTGTGGAGGAGATGGCAAAACGCGCTCAAAAAGCTAGTGGCCACAGAGTTGTGACTTTTGATAGGCGAAGGGGGATTTTCACAATGAAGACCAGAAATCAGAAAAGTAAAAGGAAAGACAATAACACGCAATCTGTTAATTTGGATTGTCGTCATTGTGAATGTGGTAAATTTCAAGGGACCAAAATGCCTTGTTCACATGCTATAGCAGCTTGTATGCATGTAAGTGTCGACATGTGGTCATATGTCGACAAATGTTATAAACTAACAGAAGCATTGAGCTGTTACAGCGCACACTTTCAACCGCTTGCACACCGTGATTACTGGCCATCATATGTTGGTCCAACTCTTGTGCCTGATCCAGAGCTGATACGGAAAAAAGGGAGACCAAGAACTTCGCGCTATCGGAATGAAATGGATAGGAGAGATCGATCCAGGCCTAACCGATGTACTTTATGCAGAAATGAGGGGCATAACAAGAAAACTTGCCCGAACGCAGCTGGACCATCGAATTACACAGACTGACATGAAAATCATTTAGTACAACTATTGTAATCATGTGAAATATTTGTAGTCATTTGAAATATGTATGATGCATATATATATTTGCATATATATTCTGATACTACTTCCAACTATGAATACTTTAATTTTTTTACCCAATTATTAATTATAAATCTTGTAAAAATAGAAGATTATATATATATATATATATATATATATATATATATATATGGAGGGAGACCTGACGCAGGTCTCCCTCCATTTATACATATATATTTCAGGTCTCCCTCCATTTATACATATATTTCAGGTCTCCCTCCATTTATACATATATATATATATATGTATAAATGGAGGGAGACCTGCGTCAGATCTCCCTCCATATATATATATATATATATATATATATATATATATATATATATATATATATATATATATATATATATATATATTAATATTTGTTAATATTTATTAAATAACTTGTAATAAATAATAACATTTTAAGTAATATTCATTTATATTTATTACATGTATTAATATTTATATTTATTTATTAATATCTGTTTCATTACGTGTATCATACCAACTAATATTTATTTATATTGTAATGGACAAGTTGAATATTAGTGTAACGAAAAATAGGATTTCTATTCTTATTATTTCCAACCATAATAAAATTTTATTATTAACACACTTTAACTATATATGTACATATATGTTTCAAAAACTTGTTTAAATTTCTACACATCTAATTTATGAAATGTGACCCCGTGCCACATCTCGTCGGCCTTCTATTTCGGCCGGGATAACGCCATTGCCCTTCCCCTTGCTGTGCATCACCCTCTTCTGCAGTACTTGGTCCAACATCACCCCCCATCATATCATTATGGAAATTACGATTTGAAGGTCCTTCGGAACTTGATTGAGGTATGACCTGTTCTGGTGTTCCAAATAATTGCTGGAAGAATTCATTTCCATACACATCTTGCGTTGGGGTTGACTGCGTATTAAATGCAGGAAGTGTGAATGCATCTGGTGTTTGCTCTATCGGAACGAACATTAGTATCCCATGGTATGAGCTACTGGGACCAGCGGTATCTCCAGGTGTGTAACCGGTGCCCCCCATTTCAAAATGATGCGCAACTCCCAAGTCCTGATAAGGCCATGCCATGGGTGGTGGAATTTGCGTTACCTGTGGATCATAATAAGTTTGCTCAACATTTCTTCGCCTGTTAATCATTCCAGTCCGATGTCGTCGGGTACGAAAATCTTGGAATTATTGTTCCATAGGGGCAACAGTCACAGGTTGTGGACACGGTTGTCGCTGATATTCATTCGAGACTCTATCCTCATAACCAACTGCACCCAGGATGCTTTCAAATATCCTATTGTTATCCACATATCCGGGGTGTTCATGGTAGACTCTCTCAAGACCATCAGCCTACATAGTGTAAATTTTTTGTCATTATATTTCTACAACATTATTCAAAAATCGGTACCATACATATATAGTAGTTGTGTAATATAAAATAAAGAAGAAAACTTACTGTAGCTCCTCGTCTCGCACCAATTGGGGTTATCCACCGTCTAGTTCTTTGCACGTACCATTGCATGTATTCAGATCGAAAATGCAATGGCCGTTTTCGAAGTTGGCCAACAACAACACGACCATGCCGGTTATTCTATTCATTTATAAAGGCTGCAAACTCTATCGCCCAATTCAGCTGAGTTTGTCCACGCATATCAATTGTATGCAGATTATCTTGTATAAGTGGGGGCGATGGGATTTGCTGTTCGAAACCGAATTGACGCATGACCCTGTCAGGATGGTGCCACTCTATGATATAGAAACATATCAACGGAACGACAGCCATCCAACTTTGTTGCCCACTCCTACATACATCGGGAAGCAGTTGAATTACATTATGGTACGGCTCTTGCATAACAAATTATCACAGGTCATCTTAAATATTCATTAAAAATAATTTTTAAGCATAATTTAATCTACCAACATATGTACATAAATTAAATTAAATTAAATTCACTGACTACCTCTTCAACTCCTTGCGTATCTAATATTTCCCAATACGTCCATATGTCTCTTCTAGACATGATATTCCTGTCCAATGCAACACTCCACCTACGCAAAGAAAATGTTCAAATATCAGATCGCGTTGTTTGAATTAATATCACATAAAAATTTAATTCAAATACATATTCATAAATTATATTTTACCTGATCCCGTATGGCAAGTCCCTATTTAATGGTTGTGCCTCCACATGTTTAGGCCTAAACATGGGTAGTCTCTCCCACGCCCATAGTTGTAAGAGTTGAATATATCCAGCAACTCCCTTAGCATTTAGACGTGTCGCCCTACATAGTTCTCTATACAACCAGGCTAGGTATGCTGACCCCCAGTTATATTGTCCAACAGAATTCAAATCCTCCAATATCGGTAAAAACATCAGATGCACCGTGCTGGATGATTGTGACGAAAATAACATTTCATCTAAGCATCGTAATATCCAAGCACGGGCATATTGTTGCAATATTAAGGGTGTCGCATCATCGGGAATATCACCGAATACCCTATCCAACCAAGTCATTTTTATTTGTCCCCCCTTCATGTCCGCTGCGGAGGGAACCACTCCGAGCAAATTTTAACACACATCCTTCCAGTCATTATTGGTTCTTCTTGTCACAGGCCGACCCTCAATCGGTAACCCCGTTAAAATCCCTACGTCCTCAAGTGTTATTGTTGCTTCACCGCACGTGAGGTGGAATGTATGTGTTTCTGGTCTCCATCTTTCAATCAGTGATGTGATTAGATTCCAGTCTACACTTATAACCCCAATTCGGGCAATACCTAATAACCCTGACGATCTTATATATGCCATTATTCTCTCATCAATTTGTCTGTAGTGGCCTTCCAAACTGCCTCTCCTAGTTCTCAGCACATCTCTTTCAACCTTTGCATAATTTTATCAAATATACAAGTGAACAAATACATAATTTCATCCATAATCTACAACACACATATATATATTAAAAAAATTATAAATTATAATTTACGAAATATTTTCATAATATATATACTTGAAAAATATATATACATACAAAAAATATATACACATAAAATATATATACACACAAAATATATATACACAAACATATATAATTTCATCAAAAAATTATATATACACAAAATTTTAATAATCTACAAAATATATATAATAAAAGAATTACCGAATTATGCCATATCGCATCAGATCGATGTTTTCCTTGCAATGTTAGTAGCTCTCCATTGATAGGACCCGGGTTAATTCGTTCAGCTCCTAAATGATAAGGATTCATTTCCAAACTTGCAATTTCAAACAAAAAATAATTAAAATATTAACAACGATTCATACAAATTAGATTTGTCTAAATAATTTAAATGTCCACAAATTATACATATAATTTAATTTTCAAAACATTTTAAAGTTTAACTCGATCATATTATCTGCTACAAACAACATTTACAGATTAATCATTTTTTACAACATACAAATGTTTCCCTACAAATAATGCATTTTTTTCCTCTATATTCAAGTATTCATACATATATATGCTATAATTAATTAAAATAAACACAAATTATTCAATAACAAAATAAAATTATATAATCTTACCTTTAATTTTGAAAGTAATTGGACTTCAAAAATTTTACCACCTACAAATTAAACATTAATATCATATTTAACTGTACCACCAATTTGCTAAATATTTTTGATTTCCACCCCACTTTAAAATTAAGCCCCAAAATAAATACAAATTATTCAAAATAAAATAAAACTAAATTGTCTTACCTCAAAGTTTGAAGGTATTTGGGCTTCAAAATTTTAAGTACCTATAAATTAAACATTAATATCATGTTAATGACAAAATAAACCTCTTATATAAACAAATTGACAAAATTAAACTATCATAAACTTACTTTTAATCAAGTAAAAAAGAGTGAACAACCGCTTGAGAACAAATTGATTGAAGGATGAGAGTTTGATCTAAAGAAATACTTCAAAGCAAGAAAGCAGAGTATGGAGAGAGTGAATGGCAAAAATAATTCCGAGCGCAATGTATAACAATTGCAATTGGAAATTTGAAATGAATGTAGAGACAGTGAAGGAAAGGGAAAAAACAAAAAATAGGGCTTCTTTTTTCACGTGAAGCTGCACCTCTGCAGCTTCACGTGACCAGCTAAATACTGCAAATGCAGTGCTCAGCAAAGGTGCCAGAAACCGGCTTACTGTGCAGAAACCGGCGCAAGTACGCGCCGGTTTCTGGCAAATGGAAACCGGCCTCTGAACCAGCCAGTTTCCGACACCCCAGTTTTCTAAATTCGTTTACTGTTGCACCATTTTGCTAATTTTTTTTCCTTTCCACACCAATTTCAAAAAAAGCCCATTAATTTTAGTGGATAATCATTAACCGATTAATCGGTTTTAATGCAGTGCGCTTAAATTGATTGCGTGCGGACACTCTAGCTAAACTCAAGTTCGACAAATAAGAATCTGGTGTATGAGCAAGCAAGTATAATATGATGTAATGATTTAGTTACAAATGGACTTATCTTGTCTGAGGGAAAGGAAAAGAAAGAACTTAATGGCACCATGCAAAACCAAAGTCGTGGGGAAGTTGAGGTTGATTTTGTTGGGAAGCAGGGAGGTTGTAATCGGTTATGGCAACAGCAAATTAAACCAGAAGTGAAGGAATGAAGAAATGAAGACATTTTGGGTGTGATTATTTATAGAAAACAGTATTATATTTTCTGTGTTCTATTTTCTTAGAAATTAGAATATTTATTTTTTGTAGAAAATTTAAAAAATTCATTTATTTATCAACAAGTGAAAAATTATTTTTTTATAAACATAAAATGAAAAAATGGGAAAACATGTTCATTTATTGAAAATGAAAAATGTTTTCTAAATTAGAAAATTAAATTATATATTATTAAGACAAAAGACCTATTCTCTAATTTTTAAAATTAAAACTATACATATATATGATTAAATTATATGTGTATTAATATAATATCACTTAAACTAAATTTTTATAAATTGATGAACATAATTTAAAAAAATGACAATAACAAAAAATAAAATGCAATCAATTTTTAATTTATATTATTATTATTATTATTATCATTCCATAATTGATCAGTAATTGCCTCTCTAACTATTCCCACTTGCATTTGTTGGGATAAATCAATATTTATACCTTCACGGGGACAAAGATATAATTAGGATTTTTTGAAAAAATATTTCCGAAAATAAAGTAGTTTTAAAAGTATTTCTGAAAATAGAGTGAGTCAGAAGCCATAACTGACAGTTGCGGCTTCTGACCGTGGGACCCACACACTGGGTCAGATTTTTTTTATTGATGCCGCAGCTCCCATATATATATATGTGGGTGCAAGCAGCAGCTTTACTTGCTGCCGCTGTGCACCCTTTTTAAAAAAAAAAACTAAATAATAATATAATAAATAATATTATTTATTATAATAAAATAGAATTATAATAGATATAAAATAAAGTAGGAAATATATTTATTAAATATAACAATATAATTATAATAGAGTAATATTTAAATAATATATGAAGCGAAACTCTATTTTTTAATTGTTCAGCTATAAATTCTGCAAGAATATTAGGAGCCTGTTTACTTACAAAAAACTGGTCCAATTTTTCAGAAAAATTTTCCACAGAAAACAGAAAATAGAGATCATGTTTATTTTAATCAATTTTCTAAAATGAACAAGAGATTGGAGAACTAATAAAAAATATTTTTTAAATTTTCTAAATTATTTTAATACATATATATGTGTATGTGTATATATTCACATACACATACATATACATGTATATACATGTATGTGCATATATATATGTGTATGTATATGTATCCATAGATATGTATGTATGTATGTATGTACTTATATACGTACATACATATATACATATACATTTATGTATGTATGTACTTATAAACATATGTATATATATACATACATATACATATATATATATATGTACGTAGACATACACACATACATATATATACACATATGTATGTATATACATATACATGCACATACACATACTTATACATACATATACATATATGTGTGTGTGTGTATGTATGTATGTATGTATGTGTGTGTATGCATATACATACACACACACACACACACACACACACATATATACGCATGCACATGCATATGCAGACACACACACACACACACACACACACACACACACATATATATATATATACACACGAACATCCATATGCATATATGTATACATATACATATACATATACATATACATGCATGTGCATGCTCTCCATATATATAAATATATATGTATATATATATATACACATATATATATAATATAAATACTCTAATTTACAATTTATTGATATATATGTGTATATGCATGTATGTGTATGTATGTACATACATACACATATATATAAATAATAATTACTCTAATTTTTCATTTATTGATATGCATACGCATATGTATATGTATATGTATATATATATACATACACATATAAATAAAAAATAAATAATCTAATTTTTCATTTCTTGATAAATAAACGTATTTTCTAAATTTTCTATAGAAAATAAATACTCCAATTTTCTAAAAAATAGAATAAAAAAAAATAAAAAACTGTTTTCTGTAAGTAAACGCACACTAGGGGTGCGTTCGGAGAGGTTTTTGTTTTCGGTTTTTTGTTTTTTTTTTCAAAAATAAAATAAAAACTCGTTCGGCAAATTTTTTTCGTTTCGGTTTTGCAAAAATTTAAAGAAGTGATTTTCTCATCTAAAACATAAACTAAAAATCTTCAAAATGTAGTTTTTAGGATTTTGCTAATTTATCCTTATTATCGTCGCCGCCGCCACCAGCACACCGCTACCATCATTGCCGCCTTCACTGTTACCACCACGCCTCCGCCTCCCCGTTGCCACCACCACTGCCGCCATTGTCGCTACCACCACGCCTCCGCTATTGCCGCTGCCACCATCACGCTGCCACCGCCACGCCTCCGCCAACACCGCTACCACCACCACACCACTACCGCTGCCGCCTCCACAACCACACCACCTCCGCCACCACAACCACACCGCCTCCAACACAATCACACTGCTACCGCCGCTGCCACCACTACAACCACACCACCATAACACTGCCACCACCACACCGTTGCCGTCTCTACCACCACCACCAGCCACCGCCGACGTCGCCACCGCCACTACCACCACACTGCTGCCATCTCCACCAGTACCACCGCGCCGCCGCCGCCGCCGCCGCCACCATCACCACCCCCACACTGCCACCGCTACCACCACACCGCCGTCAGCTCGACCGCTACCACACCACCATCACCTCAACCACCACACTGCCTCTGCTGCCACCGCCACTACCAAAATTATTATTATAATATATATAAATAATTAAAAAAATATGATAAAATTTTTAAATATATAAAACAGTTTCTAAAAAATAAATAACAAAAAATAAAATAGTTTTTAGATTTTAAAAATAAAAAACTAAAAACCTGCAACTTTACCGAACACACCTTAGGGTTTTCATAAGATTTTGAAATTCTTATAATAGCAATATTGAGTTTTTGGCTCACAAAATTAAATTTTTTTAAAAAATATTTTTAAATTATTTTATTAAACTTAAATTGGATATATATATAAATTAAGTTTATACTATATAAACTATTTAATATAAGATTAATAATTTCGATATCTCAGTTTATTGAACTAAAAATTACAAAAATTTAATAAAAAAATAAAAGAACACAAAAAAATAAAAATAACTTTCATATTTGTATCCATCTAAATTTATTATATATATAAAAAATAAAAACACATAAAAATAAAAAACAAGAAAAATATCAAAACCTGATGGAAACACTAATATTCTTGCAGAATTTATAACTGAACAATTAAAAAATAGAGTTTCATTTCGTATATTATTAAATATTACTCTATTATAATTATATTATTATATTTAATAAATATATTTCCTACTTTATTTTATCTCTATTATAATTCTATTTTATTATAATAAATAATATTAATATAATAATATTATTATTTATTATATTATTATTAAATTATTATTTAGTTTTTTTTAAAAAAAATGGGGGGTGCACGGCCGCAGCAGGTAAAGTTGCCACCTGTACCCTTATATATATATATATTGATGCCGCAGCTCAATAAAAAAAATTTTGACCCAGCGTGTGGGTCCCACGGTTAGAAGCTGACTTCTGACTCACCCTATTCTCAGAAATATTTTTAAAACTACCCTATTTTCGAAAATATTTTTTCAAAAAACACTAATTATATCTTTGTCCCCATGTTTTACTCTAGCAGTGACTTCCTCAAGTATTGTTAAATTTTATCTACCATATAATGTAAACAGTTGATCGACTCTATCTTCCATTCTAACGAAATTGTGCAATGTGCAACATACAATAGGAATAAGGTTTTGTTGACATAAAGGATAGTTTGGTATTGATTTTAAAATTGAAAATCTAACTTTTAACGTACACTGCGAATGCCCTTTCTATCACATTACGTAAAGATAAATGCCTCTAGTTAAATAACTCATATTTTCTTGTAATTCATCATCGTCTATAAAAGTCATTTATATGATATTTTTCACCACGATATAGAGCCAAAAATTCCAGGTATATTGGGATAACCAGCATCCACGACATAATAATAATCTACAAATTAATATCTATGTTAATCAAATGATAATATCATAAATCTATATTAAGGGGGAAATGATAATGAAAACTCTTACCGCCACTTGGAAGGGGAAAATTAATTTTCCCTCTTGTTAATGCATCAAGAAATATTTTAGAATCATTTGTTGTCTCTTCCCATCCAGTGTACACGAATGTAAATAACATATCATGAGAACATACAAGCATAACATTTTGTGTCATAAGTGTTGCTTTTCTACCACGAAATGTCTTTTGTTTAGAAGCGGGTGACCAAGCTATCACATGAGTATCATCTATTGCACCTATGTATTTCTTTTGCAGACAAAAGCAAAATATTTAACTTACAGTTAATATTATATATATGTAGCATTATTATATACCATAAAATAAAAAAAGTATAATATTTTAATAATATATTATCTTACCTCAAAATATGAATACCATCTGAGATTGCTTTGAATTTTTTGGTACACAGAAAATCTATTCACATGTTTGATCACATGATACCTAAAGTAGTCAATGCTCTAATTACTTGCACCATTTATGAACTGTAACAAGTGAATGTTGGTATCGTTCCACCATAACCATTTGACAAACATTATGACATAAAACTGACAAACGCATGGCCACTCTTTCTTTCATACTTTTTATCTTTTAATAAACCCATCAATTTCAATCTTTCACATAAATTTATAAAAACATGTGGTGCCATACGAAACTCTTCGTGATACGTAATCAAATTTCCTACAAGAACTTCAAGAATGCAATTTTTTTCCACAAGTATTGAAGTTCTGCAATGAACTTTTTTTATGAAATCGTAAGCCATAAAAAATCTAATTAAAAGTAAATTTAAAATCTCTTCACCATCATCACTACTCATTGAATACACTAATACTTGATTTTGATGTAAATTTTGATCCATAAATCTTGCAACAATTTAAAAGAAAAAATAAGTTTATCAAATTTAAAGAAAAAAATAAAATAAGCATATAAAAAAATAAAAACAAACAACTACCATATATATATATATATATATATATATATATATATATATATTCAAAAAATTTAGATAATAGTTAGCATAATAAGTCAAGCCATAAGACAATATAATTAAAAAAAAATACAGGTTTATTTACATAAACTTTCAACCCAATTTCTTCTTTAATTGTCACGCATCAAGACAAACATTTTTTCTCATTCTAGACTGACAAATTTTTTCAGTGCTTTGTTATATGCAGCACTAGAAATATCTTCTATTTTTTTCCAAAATATTCATGCATGCATCTATGTTATATGGATCATCTCCAGCACTTAGCTTGATTGTTTTCCAATTTATATCTTTTGGCTTTTACTAATTCCTTTTCCACTCTAACACTTAAACAAGATGCCCATATTTCCAAACATGAATCCATGTTTTTAAGTTTGGATCATTTCTTAGATCTATTAGAGCCAAGAATGTAATCGGTGGGAACTCGCTTATCTTTTGAACTACAAGCATCGGTTTTTTCACCATCTAATACATGATGAATGCCTCTTTGAAGGAATTCTTCTTCAATTTGGCGCTAGTCATCTACAATATAAAGTACTTGTGTAGAAGCATGGTGCAAATGTCCAGTAGCAGTAGATTTACTGAAAATTGACCCAGTAGGTCATAATGCTTGCACCCATTTTTCTTAAATGCTTTGAAATTCTTGTACTTCTGCAATTTAAAAGACATAACATTTTAGATATTAATATATGTAATATGTATCTTAATGTAAAAAATTAATAATAAAAATTAAATTACTGATATTCTTACCTTGTAAAACATCTACCAAACGTCTTCCACAACAAATATAGTGCTTGAATTCGAATCATAAGTTACTCCAGTAGACTCCAATAATTCAGTAAATTGTTGATGCTTTATCCAAAAACAATTGTATTTTCCCTTCAATTTTCCTACACCATATCTCTCTCTCGCTACTATAAATAATTCGTCATCCATTTCTTGCCAATCAGATGGTTTAAAAGGTGGCGTTCTATTTGCATCCATTTTTACTCTCTCATATAAAATATTTTTAAAAAAAACAAGTTTGTTACTGTCAGACCAATCTTTCGATTCTTCATCATTTCCGTTCTTTCCTCCTATCTAATTATCTATGTATAACAAAATTTCCATTAAAACAAGAAATTTGTTGAGAAATGCAAACCATTTTATGCAGCCCCATAAAAGTAGATGAACAACACACACTAATCCAATCAATTCAGGGTCTACCAGCAGCATTCCATAAAAACAAAAGTAATTATAGGTCAAGCACAATTCTAACATAAATACTTTCCTTGCTAACAATTGTGTTCCTTTTCTCCCAAGAAGCACAAACAATATTAATTCTACAATTTTAGCAACATAAGTACAAGAGTTCATTCCCAAACATCATTCCATTCCATTTAATCCACGAATATAAAAATGCTAAACCAAAGAGCAAGATCTTCAACAAGGTCTGGAAGAAGGAAATATCAATGAAAAGAGAAGCCAAAGTCTTAAAAAACATCATCCTGATCGAAGCACACCAATCATTTTGTGTAACGCCAACATAAAATAAGAGAGCTGTAGATAACAAAAATACACGAGAGCCAAGCAATATTGTTTAGCTAGTATGATTAATGAATTCATTAATTGTAATAATTAATAAGTTAATTGTATACAACAGGAGAAAGAAAATCAATGATCTGAATTGCTAAACAAGAGAAAATAAGAACAATGGATTCAGCTAAAGGAGATGTCACCGTCAAAACATCACTTACAAGCAATAATTAAATTTAAATGGCAGTAAATGATTTGGAAGATAAGCAACTAATTAAATTGAATGGAATAAATGCACACAAATGAAATCACTCAAATTTCAGAATCAATAATGTGTAGAGAAATCCCAAAAATAAATAGTAATCACTTAAATTTCATAAGCAATCCCACAAGCAAGTTTCAAGCAAATATAAACAAAAATGCAATCTTTAAAATAATGTGCGAACCAAAAAAGGAAAAACCACAATTGAACAATAGAAAGGCGTTAGCATAAAAGGATTATTGCATACCTCTGTTGAATTCAGCTAAAATTGCCCCTAAGAAATCCACAAAGCAAGAATGGATGATGATGATCAGCCTATGTAAAATCACGGGGAATTTTTTTTAATAATATTTTTAAAAAAAAATATTATAAAAACAGGGTGTGTCAGAAAATATTTAGACAGTTAGGGTTGATTTCAAAAACGCAACGAATTGTTGCGTTTTCAGAAGTGGGACCCAGTGTGTGCGTCAGACATAGGTCTGAAAACGCAATCAGAGGCTGCGTTTTCAGGTCTGAAAACGCAAAGCCTCTGATTGCGTTTTCAGTCGTCATTTTTACCATAAATTCATTCGATCGCATTTCTTCTCTTGCTCATAGACTCAACTTTTCCAATCGCAAAATTTTCTTTAGAGATCAATAGTATAATTTTTTCTATAATATTATTTCAAAACGGTAAGATTTATATCGATTTGTTTTTAATTTAATGTATTTAATTATCATTTATATTATATTCACATTTAATTTTATATTATTACATTTATGTGAAAATAGAAATTAGCTGTGAATCAATGGATTGAGAAAAATGCAATTGGAATAACTATTAAAGTGAGGTATTTTATCAATTTAAATATATTTTTTATTGTTTATGTTGAAATAAATGTTAATATGCATAGATATCTATTGTTATTAGTATAATATAGTTTTAAATTTAGTGTCACATAAATGTTATTAGTGATTTTTAGTATAATTTAAGTATTATATTTTCTTATTTAAATACCCTATTTGTTTAGATTAAAAAAAAAAAGCAAATAATGAAATAAGTTTTGAATGTATAATTATTTATTTTTAATAGTTTTATTAAATTTAATTTGTATAGTAAATTTTAAAAGTAATATTAGTTTAAATTATTTGAATAAGGTAAATCGAAAAAAGTTAACTACAAATTTTGTGTGCATATAAATTTTATTAATTTTGCAGTGTTATTATTTGTAATGGATATCATTTATAATTTAATATATGTTATTGTTTGTGCTAGAATTATTATTACGTATTTATATGTTATTTTGTTTATTTAAAAGCAGAAGTATTTTAAAAATCAGCAAGTTAAGGAAAACGAGGTGAAACCATTATTGAAGTCAGGTATTATAGAAATTTTAATATTTTTAATTTTCGTCATATATTATTTTATTAGTATACTTTAAATGAGAAATAAATTTTTAAAGTATAATTATTTCTTTTTGATAGTTTTATTAATTTTAATTTGTATAATAAAATTTAAAAATAATAATTGTTAAATTTATTTTTATAATATAAATAGAAAAAATGTACAATTATAATAAATGACTTAAATATTATGTTAGCAAATAATATATTATGCAAAAATATTGTGTAATAATATTATGTAATTTATGTATTTGCGGTAATAAAGTATAAAATAATTTATAATTGTAGCGTATTTTGTAATAATAATATTTGTATTGTGTTACATGAAATAGTGAAATATTAATTAATGAATTTATCATAAAATTGTGAACAAATAGTTTTGGAAAAATATGAAAAAATTTATTTTGACTGATAGGTACTAGAAAGATGTCAACATACACCGAATTATATTTGCACACTGGAGGAAAAATTAGTTATGGAGCGTCAGGTTTTCAATATGAGGAAAAATGATATATCTGGTCCGAATGCTATTATAAGGAGATTAAAACTTAAAAATAAGCCTACTTTTGCTGAATTGGTTCATAAAATTCACGTCAAATTGGGTTTAGGTATGAACGATGTGATTTCTAGAATTATATACAAGAGACCAATGTTCAACCGAGGATCATTATATTGGACGTCGGTGGATGTAGTAGAAGATGATGACATAGATACAATATACGATACTTTAAGAAGATATGATGAATATAACTTGGTGGAATTAATCATTGTAGTAGCAGAGGGTAATGCAGGTGGTAGTCTACATACGCATCGTAACGATTATGAAATGATAAATGAAGCGGTGCAAATGGAAAATAATGAGGCACCTCAACAATTCTGTGTGAATGACGTAGGTCCTAGTCAGCCAAGGCAGTCTATAAGTTGACAAAACAATGAATTGTTCTCTCAATTTGGTGGAGATGCACTGCAAAATATGGAGGACAGTCGACAACAACCATCACATATCCAAGAAAGAGATTGTCGTCCCAGTAAAGCACGACAATCGGGCAGTCGACGAGATGGTAATTTGTTTGGAAGGGCGGCATCTGTCGGGTCAGGACATGATTATCAACCCATATCAATAAGCCAAATTCCTGCTGCTTCTTCGAGTCAACCTAGGCGATCATTGAGTCGAAGGGTTGGAAATTTTCTTAGTATATTATTTTTTAGAAAAAGATCTGGAAGTAGTTCAGGAGACAGAAATTTTGTCCAGAGAACTGGTATGGAGCACAGTACAAGAATTGAACAAAACAGTCAACTACATTCTGTTTTCCGCATCCCAGATGTCAGACATAGAAGTTCAATTTCGCATGTCCTAGATGTCAAACATAGAAGTTCAGTTTCGCAGATGCAAGATATCAATCGACGTCAATCTGTTTCTCAGATTGCAGATGATACTCCTAGTCAACCTTGGATGTATGTATGTAGACAAGATGGTGATTTACTCGGAGATCGTATGTCTGGCAACACTGCAAATTTGGTGGCAAATGATGGAACATTTTGCAACCCCACTGGTGTAAATGATGGAAATGAACCGTCGATTAATTTAGGCAATGAGGACGATGACGATGAAGTTTCACTGAGCCATGATTATGTTTCGCCTAATGATGATGCAGAGGCCGAATATGCTAACATTTTAGTGGAAAGTGATAGCTCTAAATCTGGAGATGGTGATGAGTCTGATAATACTCAATACGTCAGTCCATTAGCATCAATGCATCCAAGCAGTGATATATGCCAGGTTAATTTTATGTTTCAATTTGAGCACCATACAGATATGGACTTTGATGCATCCCAAGTTGATGTATCGGAAGGAGTTCAGTATCATACGTGGGATGGTTGCTCGGAGTTATCGACTGGATTGGTTTTTACTAGCAATGATGAAGTCAAATCTTGTGTGAAAAAATACTCAATCATGAAAAATGTTGACTTCAGAGTTATTGAATCGAAGCCAAACTACTGGGTGGTGAGGTGCGCACAGTCTGATGGTGGGTGCAGGTGGAGGTTAAGAGCAATAAAAAAAGGAGTTAGTCCGTTGTAAGTAATCACAAGATTTCAAGGACCACATTCATGTAAAGGTGGTAATCTTTCAATAGATCACAGGCAATTGGGATCGAAAATTATTCGAAATTGCATAGTGGACATGGTTAGTAAAAAACCCACCCTTCCTATTGATGTTATAATTGCTGCTATTAAATAGCAATTTAAGTTTGATATATCATACAGTAAAGTATTGTACGGGAAGATGAAAGCTATCGAGTCCATAGTTGGCAATTATGTTGAGTCATTTGAGAGGTTGCCAGGTTTTTTAATTGCTTTCCAAGAATATAATGAAAGATTTGTCTACGAGTTTGTGCTACAAGAAACCGCAGACGCAAATGTGAAGCAATTCAACGGGTTTTTTGGAGCTTCAAACCGGCTATTGATGAGTTTGCTCATTGCAAACCGATTCTGTTGATCGATGGAACTTTTTTAACTGGCAAATTCTAACAGACACTTCTGATAGCCAGCTCAGTCGATGGTAATGACATGTTCCCAGTTGCATTCGCAGTTGTGGAATCAGAGAACAAATCAAGCTGGGCATGGTTTATGTCGATGATTCGGAAGCACGTAACTGTACGTGTCGGCTTAACAGTTGTATCAGACAGACATGCTAGTATAATGACAGTATTTCGGGACGAAAGAAGTGGATGGAAGGAACCTCTGAGCTTTCATAGGTTTTGCTTGTGCCATTTTGTAAGTAATTACAACACCCACCACAGAGTTCAACAATTAAAGATTTGTTGTACAAGGCTGGTAAGCAAGCCCATTTATGAAACAATTTATTCAAATTTATTTTCTTAGTAAATAATATTAACGTATTATTATAGGTGCACAATTTTAAAGGCGTAAGTTCCAGGAAAAAATGGATAAAATCAAAGATCTTGACCAAGATTCCTACAATTGGGCGATGCGGATATCTTTGGACAAATGGACATTATCCGAGGATGGTGGGTATCGATATGGTCACACCACGACGAACATTGCAGAAAGTGTTAATATTGCCCTTAAAAGAGTGCGTATGATGCCGATCACTGCAATTGTTGAGCATACTTTTGGGAGGTTAGTCAAGTATTACGAGCAAATGAGGGATTTTTACACGACCAAAATGGCACAGGGATTACTCTTCACTCCTAAATGCATTGAAGCTATGACAGAGCGAGCTAACATTGCTCGAGCACATATTGTTAATAGCAAATGATAGTCGGTTCAAATTGTTCAGTGTCATAGATCGCAGGGCGTCGGAGGAGAATGCTGCACCAGACACCTATATATTGAGTTTCGAAAGGCGCGAATGTGAGTGCGGTAAGTTCCAAGGAACAAAAATGCTATGTTCACATGCCATCACAGCCTGCATGAGCATGAATCTAGAAATGTTTCAATTTGTCGACAATTGTTACAGCATAACTGAAGCACTCAAATGTTATGATGGGCAATTTCGACCGATGGCAAATAAAGCATACTGGCCACAGTATTATGGCCCCAAAATTAAACCTGATATGCAATTGGTGAGGAAGAAAGGTCGGCCAAGAACAAGTCATATTCGCAACGAGATGGATACTCGTGAACAGGGTAACGTGACTCATTGCAGCAGGTGTGAAAATATAGAGCACAATAAAAATACATGCAGAAGTGCAGCTGGATCTTCAACTCAATATTGTAGAGATTGAAATTCTCATCATTGTAAATATTTGATATTAAATATTTAATAATATATTCGGTGTGCTTTAATTGTTGTGATTAAAAAAATGCAAATTTCGTCGCGATATTTTATATAAAAGTATTTAACATACAACAAAGAGTACAACGTAATCAAAATCTCATATTATGAGATGATGTGCTACGTGAATGAGAATGGGGATCCGTCTCATAAGGGTTTGGATTTTAGGGTAATGTCAATTCATCATTGTAACCACCACTATATAGGGGTTGATCGGCTAAACCCTCGGTACCAACAACATCGGGACCACTAAATAGTTCGTTGAAGAAATCATCTTGTGGAACTGACTGGCTAGTTTGACCATAAATGTTGTATGGTGGTGCTTCTCCTTCTGATAAGCTGACGTTTAAATCAACATTAATTCTAGATGGATCAGCTTCAAAGTCATAACATGTTGAAGGACCACTTGCAGTAGTGAAAAATTGTTATTGATCGACTGGAGGCATACTGAAGGAACTGGAGTTACCTTGAAAATTAAAGGGCCATTCTAAAGGTTGAGGGACATGGTGCAGTCCAGGATGAATAGGAATAAGTGCAACTGTCGTACGTTTCTCTGACATTCCTCGCCTACTGCGTCTAGATTGATGAAAATCTTCATACGGTATTGATAATGGTGGAATCTCTGCCGGATCAGGTATAAGCTGGCGTGGATAATCTATTGATGTTCGGTGAAATGCACCTACAAAAATGCCCTCTGATGTCAACCGAATACTAAACCCTTCATTGGATACCTCCGTAGTGTTACTGTGAAATATACGCTCCGCACCGTCGGCCTACATGCAAATAATTAAGTTTTTTAAAATTCATGAATAAAAGTGTTCATATATTTCAAATATTAAATAATACCGATGCTCCCATTGACGCTCCGAGTAGGATTATCCACCGTCTTATACGTGATATATACCATTGCATATATTGCGATCTCGGATGTAATGGCGCATTGAGAACAGGACCTGTTATTACCCGATTGTGTCGATTGAGCCATTCAAAAATAAAATTTGAAAATTTTAATTCCTAGTTTTGATCAGTGTGGCCCCTCAAATAGATAGAATGCACTGAATCATTTTTTCTGTGGAGCGTATGGAATCGGTTGATCCATATCAAATTGCCTTAGACATCTATCGGGTTGGTGCCACTCAATAATATGAAAACATATTAGTGGCACAACAGATCTCCAACACGCTCGACCACTTGTACAATAATGTGGCAATAAGTGCATCACATTCTTGTACGGCTCCCATTCCATCTATAATAAAATTATAACATTCAATTAGTTAATTTATTCAGTTTATAATAATATAAACAAATATTAATTTACCAATATAACAAAAATAAATATATACTTGATTATAATGTTGCATGTCTAAATCCTCACGGTATTTTTGGACATCTTTACTATTATTGTTTCTTAAATCTAACGAGGAACGCCACCTAAAACACAACAAAATATCATATTATTAGCAAATTTGTTGTAATAAATATTACTAATGACATTCAAACATGAAATATATTAAATAAAATTTACCTATAGCTGTAGGGTCTGCTCTGATCTAATGCAAAATTGTGCATAAAGGGCGGCCGAAATTGATGAAATATCTCCCACGCCCACATTTGTATTAACCGGTGATAACCACCAAGACCATTCACACTAGGTCGGGTCGCATGACACAACTCTCTATATAGTCATGCCAAGCATGCGGATCCTGAGCTAAATCCTCCAACAACGGGAGCCACATCAAATGTATGTAATTATTTGTTGTTCCTGGACATAATAATCCACCAATACAACGTAGTATCCAAGCACGCGCAAAACACTGTATGTGGTAGTTCGTTGCATCAACTAGTAAGTGACTAAAATTTTGACTTAACCACATCATTTTTATTTTAAGTCCCCTAATGCCGTCTTTTGGGGATACTTGTCCTAACAACCGACCACAAAAATCTGCCCAATCATGCTGAAAATATCCAGTTGCAGCACGTCCTTCGATAGGCAGCCCGGTGAGTATCTGTATATCCTCTAATGTTATTGTTGTCTCACCAACAGGAAGGTGGAATGTATGTGTTTCTGGTCTCCATCTCTCAACAAGAGCAGTTATTAAGTTCACATTATTAACTCATCACACCGATTTGTGACACTTTATAGAATCCTGCTAATCTTAGGTAGGGCATGATTCGCTCATCGATGTTTCTGTAATGACTATCAATACTAGCTCTTCGTGCAAACAGAAGATGTCCAGTTACGAAGAGCTAGTGTTGATAGTCATTACAGAAATATCGATGAGCGAATCATACCCTACCTGAGATTAGCAGGATTCTATGGAGTGTCGCAAATCGGTGTGATGAATGTTAATGTGGACTTAATAACGGCTCTTGTTGAGAGATGGAGACCAGAGACACACATTCCACCTTTCTGTTGGTGAAACAACAATAACATTAGAGGATATACAGATATTCACCGGGCTGCCTATCGAAAGACGTGCTGTAACTGGACATTTTCAGCATTATTGGGCGGATCTTTGTGATCGGTTGTTAGAGCAAGTACCCCCGGAAGACAGCATTAGGGGACTTAAAATAAAAATGACGTGGTTAAGTCAAAATTTTAGTCACTTACCAGCTGATGCAACGGACTACCACATACAGTGTTTTGCGCGTGCTTGGATACTACGTTGTATTGGTAGACTACTATGTCTAGGAACAACAAATAATTACATACATTTGATATGGCTCCCGTTGTTGGAGGATTTAGCCCAAGCTGGTGAGTATAGCTGGGGATCCGCATGCCTGGCATGACTATATAAAGAGTTGTGTCGTGCGACCCGACCTAAGGCAAATGGTCTTGATGGTTATCACCAGTTAATACAAATGTGGGCGTGGGAGAGACTTCATCAATTTGGACCGCCCTTTATTCACAATTTTGTATTAGATCAGAGCAGACCCTACGGCTATAAGTAAATTTTATTTAATATATTTCATATTTGAATGTTATTAGTAATATTTATTACAACAAATTTGCTAATAATCTGATTTTTTTTGTTGTGTTTTAGGTGGTGTTTCCCGTTAGATTTAAGAAACAATAATAGTAAAAATATCCAAAAATACCGTGAGGATTTAGACATGCAACGTTATAATCAAGTATATATTTATTTTTGTTATATTGGTAAATTAATATTTGTTTATATTATTATAAACGGAATAAATTGACTAATTGAATTTTACAATTTTATTGTAAATGGAATGGGAGCCGTACAAGAATGTGATGCAATTATTGCCACATTATTGTACAAGTGGACACGCGTGTTGGAGATCTGTTGTGCCACTAATATGTTTTCATATTATTGAGTGGCACCAACCCGATAGATGTCTAAGGCTATTTGATATGGATCAACCGATTCCATATCCACGGAATAATAATTCAGTACATTCTATCGATTTGAGGGGCCACACTGATCAAAACTGGGAATTAAAATTTTCAAATTTCATTTTTGAATAGCTCAATCGACACAATCGGGTAGTAATAGGTCCTGTTCTTAATGCGCCATTACATCCGAGATCACAATATATGCAATGGTATATATCGCATACAAGACGGTGGATAACCCTACTCGGAGGGTCAATGGGAGCATTGGTATGATTTAATATTTGAAATATATGAACACTTTTATTCATGAATTTTAAAAAAATTAATTATTTGCATGTAGACCGACGGTGCGGAGCGCATATTTCACAGTAACATTACGGAGGTATCCAATGAAGGGCTTAGTATTCGGTTGACATCAGAGGGCATTTTAGGTGTTGTAGGTGCATTTCACCGAACATCAATAGATTATCCACGCCAGCCTGTACCTGATCCAACAGAGATTCCACCATTATCAATACCGTATGAAGATTTTCGTCAATCTAAACGCAGTAGGCGAGGAATTTCAGAGAAACGTACGACAGTTGCACCTATTCCTATTCATCCTGGACTGCACTCTGTCCCTCAACCTTTAGAATGGCCCTTTAATTTTCAAGGTAACTCCAGTTCCTTCAGTATGCCTCCAGTCGATCAACAACAATTTTTCACTACTGCAAATGGCCTTGCAACATGCTATGACTTTGAAGCTGGTCTATCTAGAATTAATGTTGATTTAAACATCAGCTTATTAGAAGAAGAAGCACCACCATAAAACATTTATGGCCAAACTAGCCAGTCAATTCCACAAGATGATTTTTTCAACGAACTATTTAGTGGTCCCGATGTTATTGGTACCGAGGGTTTAGCCAATCAGCCCCTATATAGTGGTGGTTACAATGATGAATTGACATTACCCGAAAATCCAAACCCTTATGAGACGGATCCCCATTCTCATTCACATAGCACATCATCTCATAATATGAGATTTTGATTACGTTTTACTCTTTGTTGTACGTTAAATATTTTTATATAAAATATCGCGACGAAATTTGTATTTTTTTAATTACAACAATTAAAGCACACTGAATATATTATTAAATATTTAATATCAAATATTTACAATGATGAGAATTTCAATCTCTATAATATTGAGTTGAAGATCCAGCTGCACTTCTGCATGTCTTTTTATTGTGTCCTATATTTCCACACCTGCTGCAATGAGTCACGTTACCCCGTTCACGAGTATCCATCTCGTTGTGAATGCGACTTGTTCTTGGCCGACCTTTCTTCCTCACCAATTGCATATCAGGTTTAATTTTAGGGCCATAATACTGTGGCCAGTATGCTTTATTTGCCATCGGTCGGAATTGCCCATCATAACATTTGAGTGCTTCAGTTATGCTGTAACAATTGTCGACAAATTGAAACATTTCTAGATTCCTGCTCATGCAGACTGCGATGGCATGTGAACATGGCATTTTTGTTCCTTGGAACTTACCGCACTCACATTCGCGCCTTTCGAAACTCAATATATAGTGTTTGGTGTAGCATTCTCCTCCGACGCCCTGCGATCTATGACACTGAACAATTTGAATCGACTATCATTTACTAATAACAATATGTGCTCGAGCAATGTTAGCTCGCTCTGTCATAGCTTCAATGCATTTAGGAGTGAAGAGTAATCCCTGTGCCATTTTGGTCGTGTAAAAATTCCTCCTCTGCTCGTAATACTTGACCAACCTCCCAAAAGTATGCTCAACAATTGCAGTGATCGGCATCATACGCATTCTTTTAAAGGCACTATTAACACTTTCTGCAATGTTCGTCGTGGTGTGACCATATCGATACCCACCATCCTCGGATAATGTCCATTTGTCCAAAGATATACGCATCGCCCAATTGTAGGAATCTTGGTCAAAATCTTTGATTTTATCCATTTTCTCCTGGAACGTACGCCTTTCAAATTGTGCACTTACAATAATACGTTAACATTATTTACTAAGAAAATAAATTTGAATAAATTGTTTCATAAATGGGCTCGCTTATCAGCCTTGTACAACAAATCTTTAATTGTTGAATTCCTATGGTGGGTGTTGTAATTACTTACAAAATGGCGCAAGCAAAACCTGTGAAAGCTCAGAGGTTCCTTCCATCCACTTCTTTCGTCCCGAAACACTGACATTATACCAGCATGTCTGTCTGATATAACTGCTAAGCTGACACGTACAGTTACGTGCTTCTGAATCATCGACATAAACCATGCCCAGCTTGATTTGTTCTCTGATTCCACAACTGCGAATGCAACTGGATACAACATGTCATTACCATCGACTGAGCTGGCTATCAGAAGTTTCTGTTAGAATTTTCCAGTCAAAAAAGTTTCATCGATCAACAGAATCGGTTTGCAGTGAGCAAACCCATCAATAGCGGGTTTAAAGCTCCAAAAAATCCATTGAAACTGCTTCACATTTGCGTCTGCGGTTTCTTGTAGCACAAACTCATAGACAAATCCTTCATTATATTCTTGCAACGCAATTAAAAAACCTGGCAATCTCTCAAATGACTCAACATAATTGCCAAATATAGACTCGATACCTTTCATCTTCCCGTACCATGACTTACTGTATGATACATCAAACTTAAATTGTTGTTTAATAGCAGCAATTATAACATCAATAGGAAGGGTGAATTTTTTACTAACCATGCCCAGTATACAATTCCGAATAATTTTCAATCCCAATTGCCTGTGATCCATTAAAAGATTACCACCTGGACATGAATGTGGTTCTTGAAATCTTGTGATTACCCACAACAGACTAACTCCTTATTTTATTGCTCTTAACCTCCACCTGCACCCACCATCAAACTGTGCGCACCTCACCACCCAGTAGTTTGGCTTCGATTCAATCACTCTGAAATCAACATTTTTCATGATTGAGTATTTTTTCAGACAAGATTTGACTTCATCCTTGCTAGTAAAAACCAATCCAGTCGATAACTCCGAGCAACCATCCCACGTATGATACTGAACTCCTTCCGATACATCAACCTGGAATGCATCAAAGTCCATATCTGTATAGTGCTCAGATTGAAACATAAAATTAACCTGACTTATATCACCACTTGGATGCAATTATGCTAATAGACTGACGTATTGAGTATTATCAGACTCATCACCATCTCCAGATTCAGAGCTAACACTTTCCACCAAAATGTTAGCATATTCGGCCTCTGCATCATCATTAGGCGAAACATAATCATCGCTCAGTGAAACTTCATCTTCATCGTCATCGTCCTCATCGCCCAAATTAATCGACGGTTCATTTCCATCATTTACACCAGTGGGGTTGCAAAATGTTCCATCATTTGCCACCAAATTTACAGTGTTGCCAAATATACGATCTCCGAGTAAATCACTATCTCGTCTACATACAGACATCCAAGGTTGACTAGGAGTAGCATCTGCAATCTGAGAAACAGATTGATGTCAATTGATATCTTGCATCTGCGAAACTGAACTTCTATATCTGACATCTGAGACATGCGAAATTGAACTTCTACGTCTGACATATTGGATGCGGGAAACAGAATGTAGTTAACTGTTTTGTTCAATTTCTGTACTGTGCTCCATACCAGTTCCCTGGACAAAATTTCTGTCTCCTGAACGACTTCCAGATCTTGTTGCAAAAAATGATCTAATAAGAAAATTCCCAACCCTTCGATTCAATGATCGCCTAGGTTGACTCGAAGAAGCAGCAGAAATCTGGCTTATTGATGTGGGTTGATAATCATGCCCTGACCCGACAGATGCCGCCTTTCCAAACAAATTAGCATCTCGTCGACTGCCCGATTGTCATGCTTCACTGGGACGACGATCTCTTTCTTAGATATATGATGGTTGTTGTCGACTGTCCTCTATATTTTGTAGTGCATCTCCACCAAATTGAGAGAATAATTCATTGTCTTGTCGACTAACAGACTGCCTTCGCTGACTACGACCTACGTCATTCACATAGAATTGTTGAGGTGCATCGTTATTTTTCATTTGCACCGCTTCATTTATCATTTCATAATCGTTGCGATGCGTATGTAGACTACCACCTGCATCACCCTCTGCTACTGCAATGATTAATTCCACCAAGTTATATTTATCATATCTTCTTAAAGTATCATATATTGCATCTATGTCATCATCTTCTACTACATCCACCGACGTCCAACATAATGATCCTCGATTGAACATTGGTCTCTTGTATATAATTCTAGAAACCACATCGTTCATACCTAAACCCAATTTGACGTAAATTTTATGAACCAATTCAGCAAAAGTAGGCTTATTTTTAAGTCTTAATTTCCTTATAATAGCATTCGGACCAAATATATCATATTGAAAACCTGACGCTCCATAACTAATTTTTCTTCCAGTGTGCAAATATAATTCGGTGTATGTTGACATCTTTCTAGTACCTATCAGTCAAAATAAATTTTTTCATATTTTTCCAAAACTATTTGTTCACAATTTTATGATAAATTCATTAATTAATATTTCACTATTTCATGTAACACAATACAAATATTATTATTACAAAATACGCTACAATTATAAATTATTTTTATACTTTATTACCGCAAATACATAAATTACATAATATTATTACACAATATTTTTGCATAATATATTATTTGCTAACATAATATTTAAGTCATTTATTATAATTGTACATTTTTTCTATTTATATTATCAAAATAAATTTAAAAATTATTATTTTTAAATTTTATTATACAAATTAAAATTAATAAAACTATCAAAAAGAAATAATTATACTTTAAAAATTTATTTCTCATTTAAAGTATACTAATAAAATAATATATGACGAAAATTAAAAATATTAAAATTTCTATAATACCTGACTTTAATAATTGGTTTCACCTCGTTTTCCTTAACTTGCTGATCTTTAAAATACTTCCGCTTCTAAATAAACAAAACAAACATATAAATACGTAATAATAATTCTAGCACAAACAATAACACTGCAAAATTAATAAAATTTATATGCACACAAAATTTGTAGTTGTCAACTTTTTTCGATTTACCTTATTCAAATAATCTAAACTAATATTACTTTTAAAATTTACTATACAAATTAAATTTAATAAAACTATCAAAAATAAATAATTATACATTCAAAACTGATTTCATTATTTGCTTTTTTATTAATCTAAACAAATAGGGTATTTAAATAAGAAAACATAATACGTAAATTATACTAAAAATCACTAATAACATTTATGTAACACTAAATTTAAAACTATATTATACTAATAATAATAGATATCTATACATACTTATTAACATTTATTTCAACATAAACAACAATAAAAAAATATATTTAAATTGATAAAATACCTCACTTTAATAGCTATTCCAATTGCATTTTTCTCAATCCATTGATTCACGGCTAATTTATGTTTTCACATAAATAAAATAATATAAAATTAAATGTGAATATAATATAAATGATAATTAAATATATTAAATTAAAAACAAATAGATATAAATCTTACCATATTACAAAAAAAATTATACTATTGATCTCTAAAGAAAGTTTTGCGATTGGAAAAATTGAGTCAGCGAGCAAGAGAAGAAATGCGATCGAACGAATTTATGGTGAAAATGACGACTGAAAATGCAGCCTCTAATTGCGTTTTCAGACTGACGCCTGACGCACACACTGGGTCCCACTTTTGAAAACGCAACAATTCGTTGCATTTTTGAAATCAACCCCAACTCTCTAAATATTTTCTGACACACCCTGTTTTTCTAATATTTTTTTAAAAAAACATTATTAAAAAAAAATCCCCTCAATTTTGCAGATATTAGCTTACTTGATTTTGATTTTGTCGGAGGTCATATATGATAATCTATAGTCAAGAAAAATGAAAGAAATTGCAGAGACAGCAGATTTGGTTGGAGATGAAAGAGCAGATTTGGTTGGGGATGAAAGAAGAGAATTGGGTAGCAAAGAAACAGAAAGAAAACAAAATTACGTAGAGGATCTATAGGGTCTACTAGGATTCAATGAGGATGCAATTTTGATGACGTTAAACAAAAGCCCCGTGTTTTCAACAAAGATATTTAATCTACAAATTTAAATTAGGCATTCTATCGAGCAAGTGGTGGGCAAACAATTTCTACCGAATATTGAAGTGGAATTGAAAATTCAAATCCCTCACTGTTATTCATCTTGCTAAACGAACTTGCTAAACTTCAATAAAAGCACACAAGAAAGTGCAAAATAGCAAAATTCCACAAGAAGAAAGTCCAAGAAATATCTGAAAATTTGAATATAGAAGAATAATTGTGCAGAAATGAAACTTGATCTTTTCATTAAAACGCTCCAAATCCAGAAATAAGGGAGAGATTTCAGCTCAGATCCCTAATTGCTCAAATCAAGGCAGGAAACTTCACAAATCCAATCTATGCAGACCAAACAAAATCCAAATTCACAATAAACACAATAATACTTGAAATAACTCTACATTAGAAAAGATCTAAAGCAATACCTTCAAATGAACTCTAAGGTCAGTGCGATGAGAAAGAGAAAGAAGGGTAAACAAACCTGTATATTTGTCTGTGAATAGCCTTTGTAACTATCGAATTCGTCTCCAAAATATCAAAAATTCAGTTTAAATACAAATAATCAGGAACCGAATTAAGCAAATCGTTTCAAATTTTGTTTTCAATTGCAGCAATCCAATTTGGTTGAGATAAATCAGGAGAATCAAATAAGAATGAAACCGAGAAAAAAATCTCCAAATCAAAGTGTTGAAAAGTCCACATTTGTGGCTCATTGTTGACAAATTGTTTTTGAATAGTTTTTTTTTAGGCATCCCACATCGGGAAAAAATGAAGGAAATGGGGAGTTGTTATGTTATAAAAGGAAACCTCCCCTTATTGTTTATTCCATCCCAAAATTGCCAATCTTTCTAAGGCAATTAGTAAATATTTCACTTGTATTATTTCTTTGAAATAGTAAAATATAATATTAATAGTGTCCGAGGACGTAGGCATAATTGGCCGAATCTCGTTAAATTCTGGTGTTCTTTATTTGTCTATTTAATAGCTATTGTCGGGTATATTGTTAGTGAATTATTGTGCTGTTAAATTACTTAGGAAAATTCTATCTTGGGAATTTTACCTTGTGTGATTTTTCAGTACAATCGTTTACGCTTTATTCACCTGCTCAATAGTATTCGAGGTGAATTTGGTGGAAATCAACCCGAGTTTCCACAACAATTGGTATCAGAGCCAAGGTTTTTTCTTAGTATGCTCTGTGGTTGCAGCGTAGGCTGATCTTCCACATCAGAAAAGATTTTTCCTTGGGCTATTGGCATTCCGCATCGACAGCTATTGAATAGTAATTGTAGCTGAAATGACAAATCCATCCACTTCTTCTTCGTCGTCCAATATGATGGCAAATGCAAGAGTTGCGGTGGAAATTTTTGATGGTACGGGTCATTTTGGCATGTGGCAAAGTGAGGTTCTAGATGCTCTCTTTCAGCAAGGTCTAGACATTGCCCTTGAAGAAAAGAAACCAGATGATGTTGATGAGAAAGAATGGAAGAAACTTAATTGTTTGGCGTGTGGTACAATTCGATCGTGCCTTTCTAGAGAGCAAAAGTATGCTTTCTCGAAAGAAATTTTTGCAAGTAAATTAATGAAGGCGCTGGAGGAAAAATTCTTGAAGAAAAGCAGTCAGAATAAGCTTCACATGAAGAAAAGACTGTTTCGTTTCAATTATGTTGCGGGTACCACAATAAATGATCACATCACCAGTTTTAATCAGTTAGTCACTGATTTATTGAATTTGGATGTGACATTTGAAGATGAAGACCTGGCTTTGATGTTGTTGGGATCGCTTCCTGAGGAGTTTGAGTTTCTTGAAACGACTCTACTTCATGGGAAGGCTGCTGTAACTCTCAGTGAAGTTTGTGCTGCCTTGTTCAGTTATGAACTGAGAAAGAAAGACAAGAAAGAAAGCACAAGTGGAGCTACAGAAGCTCTAGTAGTGAGAGGTCGGTTGCAGAGCCAGACTAGAGGAAAGAAAGGAAGATCGAAGTCGAGGCCCAAATTGGGCAAAGACGAATGTGCCTTTTGTCGAGAAAAAGGGCATTGGAAGAAAGATTGTCCTAAGCTGAAGAATAAAGGCAAACCTGATAAGGCAAAGGCTATTGCAGATTCAAATGTAGCTGAGTGTAATGATGAAGACTCAGATTTCTCACTTGCTGTTACATCGTCAACGAGCTCTTCTAGTGTATGGCTGCTTGATTCAGGCTGCAGTCATCATATGTGTCCCCATCGAGATTGGTTCTATGAATTTAGAGAACTAGAAGATGGAGTTGTTTATATAGCAAATGATGCCTCTCTCAACACACATGGGATTGGTTCCATTCGTTTGAAAAATCATGATGGATCAATCAGAATCTTGAAGGATGTTCGTTATGTGCCCAGTTTGTCAAAGAATCTCATTTCCGTGGGAGCTCTAGAAGAAAAGGGTTTCGAGGTACGAGCAAAAGGCGGAGTAATGAAGATAATTTCTGGTGCACTTGTGGTGTTGAAGGGAATTCGAAAGAATAACAGATTGTACCACTATCAAGGTACTACTGTTATTGGCACAACAGCAGTAGCTTCTACTGGTGAAAAGGAGTCAGAAGCAACCAGGTTATGGCATATGCGCTTGGGGCATGCAGGTGCAAAATCCTTGAATCTACTGGTGAAACAAAGATTATTGAAAGGAGTTCAGACTTGCAAATTGGATTTTTGCGAGCATTGTGTCAAAGGGAAAAAGACAAGGGTGAAATTTGGAACAGCAATCCACGATACCAAGGGTATTTTGGATTATGTTCATTCTGATGTGTGGGGACCTTCCAAAACGACTTCTTTGGGAGAAAAACACTACTATGTGACCTTTGTTGATGATTTTTCCCGGAGAGTTTGGGTGTATACTATGAAGACTAAGGATGAAGTGCTAGGAGTTTTCCTTAAATGGAAAAAGATGATGGAAACTCAAACAGGCCGAAGGATCAAGCATCTCCGTACAGATAATGGCGGGGAATACAGGAGTGATCCATTTATGAAGGTGTGTGAAGATGAAGGTATTGTTAGACACTTCACAGTCAGAAATACACCACAACAGAATGGGGTGGCAGAACGCATGAACCGGACATTGCTGGAGAAAGTTCAGTGTATGTTGTCCAATACTGGGTTGGGCAGAGAATTTTGGGCTGAAGCTATTACATATGCTTGCCATCTCATTAATCGCCTACCATCTAGTGCTAATGGTGGTAAAATGCCATTGGAAAAATGGTTTGGAAAACCTGCTACAGATTATAATTCCTTACATGTGTTTGGTTCCACTGCATACTATCACATTAAGGAATCGAAGTTGGATCCACGTGCAAAGAAAGCAATTTTCATGGGGATCACCTCTGGTGTGAAAGGATATCGACTTTGGTGTCCAGAATCAAAGAAAATAATTTTCAGCAGGGATGTTACCTTTAATGAATCTACCATGTTGAGAAAGGTGACAAATGAAAGTATTGAGCAGACAGATGGTACTCCAAAACAGGTGGAGTTTGAAAGTAAAATTATTATCCCAGCAAATGATGAAGCAGATGCAGAAACTCCTATGGTAGATGAGGAGTCAGATGAAGAAGAGGTTTTAACCGAAGAACCTCCGCAGCAACCTGAATCAATTGCATTAAGTAAGCCAAAGAGGACAATCAAAAAGCCTGCTCGCTATGTTGATATGGTGGCTTACGCCTTCCAAATTGCAACTGATGACATTCCTACCACTTATAATGAAGCAGTCAAAAGTTCAGAAGTAGAGAAGTGGAGGAAAGCCATGAATGCTGAAATGCAGTCCCTTTATAAGAATCATACGTGGAAGCTAGCTAGTCTTCCGAAGGGAAAGAAGGCAATTGGGTGCAAATGGGTATATGCAAAGAAAGATGGATTTCCTGACAAGGATGATGTGCTCTACAAAGCAAGGCTGGTGGCTAAAGGCTACGCTCAGACGGAGGGAATTGACTATAATGAAGTTTGTTCTCCAGTTGTAAAACATTCCTCCATTCGAATTTTGTTGGCTTTGGTAGCACAATTGGATATGGAACTAGTTCAGTTGGATGTAAAAACTGCATTTTTACATGGAGACTTGGAGGAGGAAATCTATATGGTTCAGCCCGAAGGATTTAAAGTTGCTGGAAAAGAAAATATGGTGTGCAAGCTTGAAAAATCATTGTACGGATTAAAGCAATCTCCGAGGCAGTGGTACAAACGATTCGACAAGTTTATGATGGGGCAAAAGTACACAAGAAGCAAATATGATCATTGTGTGTATTTGTGCAAGTTACAAGACGGATCCTACATATATCTTCTTCTTTATGTTGATGATATGTTGATAGCTTCCAAGAGTCTGACAGAGATTGAGAAGTTGAAAACTCAGCTGAACAGGGAGTTCGAAATGAAGGATCTAGGTGAAGCCAAGAAGATTCTCGGTATAGAGATAAGCAGAGATAGGAAATTGGGGAGACTTTGTTTGATTCAGAAACAATATCTGAGAAAAGTGCTAAAGCGTTTTGGCATGAATGAAAAGTCAAAACTTGTTAGTACTCCTCTTGCTCCTCATTTCAAGCTCACTGCATCTTTGTCTCCAAAGAATGAAGCAGAACGAGAATACATGGCAAAAGTACCATATGCAAATACTGTTGGTAGCTTGATGTATGCTATGGTATGTACAAGGCCCGATATTTCACAGGCAGTTGGGGTTGTGAGCAGGTATATGCATGATCCGGGAAAGGAACATTGGCAAGCTGTGAAATGGATTTTGCGGTACATTCTGAACACCGTAGATGTTGGTTTGGTATTTCAGCGAGATGGTCGAGATGGTCAAGATGGTCAATGTATAGTTGGATATTGTGATTCCGACTATGCTAGTGATTTGGACAAGCGGCGATCAACTACTGGTTATGTGTTTACTCTTGCGAAAGCACCAGTTAGTTGGAAGTCTACTTTACAGTCAACAGTTGCTTTGTCCACTACGGAGGCAGAGTATATGGCAGTTACAGAGGCTGTGAAGGAGGCAATTTGGCTTCAAGGGTTGCTTGGTGAATTAGGAATTCAACAGAAGCACATCAAAGTGCATTGTGATAGTCAGAGTGCTATTCATTTGGCAAAGAATCAAGTTTACCATGCAAGGACGAAGCATATCGATGTTCGTTATCACTTTGTACGAGAGGTTCTGGAAGAAGGTGGAGTAACAATCCAGAAGATTAGGACCACTGAGAATCCTGCTGATATGTTCACAAAAGTGGTGACTGCGGTCAAGTTGTAACATTGTTTGGGCTTGATCAATATTGTTAAATGTTGAAGTTGGGCGCTTTGAAGCGCATTTGGGACACTACTATAATTGAGCTTGTGAGAGATTTGAAGATGTAAAATTCGCCAAGGTGGAGATTTGTTGAAAAGTCCACATTTGTGGCTCATTGTTGACAAATTGTTTTTGAATAGTTTTTTTTTAGGCATCCCACATCGGGAAAAAATGAAGGAAATGGGGAGTTGTTATGTTATAAAAGGAAACCTCCCCTTATTGTTTATTCCATCCCAAAATTGTCAATCTTTCTAAGGCAATTAGTAAATATTTCACTTGTATTATTTTTTTGAAATAGTGAAATATAATATTAGTAGTGTCCGAGGACGTAGGCATAATTGGCCGAACCTCGTTAAATTCTGGTGTTCTTTATTTGTCTATTTAATAGCTATTGTCGGGTATATTGTTAGTGAATTATTGTGCTGTTAAATTACTTAGGAAAATTCTATCTTGGAAATTTTACCTTGTGTGATTTTTCAGTACAATCGTTTACGCTTTATTCACCTGCTCAATAGTATTCGAGGTGAATTTGGTGGAAATCAACCCGAGTTTCCACAACACAAAGCAAGTTTTGATTCTCCTGATGATTAAAGAAATCAAATTTCGATTAGATCCTAAAGAAGTTTGAGAAAGTCAACTGAGTAGAGTAGAGATTGAGTAAAACTGAAATACATTAGAAAGAAAAAAAATAGACAAAGCATGAGATGGGATTCGACTAGAGGGACTTTGACGTCGTACCTGACGTGTTTTCTATTGAAAAATATAGAAAAAAAAATTTAGAGAACATATAAAAATAGTTCTCTAAATCTTTCTATTTACAATTTAAAAAAATTATATCATGTGAACATAATGTCCTATTTTTTATTTTCTATAAAAAAAATTTCTAAAAAACAAGTCTTATTTTCTATAAGTGAACAGACCCTTGTTTCTATATTTTTGAAAATATATAATTTTCACCCTTAAATTTATCAAAAATGGATATATTTTACACCTAAAAACATGATATTTTAAGATACATGACATTATGCAATTAATTACCGTTTAAGATAAGCGCAAAATTGTCAAATTTTAAATTGTTCAAGAGCAAAATTCAAAGATAAAAAATAAAAAATAGTAGCAAAATCGCACTATTTTAAATAATTTAAGAGTAAAAATCACCTTTATTCCATGTAATTATCTACTAGCATAATGAGGCTACCATGCATTGCAAGGGAAGTTGGAATTAGCAAAGTAACTTCCTGTCATTACTCTCCATGGAACATATTTTATCTCTCAAGCTGTTAGAGTTTGCATAGTTCATTGGGTGCATTGGAGAGGGTCAACCAAGAGTTCAAAATTGAGGAATCGCAGGACAGCTTTGTTGTACATGTTCATTTTAGAAAATTCAAAACCGTGGTAAATGGCTCAACTTTGTTGTTCGTTCATCTTCCCCACCTTGAAAGAATGAGCAAGCCAACAACTGTTGAACATAATTCAGCTACAATTGAAACAACAAGAGCAAATGCATACACAAGACTTGGAAACCTGAAATAGTTTTGGATTTTCTTCAATCCCCTGTCAATAACCGGTGCTAATGCTGCAGCTCCAGCTACTCGAAGTGGTCTTGTGATATTGTTTCCAGTCTACATCAAAATTATGATCTGAGATTTCAAGAAGACCTTTTTAATGAGAGATTGTATAAGGGGGATACTTCTTTGCATCTAACCATGAGAAAGTTAAATCATAGTTTATTAGAAGACACGAAAGACATAAGAGGGACCAATTGCACAAAGTCAATAAAAGTAGTTGGAGAACTTCTAACGACAATAGTGGTTCTATACAAGTAATATTTCTACTATAATATTGAAGTTAATGGTTCAAATGCTCTAACCTCCAGGTTTCAAGAAAACCTCAAAAGGTTTTTCCAAATTATCCATCACTTCATATTCTGTCCTTTTCATTTCTCCTTTTATGTAAGCCTAACAGATAAAATAGTAAGTTGTTCATACAATTCTTTTTTTCCTTGTATATTCTCAATTTTTTGGCTTCTTTATGCGAATGCTTGAGACAAGTCAGTTTTAAAGGCATAGTCTTATAAATACAGTCTGCTTTATCTGATGTCATTTGGCATCTTCAGCAATCATTGAAATCAAACTATCGCAAGCAGAGTATCAGAAACAAAACTCTAACAACATGACTTACAAGCCCCCAAAGCAACAGCATGCAGAAAGATCAATGGAGTAATTGATGTTAGCTCATGTTCAGTCCATATACTGTTAATCCAATAAAAAACTTTAAATTTGATACGCACAGAATAGTTCATCAGCATAAGATAACCAAGAGGGCAATTTCTCTATGGCATACTTGGGGTATGGAGTGTTCCACCCTGATAATTTCACAATAATCCTCTAGTCCAGATATTCTTCCTTTCAAGAGTAATGAAAGAGAGGACAATTTTGCTGGATGTTTGAACCTAACAGTTAACAGTACAAGCAATGAGAGTTGTCAAGCAACAAGGAAAGGCCTAAAGAAATCACCTCTAAGGAATGAAGGTCCTAAGAAAGTATATTTGTATATATGTCCCATAACCACTCTTTCAACATTATAGGTGAAAACATTAAAAAATAAAAATAAAAATAGAAGAAAATGTACAAGGCCTGGAGATAGTTAGCATTCACAGCAATGAGATTAATAAAAATTTATTAAAAACACAAAAATGAAAATTGAAAAAAATCGTACCCCCAAAAGTGCTAGGAGATTAGAAGCAGGATTCTTGCCTGTGCTCTTCTCATAACCAAGGAACACCATCACAAAGAAAGAGGTATATGTGATGCCATCAAATATCCCATAAGCAAGAACAGCTGCAAGCCCTAGCTTTGCAAGTTTTACACTCATTTCTGCGGAATTAACCTGCCACAAACGCCAAAAGATTAACCATCCAAACTAACCACCATAAAGTTAGTTCCTTTCCTTTTCAATGTTTTCTTCTTCAAAGCAATTTCACTTAAAATCACAAATCCCAGCTAATCAAACAGCTAATCTAATTCAAAAATTTGGCTCCAGATCAGAAAGAAATTGGAAATAATGAATTAGAAGCTTACCTTCCATTTACCCCAGAACCCTTTGCTCCGTTGGTTCTGGGGAAGATTTTCTCCCGCAGCATCTTGATTTGAGGGAGCAGTGAAAAGGAAGGGTGATTGATTTGCATGGAGAATGAAAAGAGTTGATTTCGAATTCCATACTCATTGTGATAAAAAATAATGTTGAAATTACAGTGCAATGAAGATGAGGGTGTTGAAGTGAAAGTGGTAAGGTTGATGCTTTTGGAGATGTTATTGTGGGCGTAGAGCAGATTGGTGAATGGACTCCATGGAAGCACAAGGAAGTGGCCGTCCTCATTGTTATGGCCCTGTCTTGGCTCATGCAATATTAACTTTCCTTTCTGGCTCACTGTCATTCTTATTCCATTCAGACTTCAATCATATTTTGGAAAGAGAAAAAAATATAAATTAAACTGGGAGGAAAATATTTTTTTTTTTAAAGAAGAGGAAAATAAAATTTAAAAAAAATATATATATATATATAATAAAGTGTGCCCATTTAAATCGTCTAACTGTGTAAATACACGTAACAAACAACCATTTTAACATCACTTAATTTAATGATTCGAATTAATAAAATAAAAATTGAAAAATAAAATGTCAATTATAGTTATAATTTAGAGACTAAAAGATATTTTTTATTATTAGTAAAAAAGGTAACTTTTTTTAACCTTTTCTTTTTGCTTTTTTATCAATGAGTCCTTTGAGAAATTATTATGGCAATGAAATAAAATTAACAGCGAATTTTAAAAGAAATTTTTTATTTAGTTGATTAATTATTTAAAATATAAAATAAATTAAATATGAGAAATATATTAATGAAAATAGATAACCTACATAGTTCATACATTTACATTGCATGGATTTCTTCAAATCCAAATAAAACGACTGTTAACTTATTTAATCTCAGATCGTTCTTTATAAATTAAATCCATACTGTTATTGATCTAAAAAAGTTAATATTCAATCAATCTTAAAATAATATTTCCACTTTATTTTTTCATAGATTAAGAAAAATTAAATTTTATTGTTATAAAACATAAATTTACCAATAATTTACTATGCCTTTTATTTATATCATGTATGATTAAAAAAAAACTAATATTAGTGTGATAGTTAAAATGTAAATTATCAAAAGTTAATTTGGCTCTTAGTATAATATAAAATTAAAATCTTAAATATCCCATTATTTTAAATTTCATTTGGAAAATGTACAAAAAAGCGAACAAAATTTTGTTAATTATTAAACAATTAAATAAAAAAACTATAAATAATTCACATATTAACTATTTTGACATACTAAAATGTTAACTATTTTTTTCTATCCCATGTCAACATTATCAGTATAATTTATTATCCCTCTTTCTTAATCAGCAAATGGGAACATTAGAACAATGCATAATGACATTTGCAGTTTCATACAAGACTCCCTGTGAATCTATCAAGTTTGGCAATATACCAACACAAATTTAAGTTAATTAAATATAAGGCGTTTGGACAGAATAGCATACTAAACCAACCCTATACACTTACCAAGACTGGTTATATCCATTTTGCAATGACCTCAAATCCATTAAAGAAACAAGTGACTGTAAAGTTTGGTAACAAATATTAATAGCAGCTCAACTTGTTAGCTGCAGTGCAGATGGTGTACTGGTGCCCATAAAGAGTGCACTGGCAATCTACATCTCGACATAAGCCAGAAGCTCACTAGTAACCAAACAAATATCAAAGAAACCAAAATTGGAGAAATATCTAGTCATAATATGTAACTTCAAATACGCAAATTCAACAAACAATGTGAAATTCTAATACTAATCTATTCAGAAAATTCAGGGGAACAAAATCAAGCAGGAATTGCAAAAAACAGCCAGGAGGTCAACACTTCAACTTGCTATTAAATGCTTCAATACTTCCCTACTTCTTTTCCTCTTTCTCAGCTTCTGCAGCCTTCTTCATTCTGGCACCAACATGGCGCTCATTCATCCTCTCCACTCGGAGCTTGTTGTATGCCTTGAATGACTTCATCTCTTCAGTGACCTTAACAAGTTCCACAGATGGCTTCTCACGTACAATTGGCATGAATTGCCCTTGGACTTGAGTTGCTGTAGCAAGCTCCTCAGGAGCAGAATCACCAGCCTGCACCAATGAAATGAATATTTTGAAATTTTGGCATCCGCAGATTAGTGACCATCACCAAAAACTAAACTCAGCCAAAAGAAATTACCTTGAACTTGCGAGCACGTCTTGGGAAGACAACCAATTTGGCCTTGTAGGTCTTTAGCCTCTGAACATTGGATTGTAGGCCCTCCAAGGAACGGTTTTTTCTACGATGATCAACTGATATACCAATTGTTGGGGCAACCTTCTTTGGAATACCTGCAGCCTGATAGATGAAAGTAATTTCTGGTTGGTGACCATAATTACACAGGAAATCACTTTAACAAATAAAGCTAGAGCAGATAATAACCCAGAGCAAATTTCTTAATTGTCTAATTGTACTCAATGACCCGACAAACAGAAGATAACAATGAACTAGCCTCCACAGCATCTATCTCATATCCAATTCATTTCCTAGTAGATGAAAAAGCAAACTTAGGGAAGCTACTTATACATTTCATCGTGCTAAAAGAAGAAAATTATACATTCCAAACTCCACTCATGCCTTCTGAGTTATACAGCCTTTAGACTTCAACAAGCAAACAAATAAGAGAGCGCATAAATGGTGGAAATCCATACGCACGAAATTTATGAGACAGAGCTACCAAAAATGCACCTTAAGTTCCTCAAGAGTAAACCCTCTACCAGCCCTCACTTTCATGTTGTATTTCAAAGTTTGTCCATGGACAATAGGACGAAGAGGTCCTGCTGTAGGACGAGGAAAGATCTTCACGGCCTTCTTTTGGCGAGCTGGCATCATTCACACAGTACAGACAAAATAAAAGCCAGTGAAAATAGCATCATCTAATAATTTCTAGATCAAATGACAAGACAACATCGCAAGTGTAAAATATGATGAGAACAATTTGGGAACATGGAGAGAAAAACCCAAAAGCAAATGCCACCTACCAACTCGTCTCCTTGTCTTGCGAGCAGGCTGATTAAACCACGTCTTCACATAGTTCTGCCAGTGCTTTTTAAAGTGTCCATTAGGGATAACATTGTTATGCTTCATTATGTCTTACCTACATAACAAAATACATTTACATTCAATAAACTAGCAAATAGAACTCTCAGAAAACAAGAGAGTAGTAATCTCAATCTCATTTTTGATTTTTCATCAAGGGAAAAAAAAATTAGAACTCGCTTATAATTAACAGGTAATTGAGTCAGCAATCTGGAAAACCATATTTACACCATGCACCCAACAAGTTTCTAATTATTAGGCATCAACTATCAATCGATTAAGTATCATTTAGACAACTCAAGACCAAAAGATTAAATTTCCGTACTACCTTTATTAAGAACTTATGCTGCCCACTCATGCATGAAGTCTACCAGATTCAGGTCATCAGAAATACATGTAAGAGTAGGCATCAAAAGCCACATATCAACGCAAGGCGAACCGTAGCAACACACATTTATGATTTATGTCTTATGAATCCAACATTTCACCAGAAATTACTTAAAAAAAAATAACAAATTACAGGAAGGAGAACAAGATTGGATACAAAGTAACGGATGCTAAACCTCTAGCAAATTCCAGACACAAACTGGAAGTACCAAGAACATGAAGGTGAAACAGCTTAATTTTAGGAATAAAGAAAACGAGGAAGTGAAGAGAACTTACAGTGGCTGAAACCTCTCTCCCTTCTTCAGCTGGAAGCGGCTTGGTTTCCTTCAAGACTTCTTAGGGCGAGGATTTAAAAGAGAGACTGACAAAACCCTAGATTTATGGATCCCTTACGGGTAAGTTTGATGGGTTTGTTCGGACCTAGTTCTTATTTGGGTTTTGCCAAATCCAGCCCATAAGGACCTGGCCCATTATTGTCATTTGCATATATGCTAGTTATTTTGCTCGTCCACTTTTCTTTTCTTTTTTTTTTTTTTGAAGATTGATGAAAATTGAAAATAAAAGCTCGAAGTTAGATTTATAAGAAAAATATTAATTTTTATAAGAAAAAAAAAATCTCATAGTTTTTCATAATAATGATGATTATGATATTATTATCTTTATTATGCTTTGATTCAACTTTTTTAAGTTATAAATTTATTAAATTATTTTTAACATCACTGTTTTTATTTGAGCGAGAAAATAAATAATGTTTTATAAGAGAAAAAGAGGAAATAAGTGATTTTTTGTTATAATAAAATACAAGCTTTTTTGTTATGGTAGGGAAGACTATTATTTTGTCTGTAACATTTCTAAAAGTGTTAATTTTGCCAACGTTCACTCATTAATTGGCTTTTCTCTCCACCTATCTATACTTTGAAATGTATTATATTTTGATCTTTTTTTTCTCAAAATCTATACAAAATTTGTAAAAAATACTTATATTGAATTCACTCTTTATTTTTTGATATATTTTTAAAATAATTTATAAATTTCTATAAAATAAAAATAATAATCAAAGAAATACTTTATAATAAAAGTTTTATGATCATTGAAAATATTATTAATCGAACCATCCAAATGTACATGTACCACATACACACGTACCCTATCTCATCCCCTTCGGATAAACCCTTGGAGGCAAAAGATTACCTTGTCCCCTTGTACTAATGCACCTTTTTTTTCAATAAAATTAAATAATACGCTAAATCAAATATATGAAAGTATGGAGATCTGAAAAGCCAATATAATTTCTGTATAAAGTTTATTCAGAGTAGAGGTGGTGAGCTACAGCTTTCATTGTACAAATCATTATGGCAGTGACAGAATGTCGCAATCACAGCTGCTGCTGATACCCCTTTTCCAGTTTTGCAAATTGAAGAAGCTTGAACCTGGATGATTGAGAAAAACAGAACCTTCTTTCTCGGGTTCCATCAATGAGGATTTGCTCCATATTTGTTTTTCAAAAAACCATTTTATTCCCTGAATTCCTGAAAGCATGTTAACATGCATATTTAAGGGGAAAAAAGGGAAGATTATTGAGGAAAACACAATTGCAAAAGATAAAAAATAACACGCAGTGAAAAATAAAGGAAAAGAGATGCTTACGTTAAGCCCTAATCTGGGTCCAGCTGCATGGAATGAGATATGGTCTGTGATAAGCCACAATCAAGGCATCCATTTGTCACTTCATGATAAAGATAAATTCAAACCCATCATGCAAGCTTTCTATTTGGGCAAACTCTGTTTCCCAGTTTGATAATCTGATTTAATCTCCTCAGGCTTTGAGAGCCTGACTTGCCTAATAAATTTTCTTTTTCTCACTTTCTTTATCACATTATTCCTCCTAAGCACAACATTGCTCTTCATCTTTTTCAACTTTTCTTTCCGACCCTCTATATCAGCTAAAATTGCTTTTTCTCTTTGGTTGTCTGATAGTAAAGCCAACTTTGCAAATTTCTTTGGCCTCACAAAACCAAGTTTCTCATTTATCTCCTTAAATGCAGGAACAAGGCCACGCCTAATGAAACATCCCTCGATAAGCTGCATCGTGTTTAATTCAGGCAGCTCTGCAGCATCTTTCAATTCGAGGTCCAAGCAAAAAGGGGAATCCTTCAGCCACATTCTGAGAGAATGTGCCTTAGCAACAAGGAGCCCGCTCCGTGTTTTACAGGGAAGAAATGGCGAGCCCATCTCCCAAAGGCATGCCTTCAAGGTATTATTAAGTGAAACCATGTTATATTCAGCTGTTCCAGTTATCAGCACAACTGACTTAGGAGATTCTGGATATCCTTGTAAGGATGCATCCTGCCATATTATCAGTTAAAAGCAGATAACTGAGCCAAAAGTTGTGACTGTTATTGTACACATCAGAACAGCATTAGGAATTCACAATTAAGATTTATACACAAAAAAAATAAAAGAACAAAAAAACATATTAAATCACAAAGCATGCACACTTGCAGAGACAAAATTATGCATTAATAGATTGTGTTGAGACTTTGCGCTTAGGTCTTCCTCATGAAGCACTTAAAGGCTATAAGCATCAAATGGAAGGAGTGCATGCACCTGAACGATAGATAATTGTTGAATCATGGAGACTAAAGTGCTGTACGAACTTAAAACTTTTACAGCAAAAGACTATAATATGTAGCACCTTACAATTCTTAAGATGTTAATAATTTTGAAAAGGTAGGAATTATAGGTTTTTCTCACAGACAGATAAAAGCACACACCTTGCTACTAGATTCTAATAGCACATGATTCACATATGATTTACGCAAGGAAATAAATCCATAAGTGCATGAGAGAACTTGCCTGCATGTGGTCAAGCCATAAAGTTAGACCAACAAGAGCTGCACCGCCTGACAACTTTCTAAAGTCTGCCCCCCAATCCTGATCAGCCACCCTGCAGTGAGAAGCCCATGAGGCATAAGCAAAGTTGTGCAAAGTGAAAACAAACTTATAAGAGAAATTACTCTAGGTGTTTGCGTCTAATTTGGCATTAAAATAAGTATTTTCTCTTTTCAGACCCATATTTTCTTTAAATTTCAACAAATGAGATTCTTTTGTCTCCATGTACAGCTGCAAAATAATCTTGGTACAATACAAGTAATGAAAATAATCTTCATTTTCTAGTCTATCACAAGTCACCACTCACCTGAACACATCATGGCGATAGATGCTCCTTTTGACAGCCAACCGGAAAACCCATGACGCAGTGCATCGAAGTTCAAATGCCCACAACAAATCCTCCAAAGCATTAACAAAGTTGAAGGCTGCATTGTCTTCCATGGTTTCAAGCATCTCAAGACAATGATCCACTTCTGAAACTAGTGATTCAGATCTTTCTGTTAGAAGCCTATCAAAAAATAATTAATCAGAAACAATAAGACAAACATGTCAATCTTCATAATAATATGTATCCACAAGATTGTAGCCCCGATAACAGTTAACAGCTAATGACTACCTGATCGGAAGATCAAACCCAGAATCTCTCAGAGCATTTAAAAGGCTAATAGCCTCGTGTGTGTGCTCAGACAAACTAGCAGCTCGGACAAAGCAGGTCCATATTCTGTGATCTGGCTCCAGACCTTCTTCCTTCATCACCGTGAGCTTATGAATTCCAACATCATAATTTCTGTTTCTAAGATAAGCATCAATGACAGAACTATAAGGCAGTGTACTGAGATTTAAACCTGTTTCTTTCAAATTATTGAGCACCTTTTCAGCTTCCTGGGGCTGCCCAGAGCTGCCATAAGACACCATAAGTAAGTGCATTGTGGCAATAGTGGGTTCTACCCCAGCAACTTTCATCTTGCTCAATAGGTTTTCAGCTTTGGGGTGATTACTCGAATTCCTAAATATTTTCATCATAATGTGATAAAAAGAGCGGTCCAGTTTAGATCCTTTTGACAGTAACTCTTCAAAGAGTTCCTCTGCCTGCACCACCAACTGTTGCTTACCAAATGCTGCAATCAAACTTTTGTAGGTATCCAATTTGGGCTCCAACCCTGCCCTTCTCATTTGGTGCATCAGTGAATAACCTTCCTCTGGTCTATGATCTCTGCAGTACATTATAATTAATGTGTTATAAGTGTCCTCATCTGGCTCAAGTTCATCTTCTTTAATCCGCTGATAAATCTGAGTCGTCTTCCTAAAATCAGCAATTCCAGTGTACAACTTCAGCATAGAATTCCATATTGAAAGATCAGGTTTGAATCCTGCTTCTTCCATCTCAGAAACCATGGCTTCAACATCTCTTACTCTTTTTCCCCTACATAACAATCCAATCATTATCCTGTAAAGATGCATAGTAGGAAAATAACCGGCAGCTTTCATTCCATGGTATATTTTCTTTGCTTCAAATATGTTGCCTGCCCGTGCAAATGCATCAAGCATCAAAAGAATAGAACTTTTGCTGATTTTAAAACCCATATCCTGCATCTCCTGGATTGCCACATAAAGCTCTTCCAATCTTCCATCATTGATCAAAGCTTGCAAAAGACCATTGATGGAATCTACAGTTGGGGAAGGGCCATCTCTCATCATTGTATTAAAAACAGCCCTGGCCCGCTCATAACAGCCACTAGCCGCATAAGCATGTATCAAAGCATTCCAGACCTTCCTATCCAGAGTTGTGTATCTTTGTCTGAGGCTCCCCACCAAGCTTTCTGCTTTCTGCCACTGCTTCAGTTTCCCATATGTCTCTATGACAGCAAGTCCAAGGGAGACATTATCAACTGATAAGCCGTCCATTTCTGCAAAATCAATTAGATAACGAGCAGTTTCAGGGAACCCCATTTTACAAAACAAGAGCACCATACTTGAGTAGAGAGAGACAGATGGTTTGACGCCATTGAATCTCATGTCTGAAAATATCTGAGAAGCTTCGGCAGTGAGTTCATGTTCATCACAGCACTTAATCAAGGATTCATACATGGTATAACTCCCAGTAACTAGACCATATTCCCTCATATTATTGTATTCCTCCAAAGCGGCATCTAACTGTTTAGCCTTACACAATGTAACAACTGAAGCTTCAGCTACCAGTTGGTTGGATCCCGGAGCATGTTCTTTGAAGAATTTAAGCAAGTCAAGTGCTTCAGAGTGTCTTCCTGAGGAACTATATGAACTTAATATTGACAACAAATTTTCATGGTCAATTTCACAACCACTACTGATGGCCAGCCTCAGCATTTTTGCTGCATCCTCATAGCATTCACCCTTGATAAGAACAGATGCAATAATTTGTGGACTCATACCGCATAGTTCTTTCATATCTCTAATTAATCTTCCAATTTCCTCCCCTTTATTTTCTCTTGCAAGTTTTTGAAGCATCAACCCATAAACAGTACGATCAGGACTGATACCATCACGAGCCATTTCCCTGTACAACTTCATTGCTTTCATTAGCTCATCAAATCTCAGGAAGATATCTAACATGACTGAGTACGCTAGTTGATCAGGTTTAATTCCAGACCTTCGCATGCAATCAAAAGTTTCTTCAGCCTCCACTCGATTCCCAGACTTTGCATACCCACAAATCAAAGCACTGTAAGTCCTTAAAGTTGGTTTAACCCCTGCATCCAACATCTCTGACATCACACTAGCAGCCTCTGCCATCTTATTTGCCTTCCCCAGAGAATCAACTAAAACAGTATATGTAACAGCATCAGGACTCTGACCTGATAACTTCATGTCCCTGTAAAGTTGCAACGCTAGGTCATGATGACCTTGCTTTCCATGCATGTGGATAATGGTATTATAGGTCATTTCATCTTGGCCAAACCCCATTTCCACCATTTCTTCACAAATCTCTTTTACTTTATGCACATTGCCTTCTCTTGCAAAAGCATACAACAAAGAGTTATATGTCACAGCATCAGGATAAAACCCTTTAGACTCCAAGTCCTTAAAGAGCTGCTCTGCTTTCCTAGACAATCCACATCTTCCATAAACTGAAATCATGGCATTATATGTCCAGAGATCAGGTTGACAATGATGCGCCTCCATATCATCAAACACCTTAATGGCCTCGTCCAAATTCGATTCTCGTGAACAAGCACTAATAAGAGTATTATAAGTGATTATATCAGGCCTTAGGCCAGACCTCCTCACCTCATCTAAAAGCTCAATGGCCACATTTTGCTTCATTGCACCAGACCTCAACCGAGCATTTATCAAAGTATTGAAACTAACAAGATCAGGCTCACACCCTCTCTCACGCATCAAAGCAAGCAGTTCTTGGACTTTATTGAACCTACCAGTCCGCGCATACACACCCATCATGGCATTATAGACTTGTACAGTGCTACCAACAGAGGACTCCGCTCTAGTAAATATTTCCACAGCCAGTGCCTCCTGATTAGCCTTTCCCAACACCGACAAAATAGTGGCAAGCATCCTTGCATTAGGGGAATACCAGTGACGCAAATTCAACCACTCGTAAACCTCCAAAGCACGTTGCCAATTCTCCTGTCCTACCCACTTCACAACAAAGCAGAAATCAGTAGGTGTCATCTGCACCTTCCTATCATCCAATACATCAGCCACAAACTGGTCAGGTTTCAATTCTAATATCCTATCTGTCAAAAATTTCACCCTTTCCCTCCAATCCTTGGCCCTCTTTAGAGCCAATTTATTCATTTTCTTAACCCTAGTTCTACTAGGCCTCCCCAATCTTTCCTGGGTCTCATCATCAACCTCCAAAGATTCCATAGAACCTAAACTCCTGGACTCCTCTTTGCCCTTCGATTCAGGCAAATCATCAAATAAATGGGGGACTGAGGGGGAAGGAACATTGAATTGGGCTTGGGAAGAAGACTCAGAAAATTTAAGGTGAGGCCATCTGACTGAGGGTGAAGCTCTGCTATAAGTAAATTTGTGTGCTTTATTTTCAGCATTATCTAGTTGGTGTTCATTAACTGGAGAAGCAGTAGCAGTAGTAGAGGGAGAGTAATGTAAAGAACAAGGAAGAGAGGTGGTTTTGCATACCTTAGAAGGAGAAGATACAAAGGCCAGCACTCCAGTGCAAGCCATTGCTGCAGTGAAACTCTTTCCAGATTCTGGATTTTGAAAAAAGGGCTTCTAAAATTTGCTGGACGGAGATGGAGAATATATATATATTTTTTGGCGGGCTGTTCGTTATCCTGTTAGGGAGGGATATTTATATTTTGATAGAATTCTTTCTTTCTTCTCGGCGTAGAAAAATGAGTGCTCTTGCCTATGACTTTAAATAGATTTTAGCCGTTAATTAATTCTATTACATATATAGTTTTAAGATCAAAGTTGCATTTTTGCTTTGTTAAAATGGATAAATTTACTCTCAATATTTATTTTGGTGCAAATTTGTCCCTAATGTTTATAAAATTAGAGATTTTACCTCCGCTGTCAACGGTCAACTAACTTATTAACAGTCAAAGTTACTGGTAATTGACGGCAGAGGCAAAAATCTTCTATTTTACAAACGTTAGGGCCAAATTTGCACGTTTGAAAAAACGTTAGGGGCAAAAATACACCCTTGGCACCCAAACGTTTGATCCACATGTCCAATAGATGTATGACACGTGTCCCACTAACAGTCAACTAACGTATTAACGGTCAAAATTAGCGGCAATTGACGGTAGGGGTAAAAATCTCCTATTTTACAAACGTTAAGAGCAAATTTGTCTTAAAATAAACGTTAGGGGCAAATTTGCCTATTTTGACAAACGACAGGCATAAAAATGTACCTTTAGCCTAGTTTTAATTTTTAAAATAATAGCTAATAGATTTAGAGGTGGCAAAATGGTTGGGCTGGTTTAGGATGTGTCATAAATGGATCAATATTCAAAAGAATTGAGTGGGTTTGAGTTGATCCATTTGACTATTTTTTTAATAAAAAATAATTATCGATATAATAATAGAATACTAAAAACATTACTATAAAAATGTTGGCGCAAATAGGCTAGGTAGCCTAAATGAATCGGTGGAGATTCAAACAGGACGGAATATCGGTTGACTTATAACTGTCCAATTTACTATTCATTTGATAAAAATTTCAGCAATATAACGATTATATATATAACCTACCCTTCCTACAATTCAAATAATTCACAGCCCACGCAAAGGCATAACAACGCAATAATTCATAAATAAAGTGACATTTTTTCCATTTTTAATCCCATTATATAATCCTAAATTATTTCACTCACTTTCTAAACTCAATTTCTTCCAAAATCAATTTTATAATTCTTAAAATATATAAATTAGGCTCCCTGTAAAATTTTAACTCAAACAAAATCCGTTTTTCGATCTAATACATTTAAATCAGTCCTATTCGATAATTTTTAGTATTACCAAAAAATTAATTTTCCACTGTCAAAAATTTCTGAATATTATTCTAAATCTATATATACCATTAAAATTATTTTTAGAGGTCATTTGCTATTTTTAGAAGACCAATCAAATCTTGATCAAACTAGGTATCCTTTAAAACGAGTCTTATTTTTTCTTATTTTTAACTTTTGGGGACTTATTTGAGTTTATTTTCTCTCCAAATTTTACTATCGAACTCCTCCTGACTAGTATTTTTCGATAGTCAAATAAAATATTTTTTACCTCCGAATGTAATTTTTGTCCTGAATGCACTATTCACCGTCAAAAAATACTATTCACGACTAACCCGGCAACTTGGCCATTACAAAGCTAACCAACAGAATACGCATACACATTACACAATAATAATACAGTTATATATTTGAATATATGCTCATCATATAAGTAATTATAAATATTATTAAAAACTTTACTTACTTTTAATTTGTACAATCAACTAATAAGTCACTTGAAATCTCTAAAATAATAGATAATTTTCATAAATATTACTTTCCAATAGGGGTGAGCATGGTCGGTTAACCGGTCCATGAGCCCCAATCCATTAATATCAGTTTTTTGAAATTCCAGTCCATTGTCATCGGTTAACCAGTCCATCGGTTTCGGATTTTCGGATCGGTTACCCAATATTTTTCGGTTAACCACTATAATTATAAATATATTCATAAATAAAATTAAAATGTTCAAGATAATTAAAAATTAAATTTTTTTCACTATAACATAACATTATTGTTGTTAAAATAAAAATATTTGATGGATATAAGCAAATTTGTTTTTAAAAATTAATATTTAATAAGTAAATATATTAACCAGTGCATAATTACTTTTAATTAGATAAATTGTTATACTTACTAATAGCCAATTAAAAAAACTTAAAAACTTTAAAATAATTAGTATAATGAAAAAAAATACATGATCACCTTTAATTAGGATAAATTGTTATATAAATTGTTATAAATTATTAAAAAAATTATAAATTAACTAAAAATTCGGTTTCGGTTCGGTTAACCAGTCACATGAGTCAAAAATCATTAACCAGTCCATTAATATTGGTTTTTTCAAAACACTAACCATTAACCAGTCCATTACAATCGGTTAACCAGTCTATCGGTTTGGTTTCGAATTTTTTTTTCGGTTAACCGAATTCATCGGTTTTTTTGCTCACCCCTACTTTCCAATACAGCAAGACAGCCCAAGCAAAAAATCTTGTGCATTAAGGCAAAAATTTTTAATGTCCAAGAAATAAATAAAAAAATAAAAAGAAAAGAACAAACAAACACCAATTGGGTATAGGAAGAACAATTCAAATGGGTTGTATTTTATGTAAATAGATTTTGGGTGGGTTTAAATAGATCAATTTTTTAGTTGGGTTGGATTTGGATCAATTTTGACATGTCTAAATGAATTTATACTTGACTTAAGTGTTCGATTAATCGATTGGTTAATAATTAATCTGTATTTATATTATACTTTAATAATAGAAAATAGAATACTGTTAAATTAATATTTATATTATTTTATTTTAGTTTATTATTATTAAATTTAAATAACGTGTATTTTAGGTTTAAAATTTAAATAATTTATATTTTAATTTGATGGATAACTAAAATTTTTTATATAAAATTTATATTTATTTTTTTATAATGGTTAACCGATCATATTTAACGATTAAACAGTTAGTGGTTAATCAATTGTTAATGAACTGAATTTAAATTTAAATTTTGAAAAACTAACTTTAATGAATTGAACTTGAAAAATATGTTATGTACCCCTACTCTTGTGTTTATTAAAGCTAACACTCCATACATATAGTGCTAGAATTTACTTCGTTTCTAAATTTGAAGTCTAACGTTTCTTTTCATTAAAAGTTAAAGGAATATTTTTGTCTCTATCGTTTTTTCAAATTGATAAATTTATGCCTAATGTTTATTTTTTGAAAAATTTACTTATAATGTTTGTAAAATGGAAGACCATTTAGCCTATGCATGATCACGGGGCGGGACAGGAGCGGGGAATGACTCCCCACCTACTACCCCGCCCCGAGGATTCTCCGTCCCCGCCCCAGTAGGATTACGGGAGGAAAATTCCCCCCATCCCTGCCCCGGCGGAGATCCCCATCTCCGGTCAAAAATTTATCCTAATCCATCCTTCAAAACCTATTTTCTCGCCATAATTGAAAGAGGCCCTATTTACTCCCCATCAAGCTAAATCAACAATATGATGAATTAAAAACCTGTTCACTGATCAAACCTCAAAATCTGTCTAAATTTGCATGTCACCAAAAATTAAAATCGATTTCAGTGAAATAAAGATTTAAATTTCCAAAGGCAAAACCCAAATGAGAGCATGGATCATTCTTGGCAATGGAAAATTACAACATTATAGCTAACTCCATAAGAAAATACCATAACAATAACAAAGTTAAAATAAACGGAGATTTCCAAAATAAATAAAACAAAATGATAAAATTAAGAATGAAAAAAGTAGCCAATCTCTTGCACATAAAAGATGGAGTACATACCAAATCAATTATTCCACTAGAACACAGATGAACAAAATTATAATCATTTTAAATCCAAAAAAAAAAAAGAACCTAACTAAAAAAGTTCATGAAAAATAAAAGAAGAAAAAAAAATCACTCTCTTACAGATTTACATATCAAGTCACTATCTTGCAGATCTATAGATTAAACAAATTCAGATACAAGATCCAAAAAGATCCCAAAAAACAAATAATTTACAAAATCAAAACCGAGAAAATAAAATCCAGAACCTAAAATCAAGGATCTTGCACTTAAGATGACAGATCGAAAAGGCGAGAGGCAGAATGGCCGACGACAGGCTGCTGGCGAGAGCTAGAATGGCTGGAGGCAGACTTCGAAAGAAAAAGGGAGATTGACTGAGGGAGATCAAGAGTGTCGAGTGAAGGAATGGATATATAGAGAAAAGATAGAGACAGAGAGAGTGACGGCGTGAGAGAGCGAGAGATAGAAACAGAGAGGGAAAGTGAGTCTGGAAAGAAAATATCAAATAAGATATATATATATATATATATATATATATATGTTTAGGTCGGGGATCCCCGCGGGGCGGATACTCCGCTCCCCGTCCCCGTCCCAGAATTTGCCCCGGAGATTTTTTTTCTCCATCCCTGCCCTCATGGGGGGAAAAATTGGGATTCTCCACCCCATTTGGGTCGGGAAATTCCTGCCCCGTGAACATCGCTAATTTAGTTGTTAGTTGACCGCTGAAATAGATGAAGTATGACACATGTCGTGCATGTATTGGACAGCGAGAAGTAATGGTGAGAGCAAAATTCTCTCATTTTACAAATATTAGAGGCAAAATTGCCCATTTGGAAAAATGTTAAAGGTAAAAATGTACATTTGGCAGTTTATCTATACGTGACGTATCCAATACATGCGCGACACGTGTCCAAGTCGATCAATGTCAATAGTCAACTAATGTTTGAATGGTCAACTTTAGCGGCAATTGACGATAGAGTAAATTTATCTCATTTTTCAAATGTTGGAAATAAATTTGCATATTTGAAAAAGCGATAAGAGGCAAAAATATACCTTTGCCCTTCATTAAAATAAAAATGTTTTCAACTAAAATATACAATGTAAATGTAAAGAAAAATATTGACAAGCACATCGACAGTTGAAATAAATACCGTTCAGTTTTTGTGTTGAATCGATCAATTCGATATAGTCAAATCGATCAAATAAAAAAAAATAAGATGGTTTTTAAGTTGGGTTGGGTTGATAATTTTGATATTGGTTTAGAAGATAATAAGTCGGTTATTTACTAAACCGACCATTTTCTTCCTTCTCTCAATCACCCTATCTTTCTTCTCTCATTTCTCAATTGCACTATTCTCAATCGACCTATGCCATCTACAGATGAGGAAGCAAACTCTTTGTTTCTTGCTGTCTTTCTTTTATCTCACTCTCTCTGTCTCAATCTTGCTTTCTCTTTATCTCAATCTCACTCTCTCTCTATCCCAGTGGCAAAGCGACATTAAATTACATTCTCCAATATATATATATATATTTAAATTATAATAGTGATCCTCTAATTTATTTTAAATGATTTTTTTAATGTTAATTTAATAATAATTACATAAATTTTTAATTAAATTATAAATGCAATATGTTATTAAGATATAATTTACATATGTTTTTAATTTTTAATTTTTTATATTAAAATTATAATGCTGTTTCTAGCTCCGCAATGAGACAAAGATAAGATTAGGGTGTTTGAAAAAACTATTTCCTAAAATAGGGTATTTTGAATAGTATTTTCGGACATAGGATATTTTTTCACAGCTGTGACATTATTTTGGAGCAGTTGCTTGCTTTTCTTTTTTTCAATGCCGCAGCTATACATTATTTTGCAAGGACCAGCAGCACCTGCTGCTGGTCTTGATTTTTTTTTTCAAATAACAATAGTTGATGTTGATTTGTAGCAAGAAACATTAAAAGTCAGTTTATCAAAATTGATGAAAACAATATTTTCAATTAAAAAAAATTATATTTCAAAAAATTGTATTTTAAAAAATAGGTAATTGTTTGATAAATAAAATTTAAAATTATTTATAAAATTAAAAATAATTGTCAACTGTTTGGTAAACGATACAATTAAAAATAGCTTTTTAGAATAAAAATACAAAAAATGACATATATAAATTTTAATATATTATATTCAAAATCTCACTAAAAAACAATAATAATTTCCACTTATTTGCACTTTTTTATTTCACTAAACTATTAAAATCATATATTTTCATATATAATTAAATAAAATAAATATAACATAAAAAATTAAAAATATATATATTGTTTTCGTAATTCATTATACATATTATTTTGGGTGATAAGAAAAGAGAAAAGAAATAAAAATTTGAGTCATTTTTAACGTTAAATGATTTTGGGTAATAGAATAAGAGAAAATAGTAAAAGAGTTTTTTTATATTAAATATAATTGTCATTATGAAACAAAATAAGTAATATTTTTGTTTAAAAAAATATTAAATCTGAAAATCGACTTTTTTGAAAATTTTCAATTTTTAATTTTTTTTCTAATAAAATATTTTTGTACTTTTTACAAAATTAATTTTTTTAAAAATCAGTATTTATCAAACACTTATTTTTTTTTTGTCAGATAATCAATTTTTTATTAAATAAGCAACATTTTAAACTTATAAAAATAATGACAAACACAGCCGAAAAAATATATAGTAGTAAATTAATTAATTAATATATATATATATATATATATATATATATATATATATATATATATATATGATTTGAATAAATATTAAGGAAAGTTATAAATATTTTTGTGAAATCAAAGAATCAAATTAATGTTTTTCCGATGAGATGATGAGATTTGGGGTCCTAAGTTTGATCAAATGTTTTCTTTTTATTCTTCTTTTTCATATACCAAAAAAAAAAAAAAACTGATTATTGTTCTGTCAAGAAAATATGTATTTTCCATCAAACGAATGGGCCAAATGCTTTTAGGTTTTAAAAAAGAATTGTTATTTGAAAAAAAAAAAAACAATGCCGCAGCACAGCAGCAGCTGCTCCACCGGAAATACTATTAAAAAAAACCCTATTTTGAGAAATAGTTTTCCCAAACACCCTAATCCTATCTTTGTCCCCTCCGCAACTGCTGTCCCAGTCTCGCTCTCTCACTCGGTTTCGTGATATCAACCGGGTATGTGTTTGTGACTGAGATAGTGAAATTTTCTTCCTTATCTAGCAGATTCTGCTTGTGCTAATGTGTTTGTGGACAGAGTTGTTTACGATTTGTACTCTAGATGCTAAACGCTAACTGAATTAATTGCTCTGAGCAGATTCTAATTTGTAGTATTGAACATCTTTGCCCTTTTGCTTTATTTTACATCTTATGCCTTGTAAACATATTATCTGAATGATTGTTTGTTTTTGCTTTAGTATTGAGCCTTTAATTGCTTTAGTAGTGATCTTTGAGTCGCATACTTGCTGTTCTAAAGTTCAATTACTATCCTTTAGATTGACATTGCTGTTGGGCCCTCCAAGCTCCGGAAAGACAACCCTGCTACTGGCTCTTGCTGGGCGTCTTAAAAGTAATCTGCAGGTATCAGGTCTTTTTTACCTTTTTTTTTTTTTAATTTTTTTTATTTTATTTTAAATCTTCCAAATACCGTGGCTATACAAAGAGTTATGGTACCAAGAATCCTAGCCCTTGGAATCCCATTTGAGCACGACAGCAGTTCCCACAGAATGTAAGGGCCAAACTGAAAAAAGTTGATGTTCTGGATTATGTGGTTTTATTCATAGAATGTACAATCTTTGATATACCCATCCTTGTGTGATGTCTTGCTTTTGTCCTTCTCAACTCAACCATGTGAGGATCCGGGTCCATGATCTACAGTATTTTTGCAGATGTTGGATGATGTGTAATCTAGTAAAATGGGTAAAAGATACAATTGCGGATACTTCAGATTCCACATTCTTGCAGTATTTCTTTGCCTGAATAATCATTTTAGTTGTATTCTTATTCATTTTTCTTCATTTCTCTTGAAGATGTCAGAATGTTATAGATTAATTTATCTAGCAGAATGTTATAGATTAATTTCTTCGTTTTACTATTTCTATTAACCAGACCTCAAATGCAGACCTCAAATGCAGCAGGACATTATAGATTAATTTATTTTTTGGAGAAAATGATACAATTTTGAGCAACAATTTAACACAAAAAGCAAAAGATGAACCTACTTTGAAGACTCTTCAGAATTCAACTTCAAAATTCTCTCTGCAAGCAACAAATCATCAGGTGTTGTAACCTGTAATTCACAGAATTAAAGCATATCAGTTTTTAACTCAAACAAATCACAACTTCTGTGGTCTGGAATTGCATACCAGCTGTTCTGCATAATGCCATTTCTGAGTTGCTAAGGTTCTTGGATTTGACATAGTTTCACACTGATTTAGTTTTCAAAAGCTTTGTTGTTCACTCTTTCTCTCTGGGCACTGTTGTTTATCTAACTAACAAAACTTTCCTGACTGCACAAAGTGCTTTAGCAAACCTGATGTAATTTGAAGTTTATCTTTTTCCCCATCTCTTGTTTTTACTTTGGTAGGTTGTTGTTATTGTTGCTGCTTCCTTGGGCACGTTTACAGTTTTTGGAGAGAGTTGCAGAGCTTTTAAAGGTATCATTTTTTCTTTTTCTTAATATTTGCTTCATTTCTTTTTCCTCTCTTACTTCATATGTAGATAGATGTACAGGATGCACCAATCTTATAATTTTTATTAGAATACACCAACCAAATCAAATCCATTTCTTTCAAAACTACTTGTAGTGCTGAAAGTGATTATATGGGTAACCTCTTGCTTTCGCACCACCATTAATTACATGGCCTGGTCCCTGAGGGCTGCTATTCATAGAATTAACTGAACACCACTTAATGTGTTGTTATAATTATCTTTTTTTTTATATTCTTTACACAATAACCTCTTTTATTATAGATTCATCCTGTGTAATACTTGTTTATTGCATATTCATTACGGATAAAAGTAATCTAACCTCATCAATGGAGGTTGAAAATGAAGATTATGAGAGTAAAAGCATTTCTTGTCCTCCTCGCCCCTTCCTTAGGAATAAAAGTAAGAGGTTGGATTCTAGAAAACTTATGGTATATGGGATCATTTTAGATTGATAGAGTATGGAGATGAAACTATGATAGTTTGTGTATATTGTGAGAAATTGCATGCTTTTGAATCCAAGATCTATGGAACTAGTACTCTATGGGCTCATTTAAACAACCAATATAAGGAGTATCCTTATAGAATAGTTAAAGCATCACAAAAGGGTTCTAGTTCTAGTTTTGGGTGTAGGAATGAAAGCCCTAGAGTGAAAGCTTTTGATATGGAGGAACTCAGAAAGGAGCTTGCCCAGTATATCATATTGGATGAAGTTCCTTTAGAGCTATTGAGAAGGAGGGTTTAGGAATTATTCCTATGCATTGGAACGTGAGTTTGTGGTTTCATTTCGCATTATTGTGGCAAGAGATTGCTTGAAAGTTTACGAGGAGAAATTAAAGTTAAAAAGTGACTTAAAACCTCAACGTTTATGTCTTACAACCGACCGTTAGACATCCATTCAAAACCTAAATTATATGTGTTTAACAGCCCATTGAATAGATAGGGAATGAAACTTGCATAAAAGGTTTTTGAACTTTTGTCAGGTGCATAATCATAAAGGGAGACAATTGAAAAAATGGTTGAGACTTGCTTGCTAGATTGGGGAATAGACAGGATTTTTACACTAACAGTTGATAATTCAATTTCCAATCATGGTTCTATTAGACAAGTTCCAATAAGCAGTGGTGCTAGTGATGTTCTCGGTCAAGACCTTTGTTATGGATTTCTTCCTTTTTTATATATATATTTTTTTAAATTTCTTTTCTTAAAAGTATTTTAAAAAATGATTGTCCTAGATGAAGTTTCACTGGGAAATCCTAAATCCTAGACCCTCACTCTTTTCTTCTTTCTTGGTTACTTGCTTGCCAAATATATACTTTTCATCAACAACCCAATGATTATTTTCAGTCACCTGCCACTGCAACCAGAAAACCTTTTCACATTTAGAGTTTGCCTATCAGTTTGTCTCAAAAATTTGTAGCATACAAAAGTGATTAGCTTATTTCAACTTTGTCAATTTGGTTGATTTGTTTGCCTATAAGACTTTGAATCACTTATCTCAGTTAAATGTTTGATTTTTATTCCTTTTTGTTTTTCCCCCTCTAACTAGTTCCAATTTTTTGTTTCTGATTTTTTCTTAAAGTAATAATAATTTTTGATGATTCTCTCGTGTTATGTGTGAAATTGTTTTCTGCATGTAATTGGGTTGCGAAGGAAACTGAAATTATGTTTTTCTTTTTAGCAGGTAGGGAAGGCAAGTGCCATTTGAAACTGGACTTTTGTGCTTTGTGTTATTGAAGCTTCAGATTTTAGGGTTTCAGCGAATTGAGAAAGATGAAGTCTGTAGTGGGAATGGTGGTGTCAAATAAAATGCAGAAATCAGTTGTGGTTGCAGTTGATAGGTTGTTCCATCATAAGCTCTACAACCGCTACGTCAAGCGCACCTCCAAGTTCATGGCCCATGATGAGAACAATCTTTGTAACATTGGCGATCGAGTAAGCAATTCTCTTTATATATTTCATGCCTTTTTTTTGGTTGTTGCTTTAGCACAGTATTGAATCTAATTTTTATGACATTTCATTCATATTTTTATCGGGTTTCACATTGAAATATTCATGCAACATGCAAGAGAAAGAGGATGTAGTATCATGATGCTAATTTTATCGTTATTATTTAAGATGTGTACTTCACAAACTTCACTTGATAATCTGTTACTAAAAATTGAAAGCAGTATTGCGTTTAACTATTTATATGTTCTATGCTATGGTCAAAGTTATTTTTGCACTTTTTGTGATAGTGTGAAGGCTTCTTGAGCTTTTGTTTAACACCTTTGATCATTTGTGTTTTTCATAACATAGAGCTACAATGGGCACTTTCAGCTATCATATTTGGTTTGTTGATTTCAAATTTCCATTTTGTTTTGAGCTCACCTATTCTCAGTTTCAAGATATAAAATTAGATACAATCAAATTTGTCTAGGTTCAAAAAACTGGACAACTTCTCAAAACTGCTAAGCATGCTCTGTTTCTACTTACAGTAACCATTGCACTGTTTTGGTCACAGATGCACACTAGCATTTGCAGTATGGTTGGTTCATGCTTGAACCCTTCATTAGATGGTCTTAAACTCTGAAAGCAAAAGAATAGCAAACTTACACAAGACCCCATTTTGGCTTGCTAGTGATGTTAGCTGTCCAACTTACTTGTTAGATGAAATTCTTGCCTACTGCACAATTTGCTAATAAATTTTCCTTCCTATACCATGATGTTGATTCCATTCAACAAGTTGTACAAAGTACACAGATTGCTATTTCATATGAGAGAATAGCAATTCATTATGGTTCTTGAATAAGGCACAAGCGTGATGAGGATCTCAGAAGCAACAAAGATGTGTTGGATAGATTCTCACAGTGCAGAATTCCTGCCTCTTTTTAATCCTTTGAAGTCATTAGTGAAGATGAAATTCTCACATACTTTGAGAGTTTTACTATGCCTTGCCTTGTGGCATTGTAGTGCTTCACTTCTCTGAAACAACCATAAGACAACTGCTGTGTTTTAGTGATGCAGTCCTCCAATTAATCATTTGAACTAATGGAAGCTTGTAAGATAATGAGTAATGCTTCATTTGGTCGTGTAGACTAAGTGTGACTAAAGCAATAGAAAACATGGTTATGTTCCCCCCTCTCTTTCTGCTCCTTTTTGCCTTTAGTGTATACCATCCAATAAAATGAACAACTGCACACAAACACTGTATGATTTAGTGCAGCAACAGTTGTGCAGCGATCAGTTATATATGGATAATAACATTTTATGATGATTTACATTTTGAAAATGTGATTTCAGGTTAGATTGGATCCGTCTAGGCCATTGAGCAAGAGAAAGCATTGGGTTGTTGCTGAAATTTTGAAAAAAGCACGTATTTATGTGCCTCCAGCTGCTGATAATGTTACTGGTTCAAATAGTGCAGCTGAAACGACGAATTCTTTAGCCTCTTAAGGTCTCTCAAATTTCCTTTGCACTTTACATTTTTTCTGGAGGGAGAGAGAGAGAGCATAACCATAAATACATTATGATTAGCAGTTGTTGACATATAGAATGCTGTGCGCATGTAAACATGTTATGCGCACCTCAATTTTGTTGGCTTTTATTCTAGTTTACACTAGACTTTGTGTAAAGAGAACAATCTTTTTCTCTTGGGACAGGAGACATTTGGTTGACTGCGGAAGTCCTGAATCAGGTTGGCAAGCTCTTAAGAATTAATGAGAGGGAAAGATTGATGGTCATGAATCAAAGTCATGAAATGCAATTGTATTCGGATTGCTAACTTCTCTCAATGAGGAGAATAGAATAGAAGTGAAATGAAATTGTATTTGGATTGCTAATTTAATTGGGAATGAAATCTAATATTGCTATAAAACAAAAAAAAAATGCTGAAATTATAAATTGACATTTATGCCCAATGGCGGGGAACCAAAAGGTCTAAATCCAAGTTTCATCAAAATTTTTTCTTATACTGTATTTCAATCACAAAACATGATATTCAAAAAAAAGCTAGCTAGCCGAAAGAAGAAGATGAACAACCTAATAGGGTATTTGAGTTTACAAGTTAAAGAATAACTTAAAAAAATGCAAGTTGAAGGAAGAAGGAGATGAATAGTAAAGGTATTTAAGTAACTTCCATTTTCCAATTGGAAAATGGAATTTTCTTTCCTTTCCCTTCCCTTCAATTATATTGCTCAAAATACAGAAAATATCTGATACTTCTTTTATCCCTTTTTCTTCCACCCACTTCCATCCAAACAAATATAGCGTAAGGGAGAAACAATACTAGGTGCCATCCTCTTTTTCCCTATCTCCTCTCTTTTACCCCCGCCACTGACTGCTCGTGCATTAGGCTGGTTAGCGATGAAAAACAATTCAGCTCTATTTAGCACGTCCCTTTATATTTTTGATATATAATTTCAACTGGATTGAAAAATACACATATAATCTAAACTAAATGGATATTTACGCATAAGAGTAGAGTAGATATATCAAAATTTAACCTGATATATATTTAAATGCGATTTGATTTATAAATAATTTAAATATAATTATATTCGTAGGACAAAAATTAATGGGTACGTTAAACCATTAGCCGCTAAAAATTCAGCTTATATACTTGGACTCTTGATACTATTTATGTAAATTTATGATGACCTTAAGGCAATATTTATCCTGAATTGTTTTTTATATGAAGATTGGAATGCTTTTGGCATTCATTTTAATTGGCCACTTTTTGCTACTACTAGTGATGATCATGCACAGGTTAATCGGTTCATGAGCCACAAAAAAAATCAGTCCATTAATATCGATTTTTTGAAATTTCAGTCAATTAACCAGTCTATTACTATTGGTTAATCAGTCCATCGGTTTCGAATTTTCAGACCGATTAAATAATATTTTTCGGTTAACTACTATAATTATAAAATATATTCATAAAAAAATTAAATTGTTGAAAATACTTAAAATTTAAAATTAGAAAACAAACATAATTCAACATAATAATTAAATATGATGTTCAAACAACAAACATAAACTAAAAATATTCAAAAATATTATTTTCACATATATTAAAAATTTTATTTTTTTTTGAAAATTTTAGTTAATATATTAATTTTATATAACTTTTCAAATATATTTTAATTTTAAAATAATTAATAAATTAATTAAAATGACTTTAAAAAAATTAAAATGAAATTAAAATATTTTAAAGTAAATGAAAATTAAAAGTATATAAATAATTAAATATGAAAATAATGAAATAAAAAATTATAATAAAAAAAAAAGTGAAATAAAATTAATAAAATATAGAGGTGTTCATGTATTGATTTCGGTTTAATTAACCGATTTATAACTAAAAAATAAAAATCAATCTATTAATATTGATTTTTATAAAATACTAACTTTTAACCATAAAAAACGATTCGGTTAACATATTTTTAGAATCGATTTCGGTTCAATTTTTCAATTAAACAAATTCTAATGGTTTTTTTTGGTTAACCCCTAGCTACTACTTTATCCGTTGCAGAATGCATTGTCGTCGAAATGCACCTGCAGGACCAGTTGCATGGCTGAAATGGTTTGCTTTTCATCTAGAAAATTTTGATTGGTAGTGTTGGTAATCATGACAGTGCTCAAGTTATTTGCCTTAGAAAAATTAACGGGTCAAACGGGTCGACCCATGACCCATATAACCCGCGTACGTGAGAGACAAACCCTTTTGGAAATGGGACAAAGATATAATTGGTGTTAATTGGGAAAGTATTTCCGGAAATGGTGTGGATGAAAAAATAATTCTGAGAGAGGGGTAAATTGGAAAATACCGCAGGTGGGACCTGTGGTATTGGAGCCAGGACCAAGGGAGACAGCGTGGGGCCCTGTCTCCCTTATACCGCAGCTGCCAGCTTCGGTATCCATAAAGGAGTCAGTCAAATAGTAAAAATTAACACACAAAAATGAAGAGAATTTTCAATTCCGGCCTCTATAAAAGAGTAAGCAGTGAAAAAATACAAGGCACCGATAATTTATCTTGAAAGCAAAGTGAAAGGGTTATTGAAGTTGTAGTTGTTGGTGTTAAGTGTGTGCTCAAATCTCGTAAGATTTTTTTCAGTTATCCAACTTAAAGTGAAGGTATGTAAAATTAATTAAATTTTATTAATTTATTTATATTTTAATGGTTTGAATTGAATATTTCATTATGATATTTTCATGTATATTATAGGTACATTTTGTCCAGAAATTGAAAATCGACAAAAAAAAAAAGTTAAGTCAATTTTTTTTTTTAATTTCATGACGTGAAGTATGAAAATAAAATGTATATTGGTTTTAAAAAAAGTATATAATATTGTAACTTTTTTGTTAATTTGTGTAATATTAATAATTTATAACTTATTCGGACCGGTATTATAAATTTTAATAGGTACAACGTATGTGTTGTTATATTTTTGATTTAAAATTGCAGTTAAATATTTAGTGGCAATGTTCAAAAAAAAATAGAGGTTTAATTGTGTTATTTTTTATGTCAATATTATGATTTAAAATTTTGCTGTGTTATTGTTGTGTAGATTGTACGCGTATTTGATTACAAAACTTGGCCTTTTGGAAGAAAAAGGTAAGTTGTTGTTTATATTTTGAATATATGATGTTGTGAAAAAAATCAAATGAGCGTGGCAAATTTTAATTAAAATTAATTACAAAATTCGTTAATGTACATGTTATTAAGTTATATATGTAGAAATGTGAAATTAATAAATAGTAATGAAAATTTAGCTGTTTAAAATGGTTTGTGCATTATAACAATAATACAACTATATTTTAACTGTTGAAGTTTACTATAATATTGATTATTTATATATATTTAAGTTTATAATATCGTCAGGAATGCATGATATCATACAATTAATTTCGTGGTCAATGATGTGAAAATTATTATCATTCACAGTTGACAAATGATAATGTATTTATACTTAGGGTAGCGCCAAATGGATCGACGTGGAAACGAACATTTTGTTAATCCGGGTCCCATAGAAGGTGATATGTTGAACTTAAGCGGGAGACACCGAGCAGATGCCGTTTGGCATAGTAATGTACGTATATGTCGATACTGCATTAAAATTACATTTTGTTTCTTATCAAAAGACACACACGTAGTCAAGTAAATGTAACTGATGAATTTAAAGGTGCAGGTGGAACATGAAGTGTTGTTTGCTCGTAGAGCCAGTATGGATAGCCATTATGTGAACATCGATCCGAGAATTATACCGTACTTGAGAGTCGCCGGATTCTTTGGGGTATCTCATATTGGTGCTGTGAATGTTGATTGCAATTTGATAACCGCGCTTATGGAGCGATGGAGACCGGAGACACATATGTTTCATCTTGTCGTTAGTGAAGCCACTATTACTCTGCAGGATATGGGGATTATCACCGGTTTGCCTATTGAAGGGCGAGCTGTAACGGGACATTTGCAATATAACTGGGCGGAACTGTGTGGTAGGCTATTGGGACAAGTTCCCCCATAAGAAGTTTTAAGAGGGCACAACGTTAAAATGACTTGGTTGACAAGAAATTTTAATTCTTTACCGTCAGATGCACCCGAATAAGTTGTGCAATATTTTGCGCGAGCTTGGATACTGCACTGCATAGGTGGATTGTTATGTCCTTCGCAGTCTAACAATTATATTCATTTAATGTGGTTACCACTATTAGAGTTTTTAAATCAAGCGAGTCAGTACAGTTGGGGATCAACCTGTTTGGCCTGGTTATACAGAGAGCTATGTCGGGCCACTCGCCCCAGTGCAAATGGATTGGGTGGATATCATCAGCTAATACAAATATGGGCGTGGAAAAGATTCCCACAATTTCGGCCAGCCTTTTTACAAAATTTCGTGCTTAATCAAACCATGCCATATGCGTACAGGTAATTTTTGTGATATTATATACTGCGTTAGAATTTTTATTATTAAATATTAGTACAATATACTGATAATATAATACTAATTGTGTAACAGGTGGCGAGCTCCTATTAATTTAAGAAATAATCATAGCAAGAATGTTAATGATTATCGCGTTGATTTAGACATGCAGCGTCATGAATAAGTAAGTTGTTATTATTAAACAATTGATCATTTCTTTATTTGCAATCCCACCTAGGATAAATAGTTTATTACTTGATGACTTGTGATTTAAATGTTGTGCAGTTTGAATGGGAGCCATATAACAATGTAATTCATCTATTGGCTGAGTACTGTACAAGTGGGGTGAATAGTTGGAGATCAGTTGTGCCATTGGTGTGTTTTCATATCATTGAGTGGCATCAACCAAATCGATGTATGAGACAATTTGGGATGGATCAACCCATTCCATATCCACCACAGAACAACGATACAGTTCACTCCATCGATTTGCGAGGACATAATGATATAAATTGGGAGGAGAAATTTTTCAGTTTTATTGAAGAGTGGGGAAACCGTTGGAATAGGATTGTAACGACACAATTATTATAGGCTCCATTGCATCCGAGGTCACAATGCTTACAATGGTATAATACAAGGACCCGACGCTGGATTAATCCATATGGTGTTTCAATGGAGGCTACGGTACGAAATATTTGTAATATATTTTTTTCAATAAGTTATGATTGTATAGTAACAAGTTTAAAATTTACATGCAGGCTGATGGAGCGGAATGGATTTTTCACACAGATTTATCTTTATCTTTCAATGAACCTGATGATATTCGCATGACGTCGGAAAGCATTCTAGGTGCGGTTGGCGGAATTGGAAGGGCTTCCAATGAGTACCCTCGGCAACCAGTTCCTGAGGCTCCAGAGATTGAACTGTTGTCTTCTCATTTCGAAGATTTTCGTTCAACTGCCCGCAGCAGAAGAGGAATGCGGGAGAGATGCACAACTATTCCATCCATTCCCATCCCTCCCGGTGTGCACCAGGTCCCCCCACCTATGTCATGGCCATATTATCATGACCCTGGTTCAGGTGCATTTTGTATTCCACCAGTTAGTGGGCAACAGTTTGATCAGCCACAGGTGGAGCAGCAACAATTTTTCCATAATGAAGCAGGTCCTTCAACGTACTATTCCTCCGAAGCTGGTCCTTCTCAATGGAATGTTGACTTGAACTTGAGTTTATTTGAAGGAGAACCCCCATCGCAGAATATATATGGAGCTTCGCAGCATATGACACAACATGACGATTTTTTTAATGAGCTATTACACAACTCCCATATCAGTACCACTATGGGTTTAGCCGAGCAGCCATTGTATGGTGGGGAATACAATGATATACTACATTTTACCCAGGAGTCGAACACCTTCGATGGCGCTCTTCAATTTCAATCACCCCGTAGCTCTAGTCACAGTAGTAGGAGTAGGAGAAGTTAGATAACTTGTTCTTTATGAAGTTGTGTATTTTATTACATCTTAATTATCTTGTGTTTGATGGGTTTGTATTTCATGACATCTTATAAGTTGTGCAATTTGTTTTTTTAACGTGTCTAAGTTTTACATTAATATTACATATTTTATCATAATACAATATAACGTCACGAAAATAATATAAAATAATATAATCACTCAAATTTATGTTAATACAATAGAACGTCACGAAAACAATATAATATAATATAATCACTCAAATTTATGTAATATGATTAATTACAAATTATATCATGCATGTTACTTTCACACTGTCACCCTCTGAATGATTGATTTGATGATCCAGCTCGACTTGAGCAAGTTTTTTTATTATGCCCAATATTTTCACACTTACTGCAATGAACAATATTGACACGTTCACGCCGGTCCATTTCATTTCGAATACGATTAGTACGAGGTCGTCCCTTCTTCCTTTGTAATTCCATATCTGGTACTAATATCGGCCCATAATATTCTGGCCAATATGCCCTGTGTGCCATCGGTCTGAATTCACCCTCGTAGCATTTAAATGCCTTGGTTATGCTGTAACACCGGTCGACATATGTGTACATATCAAGGTGTCGGTGCATGCAGGCAGCAATGGCGTGAGAGCATGGCATTTTTGTTCCTTGAAACTTTCCACACTCGCACTCACGCTTTTGGAGACTCAATACATATGTGTCAACTTCTGTGTCGTCTTCTGGTGCAATGCCTGCTATGACACTAAATAGCTCGTATCGAGTGTCATAACTGATGACCATGTGTCCGCGTGCCCTTATTGCACGCTTTGTCATTACTTGAACATATTTCGGAGTGAACCTTAAGCCTTCAGCCATTTTGCTCGTATACAACCCTCTCCTTTGTTCATAAAACTGAACCAGTCGGCCGAACTCGTGTTCCACGATCGCTGTGATTGGCATCATGCGAATGCCTTTAAGAGCACTGTTTACACTTTCAGCAATATTTGTAGTTGTGTGACCGAACCTGTGTCCCCTATCCTAAGAAAATGTCCACCGATCGAGAGGGACCCGCATCGCCCAATTGTAAGATTCCTCATCGAGCTCTTTTATTTTGTCCAGTTGCTTAGTGAACTTTCGCTTCTGAAATTGCGTGCCTGCAACATGTCGTTAACGAAATTGCTCAACACTTTTGTGTTATGCTTGAACAATCCCGAAAAACATAATGACGGCAAAAAAATATTTCGATGTAATATAAAGTATTTATTTGCTTACCGGCCTTATAAAGGAGATACTTTATTTCCTTATTGTGGTGATGAGTATTGTAATTGCTTACAAAGTGACGTAAGCACACCCTGTGAAATGCCCAAGGTTCCTTCCATCCACTTTGTTCATCGCGAAAAACAACCATTATACCTGCATGCTTGTCGAAAACAACTGTAATACCAAGATGCTGAGTGACATGTCTTCTGATTATGCCCATAAACCACGTCCAACTAGACTTATTTTCAGATTCCACAATTGGGAATGCAATGGGAAACAACATGCTATTTTCGTCGACTGAGTTGGCAATCAGAAGAGTCTGTTGGAATTTACCAGTCAAAAATGTACCATCAATCAACAAAATAGGTTTACAATGAGCGAAGCCGTCAATTGCCGGTTTAAAAGTCCAAAAAACCCTTTCAAATTGCTTCACGCATGGATTCTGTGTATCTTGCAACTTGAAAAACAGCCATTATACCTGCATGCCTGTCGAAAACAACTATAATACCAAGATGCTGAGTGACATGTCTTCTGATTAAGCCCATAAACCACGTCCAACTAGACTTATTTTCAGATTCCACGATTGGGAATGCAATGGGAAACAACATGCTATTTTCGTCGACTGAGCTGGCAATCAGAAGAGTCTGTTGGAATTTACCAGTCAAAAATGTACCATCAATCAACAAAATAGGTTTACAATGAGCGAAGCCGTCAATTGCCTGTTTAAAAGTCCAAAAAACGCTTTCAAATTGCTTCACGCGTGGATTTTGTGTATCTTGCAACTTGAACTCATAAACCGTTCCGGGATTGTACGTTTGCAGCGCATACAAAAATCCTGGCAATCTTTCAAATGATTCGATATAATTTCCAAATATAGCTTCAATTGCCCCCACCTTCCCATACCATGCCTTCTTGTATGAAACCTCAAATTTAAATTGTTGCTTGATAGTTGCAATTATCACATCGACAGGCATTGTAGGATCTTTACTCACCATTCCCATAATGCAATTTCTGATGACTTTAGAGCCCAATTGTCTGTGATCCTTCGTAAGATTAGCAGAAATGCATGAGTGTGGATCACCGTACCTCGTGATTGTCCAAAAAGGATTATTTCCTTTTGCTGCTGCTCTGAGCCTCCACATGCAACCATTTTCAAACTTTGCACATCTGACGACCCAAAACTTAGGCTTGGATTCAACAACTCTAAAGTCGACATTTCGCATAATTGAAAACTTCTTAACACAGGCTTTAACCTCTTCTTTGCTGTTGAAGACTAAACCAATCGATAACTCAAAAACACTGTCCCATGTTCCATAGTGTACACCCTCTGATAGATCAACTTGTGCTGCATTGAAGTCGATAGTCGTGTAATGTTCGGAGGGAAAGTTAAAAATACCGTCGTCCGTGTTAGTGGTTATGCCCTAGGCCAAACATTTGGACCTTGATGTAATCATTACATTCCATTTATATAATGGTTTTCTTCACATTGATATTATTGACATGTTACATTATTGTAATGTTTATGAATAACAATGTTATTCATGTTGTCCCTAGTCATTTATCAATAAAGGGCATAAAGATAAATTAAGACTAGTATAGATTTGCATTGATAATCATGGGATGATTATATATGTTGATATAAATCAAATCTATAGGTACTTGCTAGAGAACAAAGTATTGGATAGACCCACTATAAGATCACTTCATGGGATAGTGTCATAAGTGATCTTATAATAGACATGTTATTGAATCCTTTGACCTGAGGTTATCATAGTTTCCTACATAAGGATCATTATGTTTTGACATAATCAAACGTTATCTTTAATCGGATAATTATAAAGTTTATGATCGGACATAATGAGAATTATGCGGAGGAAAGTGAATAATCAAGATGGAATTTGTCCCTCTCTAATGAGAGAGATATCTATTGGGCCCCTCGATAAGTAGGACTATAAAATGCATGGCCGTGCTCAAATGAATTAATAGTGTGATCAATGTCATTTGAATTTATCAGTCTACTTAGTGATCGGGAAATTAAATGTTTGAACAATATAAATTTGACATGTACCATGACTTATGTTCAAATAAGGTATCGTGTGATAAAAGGATAATAACATGTTCTATTTACAGGTTAAAATCGGACTAACGATATTTATATTATTTGGGTAGTCATAATGTCCTGTTAGAGACCAATTATGACTTGTGGGCTTATTATGGGATAAGGCCCACTGCCAACATAATATAAACCTATTGGGTCACACACTAAGACCAAAATGAACAATATGGATTTTATTGGGTTATTTCGAAATAATATATAAATATAGTTATTTATATATTTAATTTTGAAATTACTTATTTATTTATTTATGTACATATACATATATCTCTAATTTTGAATATGAGATAATAGTATGTATTGATATTTCTTATTATTTTGAATAAGAAATAAATAAATAAATAAATATATATATATATATATATATAAGGTAGATATCTCTTGTTTTGAATTAAGAGATAATATCCTTATTTATCTTTTCCTAAGAGAAAAAGGATTTGAAATATATATACATATATATATATAGATATATGTATGGGATATAGGTTAATAAAAGGTTATTAACTCTTATCAAAACTCAATTTCCGTTTTTCAAAAGGAATAAGAGTTTTAAAGTGGTTAAAACATAGGATACCAACATTGGATACCAACATTGGATACCCTAGCTAGCATAACTTCTTATTGAGAAGAAGAAAAGAAAACTCTAGCTAATTTTTCTGAAAAGAAAAATACAGCCACCATTGTTCTTCCTTGAGAAGGAAAGAAAATCGTAAAATCCATTCGCATCTAAAGGGAACTAGCAACCCTGCGACTTCGGTTCATTTTGTTCGTGCGTGTGGATACCAGTAGAGGACGTTCGTGTTAAAGGCAGCGTCTTCAGTTCGATTTAAAGGTGTTTAATTTGAATTCCCACACTGAAAAGGTTAGTAAATCTTATCACTTTCTTTTGAATCAATCAAAATACATGGATCCTGTTTTCGGGTTTCGATTTGTTTCCACTGCGTTAATGTTGAATTAATCCGACGAAACCCAACAGTCCGTACCTTCACCCGGATGCAATGACGCTAGAGGACTAACATCTTGAGTGTTAGACGACGCATCACCTTCATCAGATTCATCACTTTCAGAACTCATGGCTGCAGTCTCACCATCAAAATCATCATCAAGTGACCCATTATCATCGTCCAGCCCTTCATAGTCACTGTCATCGGTGTCAGCCAAATCAATAGAACGTTCATTGCCCTGATCCATATCTTCTTGAACAGAACATGGAACTTCATTTGGATTTTGACATTCAGGGTTTTCATCAAAGGCATCGCCTAGTAAATCACCATCTCGTCGACAAACAGACTCATTTGGTTGATTGATATTTATCGCGGGCAACTGACTCACAGAACGACGTCTACTCCCATGCGCTACTCCTGAAGTGGATTGTCGTCGAATTTGATCTGGAGTATGAGAAACAGAATGCCGTCCACGACTGCTTTCAGTATTATGAGTTGTAAATGCACTTGATCCCGCTTCATTATAAGTCTCACATGCACGCCTACCAGACCTGTTGCCAAATAGGGATTTACTGAAAAAATTACCAATCCTCCGACTAATTGATCGCTCTGGTTGGCTCAAATTCTGAACATGCATCTGCCTCACATTATCCACGGGCATATGGCTTCCCATTGGATCATTCCCAACCAAGTCACCATCCCTTCGTTGAACAGATTGCTGAGTCTGACGTGGACCATCATCTCCCATACTTCTAACCGGTCGTCGTTGCCTACTTGAATCCATACTTTGAGCTGCATCCACATACTGTTGCACACATAAGTTATATTGAGAAAATAATTCAACGTCATGTGGACTTACAGATTGCATAGGCTGACTAGGACCAACATCATTCATGTCGTTCTGTTCGCTCCCTCCGATATTTTTCGTGCCAACCTCATCATTTCTGCCTCGATTGCCTTGCGCATAAGTCTGCATCATATGTCCTGCATCGCCCTCCGTTACTAAAATAATTAATTCAATTAAAGTATAATATTCAAATTTTCTCAAATTTTCATATATCATCTCTACGTCGTCATCATCTATCAAATCAACCGAAGTCCAGCACAATAAACCTTGATTGTACATTGGACTCTTATATATAATTCTTGATACGAAGTCGTTCTGACATAATCCTAATTTCACATGAATTTTGTGGACCAGTTCACGATAAGTTGGCTTGTTCTTCAATCTCAATCTTCTCGTTCTTGCATTTGCACCGGATATATCATATTGAAAGCCTCCCAGTCCATAACTTATTTCTCCACCGGTATGCAAATAAAAATCGGTATGCGCTGCCATCGTGTGATAGCCTGTATGTAAGTATATGTGATTAATAACTTTGTTATGCCATTCATATGTTTAATCCATTAATTACCAAACTAGTTTCGTTTAAATAATATTTTTTTCAATTACATCATACCACAATGCTAATAATAATATAAATGGCAAAATTATTAACAACATTAACAATAATGCTAATAATAATAGAAATGTTAAATAATAGTAATCGTACAAATAAATACTTAACTCCTAACACATAATTAATTATTTCACTGCTCACTATCAAGATGCTGATAATGATGATACAAATAAATATTATTAATGGCGATATGAATAAAAATAATATAAAATCATCATCCAAAATATTAATTCCATTTATCGTAATACATATTAATGCCAAAATTATATTTTTCCTACTAATAAGTTATATACCCACGGAAGAGATTCAAATTAACAACATTAATAATAACATACAGTAATCATAAAAAAAAAAGGATAGTATTGTATTAATATCAATATTTTACCACATTGTTTACAATAAACCAACAATAATAATAAAATTAATTGTACTTTTATTAATTAATACTTATATAAATAAATATAATTTTCATATTCATTTTCTATTTAAGTGAATATAATTTTTATATTTTTTTTATTTAAATAAATATTATCAAATATAAAATTAAAATAAATTTTATATTAATAGAACTTAATAAATACCTGATACAGATGAATCCGTTGCTCCGTCCACCGACAAATTTTTGGGTATATTAATTTATTCGATTCGGGAAATGCGAGAAGAATGGGAGAAGGTGGGACCTGCGGTTTCTGACTGAATTTCATGGGTCCCACCTACGAAATCAGTGGAGCTGCCCTCCACTCATGCGGGCCCGCGCCCAAAAATCGCAGGTCTCACCTGCGATTTCTTACGCACCCCAAACCCAGTAATAATCCGTAAAATATACCAGATCGAGAATTATTTAACCAAAACGCACCAATTATATCTTTTTCCCGAACTGAACTGACCGAAAAAGATAAACCTCTAATGGGTTGAGGTTGGGCGGGTTAACACAGGCAGTAATATCCAGTCGTCGAGGTTTGTACAGCAGTTGCTGAGAAACACGAGACTGGAGCAATAGCAGATGCTTTTATATATTTATCTTTGAGGAATTAATCAACATATATTTGGATTTTTAGGTTGATTTTTTCTTGAATATTTTGTATTATTTTTACTTTGCTGAATTGTTCCCAAATCCACGACCGGCTTGCATTGCTTCTTTTTTTTTTGTTTTTTTTTTTTTTGAGCAAGGTTAAATCTTGTTTTCTTTCATGATGTTGAATGGCTAGCTAGTTCTAGTTTTTTAAAGTCTTTCCCTTGCATTCGGTTGCCAGTGTCTGTTTCCCGCTTAGTTACGTTTATTCGACTGAATTTTTTCTTTTGTCAACAGGAACATAAGATGCAGCCCAATTTCTGTTCTGCATCACTTGCACTGCCCTCCCTTCATGGCATGTTTCCTTGCTTCTTGCTTTTTGGCAGCCGAACACTCAAAGCCTCTATCGGTATGTGTAATTTAATGGGAGAGAAGAAGGTGAAGGAGGTTAGTGCAATGACAATGGAAAATAGGAACTTTATTAGTATGCCATCAAATGAGTCTTCAGATGGACAAGAACTCTCTGGTGTCACTTACAATTGCCATATTTGTGCTAGTTGCAAGGCTAGGGATATTGACGAGGCTATGGCTCTTCTTGCTCAAATGGAATCTATAGGTTTTCGTCCCAATTCTGCATCATATTCGGCTTTGATTGAAGCTTTATTAAGTGTTGGTAGGACCTTGGAAGCTGACGCTTTATTTCAAGAGGTGATGTGTTTTGGGTTGAAGCCACGACTAAGATTGTACAACATAATGCTTAGAGGGTTTTTGAGGAAAGGCCACTTAAGGCTTGCAGAGAGGGTTTTAAAGATAATGAATGAAATGGGTATTGACAAAAATCAAGGAACTTACGAGATCCTTCTCGACTACAATGTCAGTGCTGGACGGCTAGAAGATACTTGGTCGATAATCAATGAAATGAAGCAGAAGGGTTTTCAAATTAATTCATTTGTCTACAGTAAAGTTATTTATCTTTATAGAGATAATGGGATGTGGAAGAAAGCAATGGGCATCATTGAAGAGATTAGAGAAATGGGAGTGCCACTTGACAATCATATTTATAACAGCATTATCGATACATTTGGGAAGTATGGTGAGCTGGATGAGGCTTTAGAAGTATTTCTGAATATGCAACAACAGGGAATAAGACCTGATATAATGACTTGGAATTCTTTGATTCATTGGCATTGTAAAGCTGGGGAACTCAGTAAAGCTCTAGACTTGTTTGCTAAGATGCAACAACAAGGGTTTTACCCTGATCCTAAAATCTTTATCACCATTATTAGTCGGTTGGCAGAGCAGGGAAAGTGGAACACTATAAAGGAAAACTTTGAAATTATGAAATCCTGGGGGTATAGTCAAAGTGGGGCCATTTATGCGATTTTAGTTGATATTTATGGGCAGTATGGTAGATTTCAGGATGCTAAAGCGTGCGTATCTGCTTTAAAGTCAGAAGGAATTCAACCTTCAGCTAGCATGTTTTGTGTGTTAGCAAATGCTTATGCTCAGCAGGTGCCACATCCCTTTTTCCTTTCAGATTCCATATTTTTTCTTTCATTTATTATTTTCTCAAACATTCATATTGATAAGATCATGCTCAAGCATTGGAAATTTAGGCATGTGGAGTTTTGTGCATCAAAATTAATTGTGTAGATGAGGATTACTTGTGGTTTGGGAATAGAGAAATTCTGTTTATAGCAGTCGCACCTACAGAGATAACTCAGAAGGAGTCATAGGAGGAAGAGCTGGGCAGGTCATTAAAAGAGGCAAGCATCAGTGTGGATTTATGTGTTTCTTGGTGATGAATGCGAGGGATTTAAGTGGGTTAGTATCTTCTTGGGAGGCAACAAGAGAGTAAGGATCCTTCATATATCAAGTTATATCTGGGGGATGCTGTGCATGTTTAATAGTATAACACGTTGGTTGGCTTCGTCAAAGGTTTGTTTGTTTGTTATGTAAAGAGAATATCCGCATACTATGTGATCTGAGGGCACATAGATATGAGATCTAGAGAGAAAAAGTGAACTTATAGTGTAGAGAGACAATAAACCATAGTTAATGTGTCAAGGTTCATCTCAAGAGGAATTTAGAGGTATGCATAATGAAAGTGGTAGCTTAGAATGGCTGATCAAATGTCATGGTGAAATTTCAGAGATAAGTTCTTTAAAGTTTAGAAAGAAAGGATCGAGGCGCAATATATAGATAAGGATATATGGGTTCAAGCACAGCAGGAAAGGTATGGAGATACATACTGGTGGACGCCACTTGTAGTCCACCTGAAAGATTCCCCTTAATCATCCCTTCAATCAAGGAAGAATCTATAGATATTGTTGCTACTTCATATTTACTACCAGTGCAGAGTAAACAAAATTATTTCATGAATGTTTTATGCATCTACAAACTGCTCCTTTCAGAACTGTCATGCTGTGTTTTATGCATCTATAAACACTTTGTTTCCCTAACATGGAACCTCTGATGGTTCCACATTAATAATCGCAAACGCTTTCTTAAGATTTGCAATTTCAACTCCTTTTAAATGGTTGCTATCTGAAGCCGAAGTGACAAGTACATGTTATCTGCTTTTTCAGTCTTTCCATTAGCAATTCGTAACTTGTTGCATCTGAATTTATAACATGAAATACTTTAATATGAATATGCCTATGAGTCTAGCTTTTATAGGCCATAAAGTTTTGGCTTGGCTATTATAAACACTTTGTTTCCCTCAATATGGAACCTCAGATGGTTCCACATTAATAATCGCAAACACTTTCTTAAGATTTGCAATTTCAACTCCTTTTAAATGGTTGCTATCTGAAGCCGAAGTGAGAAGTACATATTATCTGCAATTCATAACTTTTTGCATCTGAATTTATAACATGAAATACTTTAATATGAATATGCCTATGAGTCTACCTAATTCTTGGTCAATTGTGAAGGTTCATGAGATTTAAATCAATTTTCATGTTGGCTATGAATTAGGATATGAAAATGATAGTCAAGCTTGAAACTTGTGAAGACAACTATTAACCCAGCCATAAAGGCCCTGTTGATTGCGCAGCTTTTAATCTGATCATCACAGGGAAGTTACACTGTTTGTAGATTTGGCCTAGCATTTTTCATAAAGATTATTTTCTAGTGATAAGTAAATTTTGCTTCAGTTTGAAGTTGGTAAATGAATGCCATATTCTGTTTCAATCACTGAAGTTTTGGTTCCAAATACCTTTTTTTTCCAAATGCAGGGATTGTATGAACAGACAGTTAAGGTACTTCAACTCATGGAAGAAGAAGGAATTGAACCGAATCTTATAATGCTTAATGTATTGATCAATGCTTTTGGCATTGGTGGAAGACATGTAGAGGCACTATCTATTTACCACCATATGAAAGAAAGTGTAGGTCTTCTCCTGTTGTTCTCTCTCTCTCTCTCTCTCTCTCCCTCCCCATACATTTGTGTCTTTTCATTCTGTTCTTTGCAAATATTGTTTATTCTATTTCTAATTATTACAACTTATCCTTTGTGAAGGGTATTAGTCCTGATGTGGTCACATACAGCACACTGATGAAGGCATTTATACGAGCAAGGAAGTTTGATAAGGTACTTAATATCTTCAAGTGAATTTGCTTTATCATACTTAGCTATATGTTGTATAACATTAAAGCTTGAATTTTCTACCTCTCTTTCCTTTCTCTGTTTTCTCTCTTTTGGTTTCGTAGGAGTTGTTATGACGTCAATTGATTTGGGTTCATGTCTTTTTCAAATATATCAAATAAATGCATTTTAATGGATTGCAAACCAGGTTCCTGAAATATACAGTGAAATGGAATCTTCAGGATGCACTCCTGATAGGAAGGCTAGAGAGATCTTACAGATTGCACTAATGTTCCTTGAACAGAGGTATTGTAGGTTTCAGATGTTTCTGGTCCATGTTTATAATCCAATCATTCTTGGTGATGGCTGATGCTTATCTAAACCGTGAACCTTTCAGGACTGCAGGTTGAAAATACTGAAGTGGGGGTGTATTCTTTATGGCGTCCCTGTTAATATTTTGTATCTTGCTCTAGCATAACGATATCCAATTATAGGTCTTCATCTGGCTGGAAAATTTCTGGCCCCTTTATGATTACTCATTGGAAACTTGGTGGGTAGTAGAGACACAGCCTTCAGAACTGGCATATAGATGTGGCTGTCAAACATTATGGCTCATCTGGAATAGAGCATCATGGCTGAACGTCACTACAGCTGCATCTATCTAATCCCAATAATAGTATTCAATCGAGAGACTCTGTTTGTTCAAACTTCAACTTCAGGCAGCATGCAGAAGTTCCTTTCCCTAAAATATTTGTTCAACCTGTCAAACCATTTCTTTTGGAAGCTTAAGTGTGGAGTTCAGTCTTGAAAATATTTTGGAAATGCGGAATCCAACAGACTGATACATTGATCAAGATGTTGCTTGGAGATGAATCCTTAGTTATGATGATTGCATTCTGATCGATTTGTCTAGATCGATACATGGGATGAGTTAGAAAAAAGATTCAGTTAAATACATTGGTCTTCAGCTGCTTTATGCTCGAAACGGATGTAAGTTCACTGTTGAGCATCTTGCAAGATCCTTGATGTGGTGTTAGAATAAAATTGGTAGTTTTCTACCTCATATCAGCATAAATTACTAGTTTTCACCATGAGAGAAACCATATGTAACTAAATTGTCATCTTGCATGAGGTCTGTATTTTCAACTTCATCAAAATTATTTACTGGTGAGAAGAATGGGGAGTGCTCCTATTCCTGTGCTGTACTAGTGAAAATTTTTTCTGCAACAGGAAGAAGTCTGGCAATTTTGAAGTGCCCATGCTTAGGAAAAAAGTAGCAAGTCCCAGCCCTTTCAATAAGTTAAGAGATGCTTTCTGAAGTGTCATGCATGTATATATGGCATCTCTGGAATTCAAACTTTATATATTTCAGCACACAGTATGTTGGAAATACTCAAACGAACTTTGAATTCTTGAATGAACCTCATACATCTCTTTGTTTTATTGATCTCTAGTCAAATTGTCCTGTAAAAAATAGTGTAAGAACCTCGATTTAGTCCTCAACGTCATCTGTACGCATTTGTTTTTTAAGCAAATGCTAAAACCATTTTCACTTATTTTCTTTTGTAGCTGTTTTTGTTGCTTATATTTGAATTCTGCCTTGCTATTATTGGATCACATATCTTAATATTTGTTAGCTGATGTCAGATCTCAAATCTATTATCTTCAAGATAGAAATGCCATCAGAGCCAAATTTGAATCAGCAACAAGATTACCATGATGCGACTTGGAAGTTGCATAAAAAAGGTATCTGTTGGATTTCCTATAGGAATTCTATTTTATATTCCTAATTAGAGTTTAGGAATTAGAGTTTATTTCCGAGTTGTTTTTTATTTTCCCTTATTATAATAGGACTAGAACTATTTTTTGTTCTCTATAAATAAGCTTGTACATTATAAGAGAACTAAAAAAATTTTTATTCTAAAAATTCTCCAGTATCTTTTTCCCTTTTACTTCTCTCAGTTTGAACACCAACTTTATCTAGCCATGTGTATATCTACATGCATGGTTGTATTTCAGTATCTGGTAGTTTAAAATTAATTGGGATTTATTTGCATTTCTTTTGAACTTTATGTTTAGTTTTATTGGTAGAAATAGATGAAAATGGGAGAAACTGATTGGCTTTTGGGATATATTTTCCATGTCGTGGTCAAAAGCTTGAACCCTAAGAGATAGATTGGGATATACTTTTGTCAGTTACAAATACTCCTATCCAATATATTACAAATCTTCTAATATCATGCTGGATGTGCCTTTAGATGTATATTACTTAGCAAACTGATAAACCACGCCCCAAATATTAACTTTAGGTGGAAACTGCAATTGGCGAAATGGTTCAGACAACAGAGTGCAATCATGGATGGAAACTAAAGAGTGAATATAAGGCATGGTGATGTGTTTATTTGAGACTTAACACTCCTGCATTAACCTAGTGAAAAGCCTGTATTTTAAGTTATGTTTCCTGTACAAATATCTGAATTGTGGATTCCATCACTGTTCAAGTCATTGAGGTATAGGTTCAAAATATTTTGTACACAAGAAACCTAAGTATGGATATTCTTTCATTTGTTGGATTTTCAAATTGGAATGAGGATTGGCTCAACACTTTGATTAAAGAAAAAGAAGAAAGGGGTATCAATGCCTTGAAGTGTCACAAAATGTGTGAGGATGAACATATATATTTCAAACTTCTTATACAGTATTTATCCCAGGTCATTTTTTCTATTTTACTTGGTCCATTTAAATGTCATTTTCAAAATTTGCATGTCTACTATTTAAATTTATTATACACTTTATTAAATATTTTATTTTTTTTATCACTTTTCCATTTTTAGATAAAATTAAATGAAATACTTAAAAATAAAAAGGATATTTTTGTCAATTGTTATAGTTTTTTTTTTATATAAAATTGAAATATTCTAATCATTTTCTTAAAGACGAGTATAATTTTCATAAAAAATAAGTAATCATTTGTCACTATTTTCCTAATTACGGTTCTAAAACTACCAGTTTAGATTTACATTACGTGGATCGATTATAAAATAGTTTAGCAAGTTATGATATTTTTTTTTTCAGAATAAAAGGAAAATGATATGATACTTATCATTGACAAAGCAAATGAGTTAAATAACTATTGTCTTATTTGGTTAGGTGGTATCATATGATAACATAAATATAAAGATTATAATTAACTGTTTGACCTACAAATAGTTTAGAAATATTTTATCCATGTATAATTAATCATAAGGACAATTAAATGCACTTATTGTTTTTTTTTCTTTAATAGTTTGATAATGTATTATATTATCTTTACTTTTATATATTAATTGCAAGAGTAAAAATGCATAGACAAGTAGTGATGGTAAATTGTACAAATTTTTTTTTTCACTTTCTCTGATATTAATATTGAAAAATTTAATATGGTTAAATCTAACCACTACCTGTCTAATATTAACGCAATCCGATAGGTCCCTCCATGTTCCTTCCTGTTCTCATCCCATGCCTATGATGAATCCCAAACTGGCCTTTCCAGCTAATTCTGTTTCCCCTTTCCCTTTCTTTCCCAAAATAATAATAATCATTGTTATGCATAAGTAATGGGAGCATTGCCTTATGGTGAGACATACCATCAATCTACACCTACCAATACCTTTTTGGTTAGTTATTATGTTGAAGTAAATCTAATGATAATTAAGGAATTGGAACCTAACTTCAGCGAACATCTACTCTTCTGCAGTAAGCAACCTTAACCTGAGATCAAGTTGCCCATTTGTTTGGTAGTCAATAACACAACTACTAACAAACACCAAGGCTACAACTCCATAAGCTTTTGTTTCTATCTATGTACCCATCCACAAAACCTCCAATGCCACTGCAGGGCAGACACTTCCATAATTAAATATTCATCTCCATGTGACTACATATGTGGCAACCTTTGGCATTTTTATCCACAATGTTTGAGGCATTATACTCTTAAACATATCTGATTAATTTATTCTACTTAGACACCATCAAGAAGTAAATATACTATGCACTATCTTTTGCGTATTCATCTCCCCAGTTAAAGATAATAATAATAATAATTAATAACTCAACCTAGATCTAAATAATCAGCCAGACCCAGACAGAATTAGTTGACCAGATCTTTAACATATTACTATAATGCATATAGGTCCACTACTGACCGTCCTGCCTAATGAAAATTATCACATTTTTCATCCGCCCATATTTATTAGGATACCACACGCACCCCGAGTGCTAGAAACAAAAATCTACAGAGCCTTCATTGGCCTAAAAGCTAGCAAGAGCATAATAAAATTAAAAAAAAGGGCAAAACCATAAACAAACTGGTTAAGTATTTTATAGCATAAGATTGTAAATACGTAATCCACAACCATAGGTACATCATGATATAGGTAAGAACCGGAAATACAAGCAAGCATATATTACTAATTCCACACGAGCAAAGCCTACGTAACTGTCTAAATTATGAGTTTAAGCTGATAATATATCACACAGCATTTATTATATACTACGGCAATCTTCAGTCGTGGTGGGGCTTATCCAAATCCTCGAGACTGGTAGGGCGGAACCAAGCCGTCTCCTCCAGCACAGAGCCCTCACCACCGTTCCCCGTACAATCTCTGCCTACCCCCGAGTGTTGCTGCTCGGTGGCAGGCCCAAAAACACCAGTTTGTGGATGTGGTGCCCAATATTTGTCAGATTGAGGCTGGATCACATCATCCGGGACCACACTTGGAAGAACCTGATCATCAACGTTCTTGTCGTATACAGATGTGTGTGCTGCCCTCCTGCAATCATTTTCCATGTGATGATCATTTGTTTAATTCAATAATCCCTTTAAGCTCACGGAAGTTGGGATGGGTTGGTGCAAAAACACCACAACTACAACAATAATTAGATATTGCCAATTTACCCACATAGATGGAAACTTTTCCTGAAGCAAACCTAACCCCACAAAGTTACAAAGACAAAATGGTGCATAGAGCTTCAACTTTTGCTAGCAACCAATCCAATTTAATCAATACTAACTTTTAAGCACAATTTTTTCATTGGCAAAATTCAAAGAGATATGTGCAACCAAGCAGAGCGCATTCAAATCTGAAATATCTTAATATACAATTAATTCCTGACCTTTAGCAATTCATTGTGCCGTACAGGTACAAGACTTATTAAAACTAAGAGAAGACGAATTAGAATATGGATCTATGCACCCCACGCGACACTGCAGGGTTTGATGTCATTCTAATACTTTCAAACAAAAAAAAAAAGTGTGTTCACCAGTGAGAAAAAAGGGCGTATGACCTCCGTGTGACTCGACAAGATAAAAATTAGCAACCAACGCACATATTTCTTTTCTATGTATATAAACTATAAAGATATCAGTTATATATAAAACTTCTCATTGATAATATGTGATTAATTTTCTTATGGCCCAAGTATCTTCAGCCTCAACTCTCTATACACCCATTCAAATGGAAATAATCATATAATAGTTTAAGAATTATAAAACCATGAAAAAAAAATCTCATTATATAATACATATAATGCCTATTATCACTAAATTACGAATAAAACGAAAGGTCATAACACTTAAGGAAAATTTAATGTCAATATCAACAAAGTTTTGGAATTTACATCACCCTCAACTTGTGGCATATAGCAAAATTTAGCGATAGGTTTTATGCAAAGACTTTATCTTCTTTGTGGGACCATTGGGCATGTCACTATAAATAAAGCAATATTAACCCCACCTCTGAACATGTACTCCCATTAACGCTTATCTTATCCAAATGCAAATGGTATCTAAGATCCTCTTTAACATATTTTTCAGGGAACAAGTACTCTTGTACTGTAGCATATGAGAGTATAGATAACAATATTTTAAGGAGTCAACGTCACACCCCACGCTCACGGTCATGGAAAATATTATTTGTGCACATACTTGAAAATTTAGTGAAGAGGAATATGCTTATTAAAAGCAATTCCATTAATGTTTTTTAAAGGTTGGCACTGGTTGCCTGCTTGTTTAGAATAAATGGTCCGCTGCGAAAAAACTATAAAAACTGGTATAACAAATGAACTTTTTTTTCAAAAACAAAAATAAGAATAAATAAATAAAGCTTAGTATTTCCAATATTGGAAGGAAAATTTCACATCCAACATTTAAGGACATGGGGAGCTGAGTGATTCTTTGAAAAATCAGTGGACACAATAACTCAAGTTGTTAAGTTCAAGAAGCTAAATATGTATGAAGCCATAAATAAAATACTTTCTTTTGGCTTAAAATAACGTGATGGAAAAAAAGAAAGTCTTGGACTTGCTTGGGCCACTGCCACTCTTAGCTAATTAAGAGAATGTAAGAGGCATAAAACTTTCCTATTGAATTGAGACATAACAAAGTGAATATATATATCATAAAGATCACACAATCAACCATCACAAAAGATACCCAAAGAATTAATTCCGTATTTGAATCAGACAGAGCAGTTCAAAATCCGAACTTATCTACCAGGGGAAACTTTTGAAGGCTTGGGTCATAGAGACAAAAGCTCATGCCATTGTTCATGTTCCTGCTAGTATGCAATTAGTCTATTATAGTGCATAAATAGAATAATCTTTTATGAGCATGACTTGACTATATATCTTTAGTGTACTATCTCTATCAGTGACCAAAAATCTTGAAAATCTCTTGAACATGTTAACTAATTTTAATAAGGGAACCGAGTATTTGGTTATTTTCCTTACAGATCATAATCAACGAAATCAGACATTAAAAACACGAGAAAATAAAATAATTAGGTTCAACAGTTAGGTGGTTTGAACAACTGATTTTTTTTTTCAGTAATTGAATGATTTTTATTCATTATTTCACAGCATCGACTGTCTTTCTATTTATGATTTGTATATATATTTATTTATAATTATAATTCGTACAAATTCAGAAATTCTTTTCTTTTCGATAATTAAATCGGAAAATTATTCATACATCGAAATCATTCTTTTTACTCTATTTCTTAAGTAAATCATGATATGTAAATTCCACCGAACTAATCGAGAACGAGTTGGTGGCCATGGTTATCTTGTTTTTTTTTGGCCAGTATGCCATGGTTATCAGAGTATATATAGATATAGAAGCAATCTACATTTGCAAAAAGACAACTCCCCTAACGTCAAAATTTTACCTAAAAAATCCCGTCAAACTGAAGAAATACTTATGTTTTACAAAACTTAAACTTCATATTATCTAATAGCACGCCACTAAATTAATAATCAAACAAAATAGTTCTACTTAAAGTTACAAAAATGCCCCTCGCCGGGAGGAGAGAAGCTTAAAGAAAAGGTTTAAGGCCGGTCCTTATCCATACGCACCGCTGAGTAGTGCGTACGGCAAGTAGCCCTTTGTACGAAAATGCTTTTAAAAAAGTAGATAATTACAATGCCGCAACTTTTTTTTTTTTTATAAAAAAAGAGAAATGAAATGAAATGAAATGAAAAGAAAAGAAAAGAAAACATAATATAACGGGAAAAATCTAGATAAACACAAAGCCAGCCAAAATATTTAGACAAATTACGCAGATAATATTTATACGAGGTGAGAAAGAGAGCAATCAGTCGAGGAATCGGCAACTTCTTGAATCGATTACACAAATCAGCAACTAACTAAAGCATTAATTTAATTATATTAACAAAACCAGCAGCAGATATGAAAATCAAGCAAAAACACAAAAACAATCAAATTTTAAGGTTAAAAGCCCATCAAAGCACAGAAATGGAAGAAAAATAAAACCTGGAAGTGAAAGCAGCAGAAGCAGAAAGAGAGCGAGAAGATGAGTTAGGGGTCCAGATCTGGGTGACAAGTCGCTTTCCCAAACTGGCGATCCTCTGAGTGCTCTTCGAATTGGCGGCCATGCAAAATACACCTATTCTTTAGAGAGAATCTAATTAAGCAAAAGCAGTAGCTCAAGTAACAGAGAGAAAATCACACACAGGAAGTAGGTGACCTTGTTCTTTCAAGAATTGTTTCTCCATATATAGACTGTGACAGGTTTAGAGATAGAGAGAGAATATATTCTTATTTCCTTTTCTGTCCTTTACCCGCCTTTCTTTGTACTAGTTTCTAGCTTTACCTACTTCCTCCTCCCCTTGTACTCACCTTCCCTTTTCTTAACGGTGCTGCTAGAATTGACTTTTTTCGTTAAGCGACGGAATTCTTCTGGTGTGGTGGATGGGTTACACGTGGAGATGCTTGGTAGCGGCGATATGTTTTATGCGAATTATTATGACGGCATATTACTTCGCCGTTAGAGTTTTGAGGGGGTGCAGAAGGCGTGATCAATGCCAATTGACCATTTTGCCTTTTTCTATATTTATCATTTTTATTTATTATTTGCATGGGTCATCCATTTGGCAATGGAGCAATCTGGAGCCATCCACTTGCTATTTTTTTTCTTTTTCTTTTATATATATTTACATATATTAAAATATTTTATACTCAAGTTTTAAAAAATATTCATATATTAGTTAAAAAAAAAAAATATTCATATATTAATTTTCTAAATGTACATTGCTCGATGGATCAAATATATTAAATCTGAACCGTTAAATAAAAAAAATATTATTTTTTGATTTAATAATCATATTCGCTAAGATATGATCATCGAGGTCTTAATTCTATAAAATATTTAGTTCTAAAATGCAGTACTTTTATTTTTTTAATAACAAAATATGAAGATTGAGATTTGATGAAATTTGCAATAAGTTCATAGTCAAAATCAGAGTTTCAAAAGTCTTTTTTGAATTTGAAAAAAAAAAAAAATGGTCTCCCTTGCTTAAATTACAAGGAAGAGATATTAAAAATAATTCTGAATCTTAAATTTCTAGTGAAGGAAATGAATCGGCCAATGGCATTTTTCTTACCCAAAGAATAATCTAAAATTATTATGTATATGTTAATTAAGGTCAGAAATTGGCATCAAAGCTGATGAAAATTGACGTCACACCCTTAATTAATGAACTTAAGAATGAAATAAATTCTTAGTTCATGCATATGCAACGTTTCAACTAGGGATGAACAAACGGTTAGTTTAATTTTAAATCAAACTGAATGTATCAAAATCGAAAGTTGCAAAATAAAATAACTGAATTGTAAAGCGAAATTTTTAAAATTGAAATTGAATAAATCGAATTAATTTCGATCGGTACAGCTTGGTCGGTTCTTCACTATTAAACATAAAATAAATAAAAAAAAAGGAAGAAGAAGAACATAAAAAGTAAAAATGGGAAACCAAAACACAAGAAAAAAAAAAGGGAGAAAAAAAAAAAACGCATGGAAGGGAGAGAGGGCTTGCCAGCGCCGGGGCATCCTCACCATGGAAGGAGAGACCGCTCGCCAACATCGGCTACGCCCTCACCGCGACAGCTAGCTGCACCACCGCCCTCTTTTCCACGAGTAACCGCCGTCGTTTCTCCTTATTCTACCCAAAATGCTTCTCTCCACTCTCCGACTAGATCCAGCGTCGGATGGCGACACGGACCCCACCACCGAACTCCTGTCAATCTGGCACTCCTTTCTATGTCCAAGGATCATCCCCACTCGTCGGCAAATGGGAGATAGGAGAGTGGGAAGTTGCGACCCTTTAACTCCAATTCCGACCAAATAATGAGGAGTTTGGGTGCGTGACTACCGGCGATGGGTTTCGGATATCTTGAACTTCACGTCGACAGTAGTGGTGCATCTCCGACGACCATTGACCGGCGAAGGAGATTTAATAGATATATAAATATAACGGCAAGTTTAACAAAATTCGATAAATTCGGTTCTTTTGGTTTTATAATTTTAAAAACTGAATCGAAATTTTTTTGTTCAGAACCAAATGAACCGAAAATCGAAAAAATCAAACCAAATAGATCAAAATTCATTCGATTCGGTTCTGCACACCTCTAGTTCTAACGGTATATTATCAGATCAAATTAGTTGGTAATAGTAAATAAAAATCATATTTTATTAATAAAAAAAGCATTGATTAAGATACTATTTCATCAATATTATAATAATCATTGATTTTACCTAATTTTATAAAAATTAATATTAAAAATATTAAAATATGACCATTTTAAATTAAGATAAGTATTTTTTCAATATAACTATAGTGTTTCAAAATGATAAAAATAGTAAAGGTAAGTATAGAAAAAAAATAGTTACTAATGAAATTATTAAATGATTTGTCCATCACGTAATAAAGGTAAAGTTGTTATAAGTGCAATAATTTTTATCATGAATTTTACAAAAAGACAATTTAATGGGACTTATTTTAAAAAAAAAATGACAAATTGATTGGATGGAAAGAATAATAAATTGAAAATCACATTTTAATTTAATTCAAATTCTTTGTTTAATATATATATATATTTTCCAATTTCTGCTCAAGTTTAGATACTTACATGTAATTTTTCGTCCGTAAAAAATAAAAAAATGTATCAAAAATATTAGTGACGAACTCAAGGATGGATTTTTATGTGGCTAAATGCTAAAAGGACAACTATACGGTTAAATCTGTTAGATTCGTAACAACCATGTTTTAAGGATTGACTACCAAACCACATTTTAACAACCGTTTGGAATTTTCGCTGACACATTTAGCGATGGATTTGTGGCTCTAATGACCGTTTTGTCTATGGCTAAAAAGCTTTTTTTTTTTTTTTTTAGTAATTAATTTTAAATTTTAATTTCGTTGCTCTTGATTCCTTCTCCTCCTAATGCTATAGCTGTTTGATTAATTTTGTTAGCCTGTTCTGATTATTGCTTAATTTTTATTTCGGTTGTAATGGTGGTGGTGTGGCCTTGTGGGTCTGATTTTCGTTCTAGAATCATTTTTAAGAAAAGCATGATTTCGAGTAAACAAAATTATTATTCGGATTGTAACCCAAATAAATTCGGATTATTTGTATTGGAACCCAAAGTAAATGTAGGGTCAGATTGAATTAAGATGGGGCTTTATTTTCGAGTTTGGATTAATCAAATGGAATCAGATTTTGACCTGACCCGCCCATATTGTTCACCCCCCTCCTAATCTTTGTAGCGTTTCTTCTTTCCTATGGCAATCTTGCCCCATAAATAAGCTGCCTATGCGACGTCGAATGGTAATGTCTTTCTTTATAGGCCCGACTATCTAGCCATCAACTTATGCAGGCCCAATAGTAATTTCACATACAATTGCCGCCCACGTCAATTATCACATCTCTCAATCCGATTATGAATTCCTCGTCTACTTTATAAAGTATTGGCAAATAATATTATTGCTCTACGTAAAATTGTAATCATTTCGGTGAGGGAAAAAGATGATCTAGTTTAGTTAATGTTTAAAAAATTTAATGTAAATTCTTTACCAAGGGACTTCTTCTATATCTACTAAAGCTGTATCTTAGTATATATCGTGTAATTTATCCTTATTAAATCTGTCAATTTTTCGACATTAACATGTTTCAAAATGAAGACTCAAATCCGATTCAACTAGAAGTAAAATCTAAATGACAGAAGTGAACTCATATCACAAATTTGCAAGTTGAATCAACCTGAATGACCTATCGAATAATAGCATTAAAAAATGAATTCAAATCCAATTACACTTTCTATTCGAATTTTTTATTAGATATAACAATTAAATCCATGTACATATAGAATACGTTTGGTGTACAATGGTGTACTGTATTATTTTTAAACAAAATTTAAAAACATGTAATTTTAAATTATTTTTAATATTACCAATTTAGACAAAAAAAAAATTTGATTGTAAAATACAATTTTTCATACATACATCACATTTATTTAAAAGAAAGTGGGCTGAAGGAGAAAAATTATAACAAATATAATTTATACGGAGGTAACATTAATAAATGGTACCTACCTCTTATAGCGCAGAAACTCGTTGCGAAAGCGTCTATAAGGATCCCGTTTGTTTTTTGTCACTGGCCTGACTTTTATTCACATGCGGGATAACAACAGTTATTCCACAATCTAAAAATCCCTGAAAAATTAAGACAAAAAACTGTGAGTGGGAACGAGCAGCTTTACGGCGTATACGTTTTCTCGTTACCAAATACTAAGATCTCCCATCTATTTATAGAGATTCTAAAAACTAAAAATCTAACTCTAGTTTAACTCAAACTCTTTCTGACATAGGATTTGGTAATTTTAATCAGATTGAATTACTTAATTCTATCTAGATTGGACCTTTATCCAAATTAGAGTCATAGGCGTACCCAAACTCTATCATCTCCCACTCGCACATGACGGAACGAATTTCAGTCTTAATTTTCAGTTATACTGGCAGATAGATTGTGTGACCAGCATATCTCGAGAGCACTAGTGCTATACACCTGTTAGGGATATATAGCGTCTCGAAAAATAAGATATTCCTTTTCATGTATGCCTAACCCTAAATTGCCTTCTCATATTCATTGTTTTAACTCATGATTTCATAAAATAATTTTCGTGTTTACTATTATATTTCTACTCATAGAAACTATAATAGGCTAGCCAGTGAATCACGAAACCTTATGAAAGTGACAAAAGACTATCTTCCCCTCTTACTGTATGCCATTCATCATGATTCAACTCGCTTTTCTAGTTAGATCCTCTAGGCCTAAATTTTTCCCCGACCTCTTGGAAACTAACTAAGCTAGCCACATTAAACCATACTTCAGGGATAAGTTAGGGTTCTAAGGGTTAAAATATAAATAAGGTCTCACAATAGGGAAAGTTGAGATCAATAATATTATTAAATTCCCATCCCTTTGGTCACATAAGCACACACGGTATAAAACATGTGTTATGGCGTTCTTTCCTTCTCTTAAAGGAGCGCATGTCTCACAGTTCGATAATGTGTATATCAAACACCATACAGAAGCGTAAGGTTGCGATGCACTGAAGCACCCAACTTTAGTCCGCTTACTTAAAGATTACTTCTGGCTTTTTAGACAGAACATGGTCGTTACATATAACTTACCATCGGATTCCATACAATTTTTATTTGGATCTCAATCCAAAGTATACAACTTTATGTATGTCTTTATCTCGCACCTTAATAAGACTCATCTTATAATTTCTGCAAGACAGCACTTTTATTTTGAATAGGCTCTCGAGCATTCTCATTTGTTCAAAAATCGCCTCATCTTAGTTTTTGCCAACTCATTGATAAAACTAAGGTAAACACCCTTGTGAGTTGGCTACTTCTCTGTCCGACATGCTCAATCTCATATCAATAACAGTAAATATTTACACATAAACATTCACACTCATGTATTGCCAACAATAAACTTTGGTTATTATTCGCAAATAATAATGTTAAGGGATTATATAAAATATAACAACACTAATTAAATTTTATGCAAATCTCGAGATCTAATGTGTCTCTCAAAACACATCTCTCGTTATAGGTTTACAATGGATCTGCATGCGTAGAAACGTACTGTAAGTTCACATATCTCGTGCAACAATATTTCTCTTATATTGATACTAAATGTCGATATGCTTAGCTCTACTATAAATTATCAACGACTGACTGTTACTATAGACTATCACTGATACCTCTGAGACAGTTACTTTTAAATGGCTCACAAATCATTTTAGCCAAACTGTTTCTTATACTGCAGTTAATGAAGCGTCAAATTTAGCTTCCATTGTTGATAAGGCTACACAGATTTATTTCTTGTTACTCCACGAGATGGCACTCTTGCCCAATAAGAATATAAACCTGAGGTGGATTTCCTCTCATCCACATCTCCTGCCCAATCAACGTTTTTGTATTCTTTCATTTGCAGATCCCTTTCTTGATAATAGAGAGAATAATCTGCTGTACTTTTAAGGTATCTAAGTATCTTTTTAATTGCTTCCAATGTGCTTTGCCTGGGTTAGATTGATATCTATTTACTATGCCCACTGCATAAAATATGCTTTACCTGGGTTAGATTGATATCTATTTACTATGCCCACTGCATAAAATATATCATGTCTTGTACACAACATAACGTACATAAGACTACCCACGGCATTGGAATATAGAACGTTCCTCATACATTCATTTATCCTGGCGTCTTAGGGCACATATCTTTGCTAAGAAATTAATTCTTGGTAATGGGGTTATCTATTGATTTGCAGTTTTGCATATTAAATAGTTCAAGATCTTTCTTGATATATTTCTCATAAGAAAATGACAACAACCTTCTCAAAAAATTTCTTGAAATCTTAACTTCAAGAATATAATATTCTTGACCCATATCCTTTATCTCAAAGTTATACGATAACCAATCTTTGATTTCATGTATGTACCCTTTGTCATTTTCTGCTTTAAGTATGTCGTCTATATACAATGCCAAAATGACAAATTCATTTTTAGAGCTTTTACTATAAACACAATGATTTTCATCAATTATGTTAAACACATTCGATATGATTGTATGGTGAAGTTTCAAGTACTATTGTGTTGAAGACTGTTTAAGGCTATAGATTGAACTCATCAATCAGCAAACTTTATGTTCGCTGCCCTTTTCGATGAAACCTATAGGTTGTTCCATCGAATTCTCCATTGAGAAAAGAAGTCTTTCCATCTATTTGATGAAACTCTAAGTCCAAACTCGCCACTATGGCCAGAATTAACGTTATGTACGTAAATCTTACAACATATGAGAAAGTCTACTCATAGTCAATCTCTTCCTATTGTGTAAACCTTTAGCAACTAGCCGAGTCTTATATCTTTTGATACCTCTATCAGCCTTTCGCTTTACTTTGGGAATCCATTTATTTCTAATTTGTGTCCTTCCAGTAGATCAACTAGTTCTCAAACATGGTTTTGATCTCATGTTTGCCATTTTTTTTTCTTCCATTGATTTAATTCATTTTTTCTTAGATGGGCATGAAAAAACCTTTTGAATATTTTTATGCTCTTTCTTATCTTGTGGGATAACCAATTATCTTGTCGGATAACCAAAAGGACTTCGTTCAAGCTTTCGATTTTTAAATTTTCGGCTTGAAACACTTATCCTTTTAGATTTTTGCAGTTCTGAATTTTGATAAACATGTCTCATATATTTATCGTGATTCAAAAAGCTCCCACTGGGACTATGTTCCATACTCCCACTGGAGTTAGAAATACCATATTCTTTCCTTCCACTAGAGTCAAGAATGCTCCCACTCGAATTAGGTCTCGAACATCCGGATCGTTTGGAGGATGAGGGTCTTAACCTTCTTCCTCTAAATTCCTCCCACTCGGATGGAGTGATCCTGATGGTTTCTTTTACTGAGATTAATCGAAAGTAAAATCTTAATTCACTTCGCCCAACTTTGAAAATTCATCCTCTTAAGAACATGACGTCTAGTGATTCAAATTCTGTCATTATGCAATTTTCTTGCTTATCCATGAAAATGTATCCTTTTGATACTTCAAAATATCTCACATAGATACTCTTTTCACCTCTTGGTCTCAAATTTACCAAATTAAGGTATCATGGATGCAAGCATTACAATCCAAAAGTTGTAAATAGCTTAGGTTAGCTTGTCGACCGGTCAACAACTCATAAGTTGTGAAAGTGACAGATTTAGAGGGCATACAGTTCAGAACATATGTAGCAATCAATAAAGTATCTCCCCAATAGGAGATAGGCAAATTTGCCTCTGCCATCATAGATCTAACCATATATAAGAGAGTCTTATTTTTCTTTTTCAAAACACCGTTTTGTTGTGAATTTTTAGGAATAAACAACTGATGTTCAATCCCTTTTTCATCACATAAAACTTTAAATTCATCATAAAGATGTTTCCGACCTCGGTCAATACTTAAAGCCTTAATCTCACTGTCTAATTGATTCTCAACTAAACTCATATAAATCTTGAAGCAACTCAATGCTTCTGACTTGTGAGAAATCAAATAGACATGACCATACCTCATACAGTCACATTAAAATGTGATGAAATAGTAGGCCACATGCCTTACCCTCACATTCATTTGACCACATACATCGGAATGAACCAAATGCAATGAAAATTTGGCTCTAGTACCTTTTTCGAACGATTTTCTATCTAATTTTTCCCTTTAGGCAATGCTCACGCGTGGGCAATTTAACCTTATTTAAATCACCTATTAAACATATTTTGACTAATCAACTCATTTGGTCTTATTCAATATGATTTAATTTAGCATGACATAATTTCACATTATTCTCATAATAATGTGAAAAATAAGAAATTAAAGGAAAAATTAGTTTTATTTAAATAGTCATGGCCCACTTTCATAACAATTAAATCGTTCAGTATACAACTAGAACCATAATAGAAATCATTCAAGTATAAGCGTACACCGTCTATAGACACCGGGTCCTGAGTCAGCCTAGATCGGAGTTACCCAATGATGATAAGATACCCTCACTGGCAAAAAGGTTAAAAATAATGATTTTATTGTCAAATTTGCATTTTAGAATAAAAAAATAAAAAATAATAAAAATATTTTTTTTTTTAAAAAAAAAAGAGTTTTTAAGAATGAATTTAGTATTTTTAGTCATATTTAAAAATAATAAAAAAAAATTGCTTGAAAAAGCAAGGCTGTGCTTTTTCGAAAGGACGGCTGTGCTGCGCGCAAAAGCACCTGTGCTTTTGCCGCAGCCGCCCAAAGTCACCGATTTTGACATTTTTTCACCCAAAAATCATTTTTTTTTTCAATTTCTTTGACTTTTTTGAGATTTTTTTCAGGATTTGGATGATTTTTCCTCCTTTACACTTAAATTAAGGGGAATTTAATAAAAAGAGGGCTGATTTCTTAATTAATTAATTCTTTTTAGTTTTTTTGGTAATAAAAGAGTGGAATTTTTGAAGAAAAAGGGGGTTGGCCATTTTCTCTCTTGGGGATTTTTAATTTTTCTGGTTTTCTTCTTCATCTTTTCACTTCCTCTCTCTAAAAAATCCTCTCTACATCCTTTGAGTTTTTCCTCATCAAAAAAATAAAATCTTCAAGGCCAAAAACTCAATTTTCAAGCCATATTTTCTCTTGAGGCAAAAAAAATAATTCTTTGTTCTTGGGATTTGATTTTCTATCAATTACAATTTCTTGAGACAAAGAAAATAATTATTTGTTTTTGGAAATTAATTTTCTTTTCATCAATTTCTTCTCTTTAATTTTAATCAACAATTGTTTTTGAGACAAAGAAAATCAATTCTTTGTTCTTGGGAATCAATTTAATTTTTCTTCAATTATTTTTGAAGAAATTTTTCTTTTAAATCAAAATCTCAAACTTTATCATTTCAAAACCATATTTTGCAAATTAAAATAAGGAAAATCCATCATATTTTTCCCACCGAATCCGAAATCTGAGGGTAAACATTTTAGACTTGATCTCTGGATTTAATTTTTATTTTCATCATTTTTGCTAACATTTAAATCAGTAAACATGTAAATCTACATTTTTGTTGTTGATTTATTTATTTTATGTCATTTTAGATGTAGATCTAACTCTTAATATTATTTTTTTAGATATAGATTTAACTCTTGATTTTGTTATTTGTTCCCGTTTTCATTTAATCGTTCATCTTTATTGTTGTTGTTGTTATTATTATTATTATTATTATTATCACCATTATTATTGTTATTGTTCATCATTATTGTTCATTATTATTATTATTATTATTATTATTATTATTATTATTATTATTGCATTATGTTTTATATATTGATCTTATAATGTGTTAATTTATTTTAATATGTCATTTAATTTATTTATCACCTAATATGCATATTTTGTTTTATTTATTTATCATTATAAATGCTTAATTGATTTTCTTGTTTTGATTACTAACATTAAGTTCATTTGTGTTTGTTGTTGGTGTCAAATCCTTGCGTTCCCTTGTTTGAGCACCCGTGCGAATGAAGGAGGAGATCCGAGGAGTTGTTATTTTTCATTGTATTTGTTATTTTTCCTTTATTTGTTTTATTGAGTTATTTGGCATGTAATAATTAATAAAATCATTTCTTTCATGCACGCTTAAATAAAAAATCACAGAAAAATATTTCCACAAATAAAATTGGATTTTCTAATAAAATGGGACCAATGTTCTAATTTTCCATTCAAAATAAATTGTCACTTCAAAATGATTTTCTTTAATTATGCATGAGAGGACCAACGTCCTCAACATTAATAAATACCCCATTTTATGTATAATTTATATTTTATTTACAATGGAGGTTGTATTCCTCCCCTAATTTTGTTGTAATTTAATTTTGTCTTTATTTTTATTTTTTTTATCATTTCATATGTGATTGATATGTGCTTTAATAAACTGCATTAATTGTGTGAGATAAAAAATAAAATTTTATAATTTAAAAACTCTTTTATAATTAACCAAGGCACCAATAAGTGTGAAGTTCCGGACATCATCTTTGGTTTAGACCAACAGAGATTTTTTTCAGTTTCTTGTAAACTGGGTGGCGACTCCAAAAATACTTCAAAAGGTGCCTAAAGGCGTTATGGGTTTAGATCCTCCTTTCCAATGTTCTATTGAAAAGGAGGTATCCAAGATGACTCATGATATCCAAGATCATAAAGACGCGAACCAATCACTCGAATTCTAAAAGCGGGTTCAAAGGGGGCCTTGATGGTTCCGGCGCGCGTCACAGTGGCGCCTCCGCTAGGGACTGTTTGTGACTTTGCTCTGAAAATGTCTTGGTTAAAATGTATAATTGGATTTTTAAAACTAAAATTTTATCTCTCATCTAAATTGTATTGCATCCATGCTAGAGCCTTAGAATTATGCTAGTTTGGTCCCTCTTTTAGCCTCGGTGCATTCTCGAAGCATGACCTTATGTTCACTCAATATGAAAAAGTGTTAAGGATAATCACCAGCTCAAGTTTCGTACCATCATGATATATAAAATGGAGATCCGATCGGTCATTATGCTCGTGATGAGCTAGATCCATTGGCAGAGACCATGCTTGGGTAGCCCTAAAGTAACATCACCTTGACCAAAGCTCATGTAATGGCAATAGATACTCCACTAAGTAAAATATACCATAATAATGTGCTTGCTATATGGGCCATCATATATTGGATGAAATCAATCAAATTAAATGGTCTTCATCAAAAGCTTCCATGCCCCGGTGGGCTCATTTTAGTCTGTTTGAAAGGTTCAAATATATAATGGCCAAAAATCCATGCGCATGTGCTTTAAATTAAGAGTGTTATGCTGCCGGTTTTTCACCGTGCACCATACGCGCCCATTGGGTTTTCCGTTGACCCACGGGTCAAGCCCACCTAGGAAGAGACTATTTGACCTCGTGTGCGGGAGTTAAAAGGTTGGAAAGATCTACTTGCTTGCATGTGGTTGTAAATACTGCATAACTCATGATCATGCACTGTACATATCATCCATGCATCATTCTAACAATTTGAACCTTTCAGCCATCATAGATTCATCCAAGTGGATTAGAGGTCCTGATGGTCGGCTAGTGAGTACGGACTCGCCCTTTGGATTGCTAGAATTAGTGCTTAACTGGAATTCTAAGTCACTCTCAACAACCAGCGAATCATCCTCAATGGCAGAAGAAACTGGAACTTTGACCACTCAAGACCTTGCTAAGAGGTTAGAAGATTTTGAGCAAAGAATGTTAGAAATGATGGGCGTCATGGCCAAAAGAATTTCTCACCCTCCTGCTCCACAAGCACCTGTTGCTCCACAGTCGCCTGTGCTCTGTAACCACCGGTGGCCCCTCCTCGGGGGCAAGCCGAACCACCTGCTGGTGGGGAGGCTCCTTGTGACGCGCCCGAACCCCACTCACGATCCGGGTGGCCCTCGAGAGTCCGCTTTTAGGACTCGAGGCCGGATGGAGGTTCGTTAAAAACTCGTGAAAGCCGGTTGTTTCGCAATGGACAGGAATATATCCAAATCCATTGTTGGCAATCAAATTACGAGAGCGTCTATTGGGTTTTCATAAGGCAGGATCACGGAGTCGCCACCCGATAGAACATCGGGAAATAAATCTAACCTTATGAGGCCCAAAACCAGAGAGAGTTCGGGACCTCACTCTTATTCATACCTTTGGTTAATATTATGTGAACGGGTCTTTAGGATCAATTATTTTATCTATTTTCTCACACGATTCTTACGATAAATATAAAGCTCATTATAAGCACGTAAAAAAATGATAAAATAATAAATAAAGCGATAAATAAAATATATTTACAATTATCCAGAAATAAATATAAAATCATAAAAGAAAGATAAAATAAGAATAAGAATAAGAATACATACATAAAACGGGCTATTTATTTAGGTGGAAACATTGGTTCCCAACTACTTGTTTTATAAAAAGTATAAAATTCTTGAATCAATTTAAATCTTTTGGTTTTGGGATGAAAACGTGGACATTGGTTCAGTTTTATTGACAAATTTCATTTCGTAGAAAGCATTTGTGTGGTGGTTCTTTTTAATGCGGTCGAAAAATCATTTGTTATTACAAACCACAAGCAAATAAAATAAAACAAAATAATAATTACATATTTCATAATAATAAATAAATCCTAATCTACTCACCTCGACCGTGCTCCTTGGACGAGCCATGTGCCGCTCGTGGTTACAATCATGACATAAAATTAATATTGGTTAATAACGAATAAATAAATAATTGAATAAATAAATAAACAAATAAATAGTTGAGTAAAGTAAATTGAGAAAAATAATAAAGGTCAATAATGGATTAAATTAAATTAAGCGATAAATAAATAAATAAATAAATTAAATAAATAGAGAATTAATGAATATAAAAACACAAATGGCAATTATAATGATCAATAACAATAAAAATAATGATGCTAATAATAATGTCATAAAATAATAATAATAATAATAAATAGCAATATTAATGACGGTAATTAACGATAATAGCAATAATAATAATAATGATAATAATAATAATAACATGAACCAAATAATAATAATGATAATAATATACTAATAACAATAATGATTATAACATGGATTAAACATAAAATAAAAATATTGATAGTATAAATGAATAAGAATAATGATAATATAACAATGATAATAAACAAATAATAATAATTAAATAAAATAATAATAAAATTATGATTAACAAAACACAACAATAGATAATAATAATAATCATACTAATAATATAAAATAATAACAATAATAATAATAATAATAATAATAATAATAATAATAATAATAATAATATAATATTAATATACAGAAAATAAATAAATATATAATAATAATAATAATAATAATAATAGAAAATAAATAATAATAATAAAACAGAACAATGAAAACAATAATAATAATAATAATAATAATAATAATAATAATAATAATAATAGTAACAAAATAAATAAACATAACAGCACTATAATAATCAATAATAATCCCAACAATTATATTAACACAACAATAATGATAATAATAATAATAATAATAATAATAATAATAATAATGTAAACAATTAACAAAATAACAATGACATAAATAATATCACAATAATAATAATAACATTAAAATAATGATAACAAACACAATAATGAGAATAATAATAACAAAACATATACAATAATAATAAACACAATAATAACAATAATAATAATAACAATACTAACAATAATATAACCTCAATAATAATAATAATAACAAATAATCCCAAAATGCAATAACCAATAATAATAATAATAATAATAATAATAATAATAATAATAATAATAATAATAATAAACACGATAAATAATGACAATAAACATAATAATAACAAATAATTTAAAATAGACATAAATTAAATAATACTAACATAACACAATAACACTAATAATAAATAAATCAAATAACAATAATAATAATAATCATAATTATGATAAAACAGAATTCTAAATAATAATAATAATAACAATAATAAAACAGAATAAATAATAATAATAATAATAATAATATAAAATAATATTAATTAATGATAATAATAATAATAATAATAATATGAAATAATATTAATATTAATATAAATAAAACAAAATAAAATAAAATAATAACCCTCACCGGTTTTTCCCCGCCGGAGCCGCCGATGGTCGACACCGCCCATGCCGGAGGACAGGCCGCGTCGCCAGGAGTCCGTCGCCACTAGTCACGCGCCGGAAGGACGCTGGATCTAATCGGAAAGTGCCTTGGACCACCGCGGATTCCTCCTCGCCGATCTGCTTCCCGCCGGCAAGTAGAGGAGACTGGTGGCTGCCGGCGTGATCGTCTCGCCGATGGGAGCACAGAACCGCCGCGCGTGGCGCCGTCCGATGCCGGAGGTGGCGCCGGCCACCTCCTTCTTCTTCCTCTTTTCCTTTCTTCTTTCCCGGCGTTTCCTGGGTTTTTGGTTGGCCCCTGTTCTCCTTTTCTTCTTTCTTTTTCCCCTTTTTCCTTTGCTTTGGGTTTTGTTCATTGACCCCCTTTTCTTTCTCTTTTCTATTTCCTTTTTACTCTTTCTTTTCCTTTCTTTATTTCTTTTCTCTCTTTTGGTTTTCCTTAGTTTTCTTGGTCCCTCTGTGTTTTTTCCCAGCCGAGAGCCCTCCCTTTAATTTCCTATCTCTTTCATTTTATATTCCCTAATTAGGTTAAACTTGGTTCCTCTAACAATTTCCTCCATTTTAATTTCTTAATTAATTTACTTAAATAATTACACACTTAATTAATTAAAGCACCCTATTGATTAAATACTCTATATTTTCCTACCCTTTTAATTTAATTAATCTACTTAAATTATCACACATATTTTATCTAATTAAACTCTAGATTTATTCTCTTTTTTCCATTTTAATTATCCTACAATAATAACTAACTAATTTTTAACCTAATCTTAATTTTTAATTTATCTAATTAAATTAAACTAATCTCAATTTTTTAGTTTTTAATTTTACTTATATATTTTATGTATTTATTTATTTATTTATTTTTTGGAGGAATTTATCAAGGACCCAAAACACATTGCCATTTTTTTTAAACCGGACTCAGAACCCGGTGTCTACACTCCTCTCGTTGGAGTTGCTGCCCATCAACCTGTCAATGAGCACATAGCTGCCATACCCATAGAGCCGAGAGGGGAAAGGATCCCCAATCCTAATGATGATTTTATGATAAAAGAGGAAGATGAAGAGCTAATAGTCCAACAAGCTGTAAGGGGCATAGCACCCAGGTTAGAGGATGAGACTTTGAGGGGAATGAGACAGTAGATTAAAGCTATCACCCGCATGTTGTCAGCTGGAAAAGGGATCAATCCCGAGGACAGAGATCTGGGGAATGAAGAGCTATTGCCCCAAGTTTCAAGATGCCTGAGCTGCCGAAATTTGATGGTACTTCCGATCCATCTGCACACATCAAGTAGTATACCCTGGTAATGAAAGGCACCGGGTTGAGTAAGAAGCAAAAGGTGGAATATTTTTACCTTAGTCTGGTGGGTCCGGCAATAGACTGGTACCACAGATTGGACAGGAGGTCTAAAGAGGACTGGGATCTTCTAACCGATGAATTCATGAAGCAGTACGATTGCAGTACTAGGATGGAGGTCACCCTGAAGGACCTTGAGCTTTTACAGCAAAGGAATGATGAGTCATTTTATGAATACCTCACCAGATGGAGGAATAGGGTCATGGAGATGAAGCGGAAGCCTGACACTGCTGACTAGATCAGGCTATTTATTAGGACCTCCTGCCCTTACCTGAAGGATTTGCTCAGCTTTAAGGGGCTCAAGGATTGGGAGTCACTTAAGGATATTGCTGTAGAGGCTGAGGCGGCTTACCTAGCAAAGAAAGCAAGCCAAAACAACTTTGCTGGGAAGAACTTTGGGAATCAATCAGGGTATAGATCAGGTGGTACCGGGAGCAGTAATGGTAGAAGTGGCAAGACAGCAGAAGTTTCAGCTACTGGAGTTGGGCAAGGCCAGAGGTACTACTCTAATTTAGGCCGCTCTTTGTCCTGGGTACTGGAGAGATTGATGAAAGAGGGCAAGCTACAACCACTAGCACCTAGACCAGCTGTGAATCAAGGACAGTCAGGGCATAGAGATGATCAGTACTGCGCCTACCATCAACAAATTGGGCACTCAATTGATTACTGCTGAACTTTGAGGAATAAGATCCAAGATCTTATTGACACCAAACAGATCATGGATCCTGAGAAGAGGGAGAAGAAGAACAAGCCAGGCTATAATGCGGTCCCTCCACCAAATATGTGATCGGATCCGGTCCACCAGAATGGCATATCTTGCAGGAGCTACATGGATATGAATAAGTCGCTAACACTCGTCGGGAGAGTGGGGAAGAAGATTATATTTTTTTTAGATGCCTTATTTCTTTTCATTTCAAGAATTCTTTATGACAATTTGGTTATTGAATTTAATGAACAATTTTTTATTATTTGTGTGATGTTTCTAATGATTTCATTTCACATGGTCATGATACATTCATTTTGACATTAATTCCATTAATACTATAACATCTAATCTCAGAAAATCTTGATAACAACTAATATAACTCCTGAAGAGAGGATATTTTTGAGAGATATGAAAAAAAAAGAAAAACAAAATGAAAGAGCCTTTGCCTGAACATGGAACGACATGTTGACAATTGACAAGGACATTGTTGGGTCGATACTGCCTCAATATGCCGACATAACGACGAGCGAAGTTTCAAAGGCTATTCCTTTGCTCCTTCAACATTCAAGATGTATATTGTGCAGCCGAGCAAAGTCAAACTCCGAAGGCTACATCAGGAGTTATACGAATAAAACCCTAGAACTTCACAAGAAATATATAGCTCATTGGAACCAAGCCTTATAATCCCTTTCCTCCCAACCATTTGAAATATGTACCCCCCAAAGCCAATTAAGATTGACCTTTAACCATCCAAGACCCCTATAAATAGCTCTTTACCTTTAAAAAAAAAAAAAAAAAACAACACAAAAAAAAGAAAAAAAAAGAAAACCAAAAAAAAAAAACCCAAAAACCAAAATTTTGCCCCAGACCACCTGAGCCTAACCTGCTCCACAATCTCAACCATTGAAAGCCATCTTAGAATTTGAACTACCAAACCAGATAAACATAAAGTGTGAGATCTCACATCCAAGCCCCAAAATAAGGAGTTCGTTATCTCAGCCATTTTGCACAAGGACCAAGGAAGGACTTTGGAGCCAAAAAAGGAACATTGATAAAAGGAGCAGCCTCCCCAGCTAACGAAGGTGAAGGCAAGTTCAATCAACATCGACAAACTAAAGGAAAGTTCATGGGAAAGGCTAAAAAAAAAAAAAAGCTGAGAGAAAATTTTCAATCATGAAAACCCGAGAGGGCTGATTGATAACAGGAGTTAGATGCTTTCAGGATATATTCTGCGATTAGATGAGATCTTGTATTATTTGAGATTAATGCCAAACAATGATCATGTTTGATGAAATCAAATTGAAGAACATGCATTTGTGCAATGTGATCAGAGCAGTCCAACCTGTGTGATCAGAATCATCTACTGTATACCCTCTGCTACTCTCACCATTCGGGTCCTTTAGTCAACTTACCCTGCTGTCAACAACGGATGCAATCCTACAGTGTCATCATAGGAAGAGTCAAGTTCATATAGCTACAACTAAAACGCAAGCACATGCCAATCGTAACTTCAAACTCTCTTGCAAAAAAAAAAAAAAAGGAGGCCGTTAGATATGAAAACCGTAATTGGCGCTCTAAGCAAAAGTTAGGTCAAAGGGTAGGATGAAAACCTGGAAACAGGCAGTCTGTCCTTCAAAAAAAAAATAAAAAGAATAAAAGCCGCTGGATTGGGTTGGTTCCATTCCAGGCAAAAAATAAGGCACAGGGTTATGTGAAAATTCAAAAAGCATGCATTTCCCGCTAAGAAAAGCTAGTGTGAAAATTCACAAGGGAAGCACTACCTTCAAAAAATGACTACAGGTATCAGAAGAGAACCTCATAATCCCCAAAAGCATGAAATTCAAAAGCAATTCCAGGGGGCATTGATCCCACCTCAAATTACGACCAAATCGGCCGTCACCTCCAAATCCATTTGGATGAATTCTTATCATGCATTGCTGCATACATATACATTTCACGTGCATGCTCACCATTTTTCCTGCATAGTTGGCTTTCTAAGTTTTGCAGTGAGAGAGACTCGATGCGGACACCAGCGAAAGGCAAGTGACGACATCAGTGCAAATATCAATCCAAACATTAGTTCAATCATCAATCCAAGCAATCAACCAAAGACCCTTCCGGGGGCAGATCTCAACCCAAGACCTCTCAAGGGACACCACTTCATCATCTCAGAAGGGTTAGCACGATGGCGGCACTACCATTCTACAGAAGGTTAGCACGACCACGGCACTATCACTTCGAATCCTAAAAGGGTTAGCACGATGGCAGCACTACTATAATACGGAAGGTTAGCACGACCACGGCACTACCACTTCGAATCTCAGAAGGGTTAGCACAATAGCGGCACTACCATTCCACGGAAGGTTAGCACAACCACGGCACTACCACTTCGAATCACAAAAGGGTTAGCACAATGACGGTACTACCAATCCAGAGAAAGTTAGCACGATCACGGCACTACCACTTCGAATCCTAGAAGGGTTAACACGATGGCGGCACTACCATTCTACAGAAAGTTAGCACTACCACGGCACTACCACTTCAAATCCCAGAAGGGTTAGCACGATGGCGGCACTACCATTCTACGGAAGGTTAGCATGACTACGGTACTACCACTTCATCAACTCAGAAGGGTTAGCACGATGGCGGCATTACCATTTTACAGAAGATTAGCACGACCACGGCACTTCCACTTCAAAACTCAGAAGGGTTAGCACGATGGCGGCACTACTACTCTAAGGAGGGTTAGCACGACCACGACACTACCATTTCAAAACTTAGAAGGGTTAGCACGATGTCAGCACTACTACTCTAAGGAGGGTTAGCACGACCACGGCACTACCACTTCGAATCACATAAGGGTTAGCACGATGGTGGCACTACCACTCTAATGAGGGTTAGCACGACCATGGCACTACCACTTCAAATCACAGAGGGGTTAGCACGATGATGACACTACCGCTCTACGGAGGGTTAGCACGATCACGGCACTACCGCTTCAACTAAAAACAACACGCCGACAACATAGCAATAACCACCACAACAGCATCACCCGCTTCGGAAAGAAGGCTGCCTCAGGTACGTGTCTCTTTGCTTCTTCTCCTTCAGTTTAGGCTCACTTAGACATTAGTGTACTAGCTTCCCCTAAACTGGAGGCAACTGTAGACACCGAGTCCTGAGTCAACCTAAATCGGAGTTATCCAATGATGATAAGCTGCCCTCACTGGCAAAAAGGTTAAAAATGATGATTTTCTTGTCAAATTTGCATTTTAGAATAAAAAAATAAAAAATAATAAAAATATATTTTTTTAAAAAAAAGGAGTTTTTAAGAATGAATTTAGTATTTTTAGTCATATTTAAAAATTTTAAAAAAAAAATTGCTTGAAAAAGCACGGCTGTACTTTTTCGAAAGCACGGCTGTGCTTTGCGCTGCCTAGTGCACGCGAAAGCACAGCTGTGGTTTGCCGCAGCCACCCAAAGTCACCGATTTTGACATTTTTTCACCCAAAAATCATTTTTTTTCAATTTCTTTGACTTTTTTGAGATTTTTTTTCGGGATTTGGATGATTTTTCCTCCTTCACACTTAAATTAAGGGGAATTTAATAAAAAGAGGGCTGATTTCTTAATTAATTAATTATTTTTAGTTTTTTTGGTAATAAAAGAGGGGAATTTTTGAAGAAAAAGGGGGTTGGCCATTTTCTCTCTTGGGGATTTTTAATTTTTCTGGTTTTCTTCTTCATCTTTTCACTTCCTCTCTCTAAAAAATCCTCTCTACATCCTTTGATTTTTTCCTCATCAAAAAAATAAAATCTTCAAGGCCAAAAACTCAATTTTCAAGCCATATTTTCTCTTGAGGCAAAGAAATTAATTCTTTGTTCTTGGGATTTGATTTTCTATCAATTACAATTTCTTGAGACAAAGAAAATAATTCTTTGTTCTTGGAAATTAATTTTCTTTTCATCAATTTCTTCTCTTTAATTTTAATTAACAATTGTTCTTGAGACAAAGAAAATCAATTCTTTGTTCTTGGGAATCAATTTAATTTTTCTTCAATTATTTTTCAACAAATTTTTCTTTTAAATCAAAATCTCAAACTTTATCATTTCAAAATCATATTTTGCAAATCAAAATAAGGAAAATCCATCATATTTTTCCCACCGAATCCGAAATTTAAGGGTAAACATTTTAAACTCGATCTCTGAATTTAATTTTTATTTTCATCATTTTTACTAACATTTAAATTAGTAAACATGTAGATCTACATTTTTGTTGTTGATTTATTTATTTTATGTCATTTTAGATGTAGATCTAACTCTTGATATTGTTTTTTAGATATAGATCTAACTCTTGATTTTGTTATTTGTTCCCGTTTTCATTTAATTGTTCATCTTTATTGTTGTTGTTGTTGTTATTATTATTATTATTATTAATTATTATTATTATTATTATTATTATTATTATTATTATCACCATTATTATTGTTATTGTTCATCATTATTTTCATTGTTATTATATATTATTGTTGTTATTGTTATTATTATTATTATTATTATTATTGTTATTATTATTAGTTTGTGTTTTATATATTTATCTTATAATGTGTTAATTTATTTTAATATATCATTTAATTTATTTATCACCTAATATGCATATTTTGTTTAATTTATTTATCGTTATAAATGTTTAATTGATTTTCTTGTCTTGATTACTAACATTGAGTTCATTTGTGTTTGTTATTGGTGTCAAATCCTTGCGTTCCCTTGTTTGAGCACCCGTGCGAATGAAGGAGAAGATCCGAGGAGTTATTATTTTTCATTGTATTTGTTATTTTTCCTTTATTTGTTTTATTGAGTTATTTGGCATGTAATAATTAATAAAATCATTTCTTTCATGCACGCTTAAATAAAAAATCACAGAAAAATATTTCTACAAATAAAATTGGATTTTCTAATAAAATGGGACCACTGTCCTAATTTTCCATCAAAAATAAATTGTCACTTCAAAATGATTTTCTTTAATTATGCATGAGAGGACTAACGTCCTCAACATTAATAAAAATCCCGTTTTATATATGATTTATATTTTATTTACAATGGGGGTTATATTCCGTCCTTAGTTTTGTTGTAATTTAATTTTGTCTTTATTTTTATCGTTTCATATGTGATTGATATACGCTTTAATAAACTGCATTAATTGTGTGAGATGAAAAATGAAATTTTATAATTTAAAAACTCATTTATAATTAACCAAGGCACCAATAAGTGTAAAGTTTCGGACACCATCTCTGGTTTAGACCAACAGAGATTTTTCCAGTTTCTTGTAAACTGGGTGGCGACTCCAAAAATACCTCAAAAGGTGCCTAAAGGCGTTATGAGTTTAGATCATCATTTCCAATGTTCTATTGAAAAGGAGGCATCCAAGATTACTCATGATGCCTAAGATCATAAATACGCGAACCAATCCCTCGAATCCTAAAAGCGGGTTCAAAGGGGGCTTTGCTGGTTCCGGCGCGAGTCACACCGTCATCCTCAAAATATAAATTGAAAATAAATTTTAATAAGGTAAGAACAGAACCTAAATTTCATAACAAAGACATCTCTATCTCTTGTTATATGGTCCATTGGTTCTGAATCTATCATCCACAAAGAATGAAATTCAGAACTAGATACATAAATTTCACTCACTCTTGAGTCAGAATAGTGTATCTTTTTAGGTATAATGCAGTCTCTTGTATAGTGTCATTTTTATAGGCAATTGAAATATTTTACTCTTGAAACGTTTACCTCCTTTTTGCCTTTGGACCTTTAGTGATTTCATTTTTTTCTTTTGCTTTTCAGGCTCTCGAGCCTTTTCCTTATCCCTATTGTTGAAGCTTCTTTTGTTATTCTAGTTAAAACTCATTCTACTATAACAGGACTGTGCCACATGCACTATGGCATTGACCTTAGTCGCTGCCAAACGGTCCCTTTTAAGCTCCAAAATGATAAATAACACCCTTTTACGTTGTCCACATGACTTAGTTGCATCCTTATATACTCCAAACTCTTGGATAAGGAACAGATAACAGTTTAGACCTGCTGGTCGTCAGTCAACTTATGACCAAAGTCACTAAACTCACTTATTCTTTTCCATCTCTCTTAGATGTTTTCGCATCGAATAATCGAACTTTTTCCGATATGTATCAAATTTAATCGTCAATTATCGGAGTTTATTTAGAGTCATATCTCTGAACTTCTCCTGCAAAACGATCCACAGATCCATTGCATTTTGATACTTGCAAAATTGCTTAATGAGGTCATCATCCTTTTGCACTTAGCAAGATGATGTGAGCAGTGAAATTCTTATTTTTTCCATGCCACATAGGCATCTCGGTCCTGCATATGCTAGGCTATAGTGCCATTCTCAGGTTCAGCCATAACCGAACTTGAGGGTTCAAGAGTCTTGCTCTTCAAGCACACACTAGATCTTCGTATTCCAGATTTAATAATTGTTAGCATTTAGCTTCATATCTTTATTAAGCTTGGTAATAATTGACTTGGAAGCAGCATCCATTAGGATCCTCTGATCTTAAATGGAATAATATTACACATTTTTAAGGAAAAGGCAACACATGCAATTTATTATGTATCTGAAATAATAACTTAGTAAAATTTTCTATTAGACTCGAATTTGAAAAGGTTACTAATAGTATTCAATTACCCTCTAAGTCCTAATATCCAACCTTATAGGTTAAAATTTTATGCACAATAAATTTGAATTATTGGATTATTAAGTTCTCAAACTTATGAGGGGATTTTTATTAAGCCTCTACTTAATAAACATGCAATCATTTTACTCATAAAATATTGTAAGGCAATTAACAATGAAAATAAACACATTTATTATAAAGTTAAAGGACATTATTTTAAATAAACACATTTATTATAAAGTTAAAGGCCATCATTTTAAATAAACACATTTATTATAAAGTTAAAGGCCATCATTTTAAATAAACACATTTATTTAACCAATAAATAAAATCCAATAATCCCAAAAATAAGACACTCATGTCAAATATCAATAGAAAACATAAATTTTATTTAACAAAAAATAAACGCCAACTCAAATTGACACTTATGTCAACTATTCTAAAAGTTCAGATTTCATAAAATCTTTTTAGCTATTAGGATTATTTTTTTGACCGACTTTATCAATTTATCAAGCAACTCATAAGTCAATTGATGAAATCATGAACGATGCACACTACATCCATTCCTTAGTATCATTACTCTTTCCTTTTGGCAACTCTAACCAAAGTTCCATTTTCATACTCAGACCACTAGTCCAAATGCATTCTCGCATTTGTTCTCACACATTTACTTTATGAAGCACTATTGCATCAATGTCATCAGCTCAAATCTTCTTTCGCATTCTGATGTTACTTATAGATTGCACTCTTGCATTTTTCAAAGCAACCTATGTACAATTTAAGAAAGACCTACTGTCCTTATTCAACATTTTTATAATATATTACATAAAATTTTATACACTTATGTATAAACTCACATTGTTGAAACACATTTCAATCAATAAGTAAGGACAAAATCTCAAAAAAATTTTCAATATATTTTTAAAAATGTCCAAAAGCAGAAAACACATTTTCTACACTTTTTAATATTTTATTTTGAAATTAAACACATTTAAATATCAAAAAAATAAAAAAATTTATTTTCTGGTCATTAAAAAATTTAGGAAAAGTGACCAAAAAATATAAAATAATTCGAAAAATCAATTTGCAAAAAATTAGAGCTGATTTGGTGGTTAGAGGACGTCACACGTGCCGAGGAAGGGAGAGCAGACGTGCCCCACGCGCAGCACACGCTCTCACGCGCATCTCCCTCGGATCTGCCATGTGGCAACATCGCATAGAACTACATGTCTTCATCCAGTCACGCCACATGTCTGAATGCTATTGGTCCACTTATCGACCACGTGGCACATAGGTGACACATCACTGACCACGTGGCAGACAGCGTCATGGTCTCATTAGTCCACGTGTCAATGATGCCACGTCATCATTGACACATGGCGCGGCATGTGGCTCGTCCTTAGGTGTCTACGTGTCTCACCCTGGTTGGGACACGTGGCATGTCCTCAGTCATCCATGTGTCACCTTCTGATTTGTCCATGTGTCCACCCCTCCCATATGTCACGTGGCATGGCCTCTACCATCCACGTGGTGCTTAGCCATTGGGCCACGTGTCAGAAGTGATGCGTTATTGCTGACACGTGGCGACGTGCGTGTGAGCCACCGCCCACGCTCATGCGCCAAGCTTATGGTGGTGCATGTAGTCCATGAGCCACCTTCCCGAAGGATTCTGGCTCTCCGATTTCGATCGGTGGGGGATTTTTGGGGTCTGTGATTCCAATGGTAAGGTTAAAAATTAAAAATAATGACTTGTAGTCTTGCGTTTTGAATACTCATATTCGTCCACTCGAATCGCAGTGTACATGTACATAATTTTCGAGCCGCAATATATACACATATATATTATTAACACAAAAATAAATTTATTGTGTTTTATGCATCTTAGATCTACCAATTTTATACATAAAATTTTAGATCATTTTTAGCCACATGCCAGGACGCAAAAACAACCTGGCTCTGATACCAATGAAGGAGAAAAATTATAACAAATATAATTTATATGGAGGTAACATTAATAAATGGTACCTACCTCTTGTAGCGCAGAAACTCATTGCGGAAGCGTCTACAAGGATCCCGTTTGTTTTTGGTCACTGGCCTGGCTTTTATCCACATGCAGGATAATAGCAGCTATTCCACAATCTAAAAGCTCCTGAAAGATTAAGACAAAAAACTGTGAGTGGGAATAAACAGTCTTGCGGCGTATACGTTTTCTCGTTACCAAATACTAAGATCTCCTATCTATTTATAGAGATCCTAAAAGCTAGAGACCTAATTTTAGTTTAACTCAGACTCTTTCTGAGATAGGATTTGGTAATCTTAATTAGAATGAATTACTTAATTCTATCTGAATTGGACTTTTATCCAAATTAGAGTCTGGGCGTACCCAAACTCTATCATGGGCAAATTTATTCAAATATTAATATATATTAATAGATAAATTAACAATTAAACAAATAACTTAATTAATAGCATTCAATTAAATATTTAGTTTAAAGGTCAACACTCACCATTAAAAATTGATTAAGAAAAGGCAATGTGCTCATAAGGGTTTAATTATGATGAGGCAAGCTTCAACTTAATAAATAGATAGATTATTTTCTTTTAATTAAGCTGCCCAGACCAGATGTGTGGTTTCTTGTTTATCTAATTCTATAGATCTTGGGAATTGTCAGTAACATGAACCAAAGAAACTCAACAAATTTTCAAGAAAGCTAAACATACTTCTGAACATCTCATCTGATCAAATAGTTTAAGTTGTATGTTGCAAATCTTGTAAAGGAACATACGATCCCCTTATACATAAATATTCCAATAATAACATATTCAAACATACATAGAATCAACAAAAATCAAACTTTTCTTATAAAAGAAATACAAATAAAAAGTTAAGAATATCTGTAGTGAAACTGAAGTAGCAGAAAACTAACAATCCACCATCTATTTCTTTAAGTTTGGTCTCCTATTAAAATTTACCAACTCATTGTTGCTTCAAAAGCCTTCATCCAAAATCAAGACATATTACTTCACTTCTTCCATGATGAAAAGTCGTTAAAGTAAATGACCTTAAAAGACAGAGGTACATTTTGATCCAATTTTGGCCTTTTGGGTTCAAACAAGTAATTCCAATTCATATCCCAACAAACGACAAGGTATACACCTAATACTTGGATCCTAAAGCACATTGTTCAAAACATGTAATCAATAAAAGGAATAGTTAGAATCTATAATTGTCAACCACAAATGGGATTAGGAAAATTACTTCCAATAGCAATCTAGAATTCACAAGAATATATCATATTCTGCTCATGAAAGAATTAAAATTGACAGATTGAAAAGATAATCTAACAACAACTATTGGCAACACAGAACACCTTCACAACAACATCCATCGCCGGAACAACTTTCACCACTGTCTCCTACTCCGCCGCAGCAACCACCCCGACCATATTATTATGCCTAATTTCAGCTCCAAGCACGTGAAATTCGCTGTTTTGCTCACTGTATCGCGTCAGTCTACGTCCAGGGGACTTGGGTTCTTATTTTTCGGTGTTTTTTCGTGGCCTTCCACGGCGACCGGAGGGAGGAGGGCTAACAGTGGTGGTGGGGGATTCGGTGGTGGTAGCGGAGGTGGATGGGAGAGAAACGGTTTCGTTTTGAGATGCGTTGGTAGTGAATTGGAAGTCCATAATTTCAGGGGCAGGGGCTTATTTTGATTTTTCTTCTTCCCCGTTCTCTCTTTCTTTGGATCTCTAACAAAATACCCTAAACCAGAAAACCCTAACCCAGAACCATAAACCATAAAACCCGAAACAATGGACAATAAACCTAGAAAGAGTCACAGAGAGATGGACTGGAGGGATAGCGAGAATTGCGATAGAGTTAAGTGAAATTGGATCTGAGATTCTGTTGAAGATGAGAGCGGTGCCAAAAGCAAAAGTCGCGCTGGAGAGGGAGGCAGTACCGAAGGAAATAGTGACGCCGGAGATAATCATTGTATATTTTAGTTTAATACGTGATTATGTATTAAATAAACTCATGGGTAAGGGGTGTATTATTATCTCTTGAATAGATAGGATAAAAATTAAATTATGTATTATATAATACACATGTTACTTTCTAAAAAAATTAGTCAAACACTTTACTTAGTGTTATTTTGTGCTATCCGGTATGTTATACGGGAAAGCAAACGTGTCCATAGTGTCAAATACTCTATACTAAATATTTTATTAAAATACATGTTTTTTGGTTAAAAAAAATGTGAAATATAAATTATCATGTGAATGAATATCGAACGTATGATTATGGATCCTGTAGGTATTTAGTCAAAATATATTTAAATACATTATTTTTGGTCGAAAAAAACATATTGTGGAACATAAATTATCATGTGAATGAATATCCAACCTATGATTATAGACCCGTAGGTATTTGGTCAAAATGCAAACAATGATTCGGTAAGAAGGCAGATTATTATGGTAAAACATGTAAAAATCATACTATGTTTATGAATTTTAGTAAATTTGTACCAAAATAATCTGCAATTTGACCAAATCCTTTCAGATTTTGTAGGAACACTAGTCATTGATTATCGTGATAAAATCTTTATAATTTACCCTACGTTTCTCTACGTTATTATAATAATAATTATTTCGATAATCTCCTTCATCTCCTCCATGAAAATCATGCAAACTAATTTACTTATCACCATAATCTTGATTTATTTGGGTAATGTTCTCCATTTAGAAGCTAACCCAGATGGGTTTAGCGTAGAATTAATCCATAAAAACTCGCCCAAATCTCCAGTATACGATCCTCAAAAGCAAGCAACTCCATTAGAGAATTACAAGAATGGAATTGAACGTGGCAAAAATCGTGCACGACGTTTACAAGGAAATCTTCCAAAATCAGAACTAACACCGGACACTAATGGCGAGCATCTGATGAAATTCTCAATCGGAACTCCTCCAATGGATGTCTATGGAATTGTAGACACAGGCAGTGATCTTTTCTGGTTACAATGCCAGCCATGCGAGCAATGTTTCAAGCAAAACAGTCCAATTTACAATCCCAAATCATCTTCTTCATATGCTGATGTTAAGTGCAAAACTCCAGACTGTAATCTCCTAGACACTGTCTCATGCTCTTCCACAAATCTTTGCAACTACACATATGGGTATGGCGACAAATCTTTAACAAGAGGCGTTCTTGCCAAAGAAACAGTGTCCTTCAGTGGAGTTCCAGTAAAGAACATAGTATTTGGATGTGGACATAATAACCAAGGAGTGTTTACTGATGTTGAAATGGGTTTGGTTGGACTAGGAGGTAGGGACTTGTCCTTAACATCCCAAGTAGGGTCCCAATTAGGGGCAAAAAGGTTCTCATATTGTTTAGTTCCATCACACAGTGACCCTAAAACTGTAAGCAAAATGAATTTTGGGGCAGGGAGTGAAGTTACAGGGGCAGGTGTTGTGTCAACTCCTTTGCTCAAATTAGAGGACACGACCCCTTATTATGTTTCATTGAAAGGGTTTAAAGTTGGGAAGACATTAGTGCCCTATTCTTCATCAAAACCTGAAGGGACAGTGTTTATAGATTCAGGGGTACCCCCATTTCTTGTACCTAAAGATTTTTTTAATAGATTAGTAGAGGCAATAAAGAAGGAAGTCAAAACGGCACCGTATCAAGACCAGGATTTAGGGACTCAATTTTGCTATAAGACCAATGATATTGCTGCTGATTTGCCTACTTTGACGGTCCAATTTGGAAGTGGAGGTGAAATTCCTTTAGTGCCTGCTAGCACATTTATTATGGCCAAGGATGGTGTCTATTGTTTTGGTTTTGAAGCTATTGATGCTGAGATTGGGGTTTTTGGTAATTATGCTCAAAGTAATTTTAGGATTGCTTTTGACCTTGATAAGCATGTGGTTTCCTTTAAGCAGACTGATTGTGCTAAGGAACCTTAGTTTTGGGGATTTCTTAATTGTTTCATCATATTTAGCATAGCTAATTAATAGCTATATGGGACGGTTTTGGAAAATATTTGTAATTTTCATGTGCAACGGTTTTGGAAAATATTTGTCATTTTCATGTGTTATGTCATTTTGTGATGTTATTACAAATATGCAAATAAATAGGTTTAATACCTAAAATTACTTATATTTAATTTTATTATTGATATTTATACTTTAATCGCATTTAATTTACCACCAAGTGTATCATGAAAAATCATAACAATATGCCACCTAAAAAATAAAGCACGGATAATCGTTATAAAGTGAAACGCAGGTGCCTCTGATGTGTAAAAGACCAATACATAATAATGAAAAAGAAGGAAAAATTGACCTAACCTAAATCCTCTATTCTTCTCCTTCCTTAATCTCACACCCCGCCAATGGCTCCTGCTAATCGTCCATCGCCGCCGGCACCCACCCTGCCACCTTTATCTCTTTCTCTCGCCATCTCTTGTTCTCACACTTCTTCTCTCTTTCCTCATCTCTCTTGCAGCCGACTATTCCTCCTCTATGGTGCTCTTCCTCTTTCCTCATCTAATTCTTCTAAAATGGAGCTCTAGACCTTCATTCATCACTTGATGTTTCATCTAAACCACCAAATTCTGACATTTTTATCGTCATTTCACCTTTAATTTCATTTCCCTTCTCTTTAATTGACAGAAACTTAGGATTTTTCAGTTGGGTATTTTGGCATATAGGACCACCCAAAATACAATCTTGAGTGCTTTGGATTCCACCTTGGGACTACGATGGGTCTTGCAATTCTTTCTCTCTGTGAATTTTTTTATTTCTCCTTCATTTGGTTATAATTGTAGTTTTGTTTTGTTGTCTCATTTATATATCTCACTCTTTTTTATTTTGCTGTCGGAGGTATAATCTATTGAAAATTGGAAAATAAGAATATTGGTGAGACGAAGTGTATTGCTATAGCAGGAGAGCAGCCTTCTGAGGTAAGCTTGCATCCTTGGACCATTTTGTTTTGTTGTTGGTATTTTTTTAGCATTTAGGCTTCCAATTGCTCATAGTTTGAATTTTAATGAATTGCGAAGGTCGAGATATGGGATCTTAATACTGCAGAAAGGATTTCTCAGTTGGCTGAAAACGGTCTGGTGGTTCACCAGATAGTTCTGCTAACAAAAGAGATTTGTTTCTAACATTTTTAACTTATTAATTATGATATTGCTATTAGTTGATAATTTAATGCTCATTGATTTCACAATGTTGGGGTAACTATTTGTGCTAGCTCATATTAATCTTATTGGATGCCTTATATACATTTGTTTCTTCGATTATTGTTGATTCATTCACTCTAGGTTGTTACATTTTCTACTGTTAAAAAGTGATATGCCTAGTTTTAGTTATGGATTATTCTAAATTGTGGAAAGCACATTTAGAGTTTCTTTTTGTCAACTTTATGAATATGTTTCATTCCCATATGTGAACCTTTAGATCTAAAACTCATTATTGTTTTTATTATCATCCCTACTTTTTTTCCAGTCATTTAAATATGTGGTTATAATTAGCTCATGTAGGACTAGTCTTTCATAAAAGCTTTTCGGTGCAAATAAAATTTTAACCTTAGCCACACTGTTTAGCTACAATATTTAGAAATCGAATGTAATTTAGCCTTCTAATGTTGCAGGTCCTTGACATTTCAAATCGTAGCTTTAACCCCGACTTAACTTGAGTACTTTGGTGTCATAAACTGAGATAGACTATATTTTATTGATCGTTAAAGTTACATTGAATTTCTCTGTGTAAATTCTATTTTTTTTTCCCCTACATATGGTAGTTATATATGAGGATGATTTTATGTTGTGGTGGGACATGTGAAACCTAGGTGTTCATTTAAATGCATGTGAATCTTTATGTCTTATTGTATCCTATAATTATTGGGTTAACATGTTAAGTGCTTAAGTAACATCTGATTGATTTCACATGAAAAATAATAGAATATACTAAAAAAATATTAATAAAATTTAGCAACGGATTACTAACGGAAAGTGGGCGTCGCTAAATTTAAAGAGGTCATTTTTTTCATGTCTCATGCTCTTTAAATACGTGCATTTCACTTTCTGGTCTTAGGTGGTAAATTATTAGCAATATTAGTGAGTTAGGTGGTAAATTATTACACTTTTCAAAATAGGAGTGGTAAATTAAATATCATTAAAGTATATGTATCAATAATGAAATTAAATACAAGTATATTTATCAAGTTGACCTTTAAACATTTTTAAAAACTCAATATGACACTTGAATTTGTAATTTGACTAACCAATAAATACGTTTTATACTCTAACATATTGCAATGAATTAATGAAATATGATGTAAACATTAACCCTAGACATTGCTATTGATTTATACTCACTTTAAATGTGTAAAATGCAACCATTTTTAATTTAATAAAACATTTTTTTAGCAGCTATAATGCTTATAAGAAAAGGGATTGAGGTGTATTTTTACCTCTCAACTATTTAAAACATGGTGTATTTTTTTGAGCGCAATCTTATTAGGCATTGTTAGCATCGTTTGCTACGTATACTTTCTGTCCAGCATAAGGGTAAAATCACTCCAGGAAACTAACTTTAAGGATATAATTGGCTAAAGAAAAGTTTTAAGGCTAAAAATATTGAGTTGTACCATTTTATGCACATGCAGCGCGTGTGAATTGATAATCGTGCGGATACTGGATTTTCTTTGCTAATCCTCTTAAATTAATTATTGAATGTGGCTTTGTATATATTTTTATACAAGACCATGTACAACCAAACACATAAGTACTTTCATATCTAGACCAAACTCAATAACAAAATACAATGCAAGTGAAATAATTTGTATGAAATTGGCTTATTAGCAATAGACTAGTGGACAACTCGCTAATTAATACAATTGGCTCAAAACTATTTATATTTTGGGCAAATCCATCTGCACGCACTTCAAATTGTCCAAATAATTCATTTTGACACCTCAACTTCTCGAATGACCGAATAAACTCTCGATCTTATGAAATGTGATAATAACAAACACAAAATACAGGAAATTTATATAGGCATTATGTTGTGGACTTTATGCGCTAAGCTGATCTGACACGTGGCATTCCTGCAGAAGTAACTACCACGTATTGGTAATGTTAACAGAAAAAAAGGGGATGCAGTTAAACAAAATGGGACCGAGGGGGGGGGGGGGGGGGGGGGGATTTTGATTTCAGAGAAAACCATTTTCGCGTTCAATTATGCATCAGTGTGAAGTTATTTTTTCTTTCATCAATTAAATCAAGAATATTGTATCTGAGTGGAAAAAATGAGGGAATGTGAGTGAAAGAAATCATAAACATTGAGACAAAGTAGTAGTTTATATAATTAGAAGAAAATTGTGATACACAGATTGAGGAATCAAGGCGAGTGGCAGTGAAGATCAAACCTTTCGTGGTTATTCTGGTAGGAGAAGGTATGATTTGTTCTTCAATTTTGCGTTTTATTTTTTCTCTTTGTGGGTGTATATATTTGCCCCGTGTGGTTTATATGTTATTTGAGTGGAAAAGTTAGGGTTTTTTAGGAAATTTCATTTCGATGACTTTTCAATGTGTTAATTTAATTTTTTTTTCTCTATGTTTTCTGTTCTTTACATTGGTTTAAAATGGCAGAATTTATAAAATGCATGTTTCACTATGGGGGTAGAATTGTTAAAAAGGATGGTTTGTCTAAGAATATAGGGGAGGGCAAAGTTGAGGAATTTCTCATTAGTTAAATTGGCACATCATTCGAAGATAATATGATATGTAGATATTGGGGGATTTAGTTATTTTGATCTTGTAACTAAAGAGTTTATAGTCTTTAAGAATGACTATGAACTTCTTAAGGTGGTGAAAGACTTGAGAAATGGTGATAGTTTTAATATATACATTGTCCACGTAGTTAAAGAGGCAAATGTAGTGGGGACAATAATTAGAGGTGGGGACAATATAAGTACAAATAAACCAATTAGGGCAACAAAAAACCCTAATGAGCAAATACATATAGAGGCCGTTGGGTCTAAAGCAGTAGCTGCTTAAAATGTTCATGATGAAGAGGTAGATGAAGTTGGAGCAGAATCTTCTTCAAGTGAAGCTGAGGATGTGGATGATGAAGCAAATATAGACAACAGTTCATATGAAGATGCTTGGCCTGATAAAGCTGATAGTGACATTGATGATGAGTTGAGGGATTTTAGAGAAGCTGCTAAGCAGGAAAATAGAGACGAGAAGGAAGGTAGAGGCAAATGCTACTGAAGAGGTACCAGTAGGGGAAGTGGGAGTGGACAGGGGATTTGAGGACATTGATTGTACGTAGAACCAATCATAGATTAGCAGGTAGATTAGGTGCAGATGAAGAGCATTTGGATAGTGATGACCTCAATAGTGATAATAACAGGGGTGAGTTGGATGCATATGCAATAGAAGGTGTTGATCTTCTGGCTAGGAGGAGAAGTAGGAAAGTTTACTACAATCCTAAGTGTGAGGTGACAATATGGCAACTTGGGATGATTTTTGAGAATGCTGTGCAATTTAAATTACCAGTTTCAGACTATGCTGTTGAAAATGGTCCATTAAAGCTAAGGCCTAATGAAAGGCATAGGGTGAGGTTATGGTCCATTCACACAACTAACACCAAGAGGGTTATCAGGCTATAAAAGACCTAGGAAAGTTGGACATGGAATTTTTATTGATAAGCAAACTGGAACCACTGTCATGAATGTAAGTACTTGCAATTGATATGTTATAATTTGATTGACTTAAGATGTTTTGAATTTTATATATATATATATATATATATATATATATATATATATATATATATATATATATATATATTTAATTCAACAGCCTGGCAGACAATCAGAGAGACTGATCAATTTAGGAGCTTATGTTCAGAACTCAAATGAGACCAACATTGATATGGGCTTCACACCAAACAGATTGAGATGGCAAGGAAGAAATGCTGTAACAACTTCATAACTCCAGCAACAGAGGGTAGCTACTGCAGCAAATTTCAGGACAATAGCAAGCAATTCCAATGAAGCTTCTACATCAAAATCAGTCCAAAATTAGTCCATCTACTGGAACCACTGATTATGAAGATGTTTTTATTTTGGATCATAACATTATTGTGTTTGTTTTGAATCATACAATTAGATTATATAAATTAGTTGTTGGAATTTTGTTGATGTATTTGCAAGGACCCAAAATATACCTTAGTTGTATTAAGGTGTGTATAACGGGCCAATAGTTAAATATTAAATTAGCGAATCAGAATCGAAATATTTAATAGTAGGAAAAACGATTAAATTGAAAGAAATTAAAAGCTCGAAAAGGACTTTATTGAATGAAATTATATAGTTAAGTGGCTAAAATATAAAAAGATAAGATTAGAGTTAAATGTGGAATTAATAAATTAAAACCATGGATTACATTAAGTTAAGTGTGAATAGATGTGTTTGAGTGGAAATGGACGTGGCAAGTTTAGGGAAAGCCACACATTAATTTGCATGCATGTATAAGGGATTTAAGTGAGAGAAAAAGGGGACACACTATTCTTTTCCAATTTATGTGCTTTACTATTTACAAGACAAAGAAGAATATGCTCAATGGAGCAACCATGAAATTAGAAATCATAAATTAAGTTTAGCTAGATGTTGAGTTTAAATGAAGAATATGGAGAAAGAAATTGAAGGCTAGATGAATTAATCGGTTCAAGTAAGTGAGTTTAATTCTTATTTATTTCTGACGTGAATTTTTATGTATTTAATAGTTTGGAATTGATTTGTATCTTGTAATAAGTATGAATTTGATGGAAAAATGCGGGTTTAGTATTGGAATGGTCGGATTATGTGTCTAAATGACTAAGAAATTGGTTTTGGTTAAATTCTTTTTTTTTTTTTATTCACTTGAACTACTTCTGGAATTTTGATCATAATTTGGCCTATAGAGCTTCAAATTGAATGGTCATAGTTGGAATAGAACCACGAGACATAGATCTTTAATTATTTAGGGCTAGTTTGGCAAAACTTATGAAAACAGATTTTTCAATTGAAAAAAGTTGTATTCCAAAAAACTGTATATCAAAAAGTAGATAACTGTTTGGTAAATAAAATTTAAAATAACTTATAAAATTAAAAACATTTGTTAACTGTTTGGTAAATGATATGATTAAAAATGACTTTTTAGAATAAAAAAATAAAAAATGATAATTTTGAGTGGCAGGATAAGAAAAAAATAAAAAAAAAAGATTATATTAGATATAATTGTTATTATGAAATAAAATAAGTGATATTTTTGTTAAAAAAAATATTAAATCTGCTGCCCTTAAAAGCTGAAAATCATATTTTCTGAAAAATTTCAATTTATAGCTTTTTGTAATAGAAGGTTTTTTCACTTTTTAGAAAATTGATTTTTCTAAAATCAGCATTTACTAAACACTTGTTTTTGTACATAATCAGTTTTTTTGTCACATAATCAGCTTTTTATCTTTTGAAAAGTTATGCCAAACAGGGCCTTAGAAGAGATGATAATTTGATTTGGCCTCTAAGATGTGTGAAAATGCAATTAAATATCTAAGTTGAATTCTATCCCTACCGCTGGAACAGTTTGTATTAAATTAAGCATAACACTTTGAGTACTTGTTAAAATTGAATGATTTTTGTGCCATAATAACCTTAAGACATAGTAGACCATTTATTATAAGATCGTATTGCACAGAAATGTCATTTTCTTAGTGGAATTCCCTAATTATAGCAGCCTTAAGAATCTATCCAGTATGCAAAATTGTCCAAAAATACTATTGGAGGAGTCTTTGTTCTTTTTAGCATAACTCTTTGGTCCGATATCCAAATTGGATGATTTTTATGTCAAAATGACCATAAGACATATTAGAACAATTATTTAGAAGATATATTTGCCTAAAAATGTCGTTTACCTATTCAAATTCCTTAATTACAGTAGCCTTTGGTGACTGACTGGATAACATAGCTGTGTTTTTAATATAACACAGCTGTGTAATTGGCAATTAAGTCTAGCGATTTGGTTGGAAAGCACAACTGTGTTTTAATGAAACACGACTATTTTTTAGAGTAAATTCTGCCCTCTTTACCAATGCATCATAAAATCAATCTCGTACCTCCAATTTAGTTCCGAAGTGCTTAGTAATGCCTGAAATTTAAATGTTACTTATTTAATGATTAAGCAATGAGGATATGTGATTAAATTACATTAAATAGAGTTTTAAAAAGTGAATATTACTGATCAAATGCATTCGAATTTGAATTAAATGATAATGAAACTTGTCTAATAGCATTAAATAATAAGAAATGAATAGAGAGACTTATGTTGCATGAATTTACATAGAATACTAAGGTGAATATAATGTGATGTACTAGAATTGTTTATGTAAATGCCATACTTTGATAGATTGTGTAAGTTTAATGTACATTATATGAGCATATTAAGTAAACTATTATATTGATATTATAAAGGAATAACTGCACACATGATTATAGTTGATTGTGTAGTATACATAAACGAGTGTAGTGTAAAATGAAATAGTGAGGAAAACTCTATGTTAAGCCTGAATTGTGCATGGTCTTGGATAGATAGGTATGCCTATAACAGATAGTAATTATAGCTACTAGTGATGACACCGCATGGTATCCAGTATTTGATACCTATTTTGTATCTAGTGTACCGAGGCCATTGTGTCTTTAGTGATTGATATTGTATACTTAGTATCTAGTGTTTGATACCCTAGTGGTATCCAGTGCTCCCGTTATCCACTCTAATGAGAATTCAGGCGATAAAAAGACTTTTAATGTGATTAAAGCTATAAGAGCATGTTAATGGAAATGATTGTAAATTATTAAATTGATAATATATGTATGCATATCAAAAAGGATTAATGTTTTTAAATCATGTGTTTGAATTATATGTTTTTATTATTGGTATTATGTTATACGTTAATCTGATTATATATGAATGATCATGTGTAATAAAATGATGCATGTAGAATTACGTAGTTCTGATTTCCAAAATTATTGGGATACATAGGAAGTTTGGAATTTAGTTTCAAGTCCGAACCAAATCAGTGAAAACTAATAATGTATTTAAACTTTAATCAAGCAACAAGTGAATGTGTTTATATCAAGTTATAAAAAATTGATAAATGCATGGTAATTTAGATAGCGATAGTAATGAAATTTAACATAAGATTATACTTTATTTTGTTATAAGAATATTAAGTGTAGCTGTAAATGGAACACTGCTAAATATGTTGATTGTATATCATCATTTGTTATAATAATTTGAATGTGAAATATTGCAAAGTAATAATAGAAAGGTTTGTAAATGAGATAAGTGAACGTTAGTGGATAAACTATGAGTTTATAAAATAAGATTGAATTAAAATTGTTAATTAAACCTGACAATTAATTAGTTATGAGTGTAAGCATAAAGTAGCACACCCAGTTCCCCTATGGTGCATGGGGGTGTTACAGTATTGCAAATTATGTAGTCTGTTACTTATTATTGAACAATTACACATTTTGTGCAAATATGACATGGACTTATATATTTTTTGTCAATGTATTTAACAAGGTCTGAAACTATTACAAATAACACTTATTATTGCAGAATTGTATTATTAATCCAGGAACAATTAATAGCCAATTAACAACAAAGTCTTATAAGCATTACAATTTTAACAAACAACCTTACAACAAATTTCAACAACATTCCCACTGCTGTTTGCATTACGCAACCAACATCCAGAACCATACTAAAACAATAAAAAATAATAACCCAAAAAAATATTTGTTTCTGCAATTCCTTTTCCTTTCATTCTCTGCCTTTTCATGCTACTTTATTCTGTTGAGTAGTCCCCATATAACTTTTTTAATCTGATCAGGAAATTCTTCATCAACCTATCTAAAAAATCCACAACCTCCTTCTTCCTATCACAAATAACAAACTAGGGGGAATCAATTTAAAATAGTAAATCACAAAATAGAGCAAATAATTATTTTTTACCTTTCTTAGCCTACATGCAATAAACCTTCTTCCAGGATTGGATTCAGGGGCGTAAACACTTTGTAATGAGTGGGGTCAATTGACCCCACTCAATTTAAAAAACAAAATAAAATACCCTTGCTAATTTTTTTTTTCAAAATTAATTCCACTAAATGACCCCATTAATAATTGATCCCATTAAAAATTAATTCCATTAATATATTTAAATATTTTCATTAAAAATTAATCCCAATAAATTTATTTTACAACAATAATAATAGAAATAAATGGAAAAATTGGTAGTAAAGTGGATAATTGAATATGAATATGAAAGAAAATTGGTAGTAATGCATTTTCTTCTTTTGATAAAAAAAAAGTTGATTCGACTTGTTCAATTTTATCCTCGTGATTTTTTTACCGATATAGCTTCTTTCACTTGACAATTAGCTTGAAACTTATATTACTGACATACTGTCCAATTATGATTTTTTTTTTATGTTGGAAGTAATCAACAATCTTGCTCAGTTGTTAGTGAAGACAGGAAAAAATTTGGTGTATTTTTTAGTTTATTTGCTTGTCAAATTAGTTATGAGATTATCAGTCGCGACAACAACTATTGAAACGGCATTTTCTGCTATGAATATAGTGAAAAATCATCTACGAAATTGAATGGGAAATCAGTTATTGAATGATTGTTTAGATACTTATATTGAAAATGATATATTTGAAAGTATTGACAATTAAATAATTATTCAATACTTTCAAAATATGAAAACTAGTAAAGGATAATTGTAATATCATGAGTATTGTTATATATATTATTATCATATTAATAAGTTTTTTTTATATGAATGAATTTTTTATCGGCGATGAATTTTTGACTCTACTGAATCAAATTTCAGGCTACGTCACTGATTGGATTGCTTTCACCCGATATTTATGACCACATTCCCCCCATAACAACACATTTGCACTTTCCTATACATGCCTTCAGAAACTGTAGAATTGAAATTTGGACAACATGGAATGCTTATAGATAGGTTTGTCCTTATATTTTTGTATGTGAAAAACTGAAAAATTATCAAGAAAGTCATAAAATTATATAATTGAATTGTTATTTCAACTATATTAATCAATTTAGAGTGATAATGAATTTACAATTATCAAGTCTAACCATATAATGTCATATCAATTTCACATATAATTCACTAACTAGATGTTTTTTTTTTTGACTTACGAATAAGAATATTAGATGAAACTCTATAAAATAATTTGAAAAAGAAAAAGTATTCTACATCTCCACCTCTATTATTTCATATGCAGATAAAATGGCAATACAAGAAATTTGCCGTTTTTTGATGGAAAGTCAGGATTTTTTATCGAGAAATTGACCGTCGGCATTTTGACCGTCGGCAAACTTGCCGACAAAACATATTTTTCCGTCGGCAAATTTCCCGATGAAAAACATATTTTCGTCGAAAAACTTACCAATAGAACACGTACGTCTTGATTTGCCGACGAAAATAATGTTCCATCGGTAAGTTTTTTGACGAAAATATGTTTTTCGTCGGCAAATTAGATAGTTTCCGTCGGAATATTTGCCGACGAAAATTACTTTTTTATCGAGAAATTAATACAAATATTTTTTTCTTAATTCCTACCTGTTAATCCTACAACCTATTAATTAATGTCCGAATGGTAAAAAGATTAAAGATAATATCAAAATTATAATGTCCAAAAATAACATAATATAATTTAAATTGTATTGGTTAGTTAATAATTATTTAAAGGACATAACAGTAATGTATATTTATGACAAAATCCTACTAAAGCTGGTGGTGCTAGCGGCGACGGCAAACGATGAGGCTACTGCGATGATGTTCGGACTAAACCCATCAAATCCTTCACCTCATTACATAATTCAGATATGAAGTCAAATTATTGTTGCAATTGAGATCCCAGCTCATGTACTGTATTTCGAAGTTCAAGTACTTCGCTAGTTGATGCAGACCGTCTATTTGATGCAGCTGCACTTGATGAGGAAGATTGCGAGTAGCAGGTGTTGGCAAAAGTACCCAAGCCAAAAACCCATCCTTGTCGGTCCCTACCACCAACCATGTCATAGAATATCTGAGTCTCATCAACATTTTCAGAATTCTGTGTACATTGCTGAATTGTCTCTTGTACTTGCTCCTGTTATAAAGCAAATGCTTTATATTAATTACTACTATATAATAATTAATATGATACATCAAAATAATGGTGAAATATAATGTTTACATACGTGTATATGTTTGGCTTGTGTATTGACAAATGTTTGACCATCGTGAATCCTTGTGTGAGTGTGTAAAAAAACCTCACCTGGCATAGGCATTCTGCCCAACGATGTTTCCTGCAAACAACTAAAGCATAATAATTGAACTACAATTTATTGACTATTAAGATGAGTCCAATACTATAATTTCTTCTAAAATTTTGGCAGAATTTTTCCTAAATTTTAACCAAACCTCCTGCACATAAAGTCAAAAAAGCACTTTTATATTCTTTTTATCCTACCATCCACTCCAATTCAAACTCCTAACACAAGTTTTTTCCCATCATCCTCGATTCAATCAAGCATTATATGAATAATCAACAAGTCGCATACACATAGTTTGAGAGAACTCTTAAGCATAACGGTAATATTTTTTATTACTTATAAGTTTACGTTCATGCTCACGATGGCACATCGATCCTCCAGTATGTAGGGATGCACTGACTCTATCCAGTCCTCCCCGTCTATTATTAGAATTTCGCTTTGAAATGGCAAAGGTATCGGGTGTGGTCCAATACTCTTGCCAATGTGCCCATATTTCTTTGGTTATGTAAGGAGGTCGTACACCCATCATGTGTAACCCGCATATAAAGTCTCTATAACATCATCTGGCTCGAATCTCCCATACACAATACATGATGTTATCAAATTATGAATTCCAGTAATTTTTTTTTTTTGATGAAAATGAAAAAGAAAAACACTATAAGTACGTACAAACTTTAATATTAATGTAAATAAAATTATCATAACTTATTACCTTAAATTCTTCATAGTAAAAATTCTTTGTTTCCTGGGATACCTTCTTCCATACATAATCTTCATAATCTATTTTGTTCTTAAAGGTCGCCGTCATTGAGCGTGAGCACTTTCCTGAAGGATCCAAGCTAATATACAACCAATTTCATAAAGTTTTAAAAATTGTTGCTAGCTTTAAAATCAATAAAGACTTAAATATTAATAACTTATTCATTAGCTATAATGGTGATATATATCCTTCCATTAACTCCAATTGCGCTAAGCGCAACTCCAACTGTGCCAGGCATAAGATGTTCAGCTGCTTCTGTCCCTGATAGCTGAGATGGCATAGCTTTATTGTTTGTTGTAGGAGTAGATGTTTAAGCTAGAGTGGTAGAAGGGATGGTAGATGATGTAGTAACAGGTGAAGCAGCAGTGGTGTGGGAACTTTGAGTTAAGGAAGGAGGGATAGATGCCTTACCTATAGTCTGAGTAGGTGGCAACTTGAGTGATGGAGTTGGAATATTAGATTTCTTTCTCTTATATTGCATTTTTTAAACCTAACATATATATAAAAAAAATGATTAGTCCACTAAACTCAAAATTTCATTGTAAAAAAAAAATAGCAAATAAAAACATATGTTGTTGGTGCAATAATAACTTTTCTCGCTTGATATAAAATTAGTTAAATGAATTAGTGCCTATCATCACTCAGCTATAAATAGTTATCACAATCATGTTCATTTTCAGAATAATTAGGATCAAATTCAGCCTCATCTTTAGATCTCTTGCCCGCAATAGATTCCTCATTTTCTTCGCTTGAAATGTCAACATATTCATTTTCTGGATTGTTCAAAGGTTCATTATTGTCATATGTCAGACTTGCATTTTATAACACCCTGAAGTGGCCTTAGAAGAATTACAGAATTTTTATTCGAAAAATTAAGTGGGGAGCGTGAGAGTTCTGTCGCGAGCGCGACAAGCGTCGCTGGCGCGATGGAACCCTCCAGCGGACGATCAGCTAAGTTGAGTGTGTGGGTTCTGTTGCAAGCGGGACAGTGTCGCGGGCGCAACAGAATGCTTCATGGGAAGCTTAATTGAGTTGGATTATTTTGGATTATTTGATGTGTATCGGACACGTGGCGTCGTAGGAGAGTGACACATGGTAGCGTAGGAGTGAGACAAGTGGCAAGAGATATACATGTATTTATAAAAGAGATATACATATGAATTAAAAGGAAATAAGAAATTAAAGAGATATACATGTATTTATGAGGTAAGTGGGCATTTAATTTGTTGGATGAGGGAGTGGAAAGCATAGCTGTGCTTTTGGATTTACACAGCTGTGTTTTTGGCACATTAATTGGTTTGGATAAGGATTGACCAGCTGAATTCTTTGTCCCTCCTTTTTCCCACGTTGGTCATGCTTTTGGCCTATTGTTCTTCATTTCTTTCCTTTTCCTTGGCCTTCAGTCATTCTCCCTCTATTGTTCTTTCTTTTTGGTTATTTTGGTTTGCTTTTCAAGTGAATCACTTGGATTGGTTTGAAAAGAGTCTTGAGAAGGTAAGTGTAGACACCGGGTCCCGAGCAGCCTTGATCAGGATTACCCAATGATAAAATTAAGTGTGCCGATTTATAGGCAAAAAGAATGAAAGTTGGAAGTGATGATTTGCTTGTCGTTTTGATTTGTTAAGAATAAGTAAAAATGTATTTTAAAAATATTTTAAAAATTATTTTGGGGTAAAAAAAAGTGAGTTTTTAATTTTTTTGTGTTTTGTAGAAATTTAAAAAAAAAAGAGGAAAATCGCGCGAATGTCGGGCTGCGGCAGCGCTGGGCGCGCACCGCAGCACCCAGGCGTGCGGGCGGAGCGCGCGCGGGGCACGCTCGCCAGGGCGCTGCGCGAGAGCTCCGCGCCCGCGCGTGCTAGCGACGGCTTGCCCGTCGCGCACCCTGCGCGCGGGGACGTCCGACTGGGCATCCCTCGCCCCTGTCGCCCTCCAGCTGCCGATTTCGGTTTTTCCTCATTTTTAAGTGTTTTTAATTGATTTTTTTGCATAATTTAATTTAAATTCAATGCTAAAACTTTTTATATCCCTAACCCTTGAAATTCTGCAGTTTTTAGTGATTATTGGGGTTAATTTAATTTAATTTTTTAATTAAAAATCTGATTTTTGGCAGAGGAATAAAAAGGATTTTGGAGAGAGAATTAGGGGGGATTTTCTTTAGAAAATTATTTTTATTCTTCTTTCTTCTCTCAAACAAATTCTCTCAATTTCTAAAGAATTTTTCCAAGTGAATTCTTGAGACAAAAAATAATAATTTTTGTTCTTGGGAATTCTTTTTCTTTTCATCAAACAATTTTTATTTTGAGACAAATAAATCAATTTTTGTTCTTGGGTAAAAATTCACTTTTGATATCTTAATTTTTCTAATATATTTTTACAATCAATACAAGGAATTGGATCTCCTTACCTTCATTTCATCAAGTTAATTTTGAGGGTAAACATTCTTAGCTCAATTTCTTAATTTAATTTTTAATTTCATTTTTTGTTTCCAATTATTTGGTTAAAATGTAAATTCTTTTTAGTTCTATCATTTTCTTATTCTTTTGTTTTTTTATTTAATTAGTTGACATGTGAATTCTCTTAGATCTATCTTTTTTATTTCTTATTTCTTATTTAATTGTTCATGTCCATATTATTGTCATTATTTTTGTTCATATATATTATTAGTATTATCATTTAACATGTTTTAGCATAATTGGCTTATTTTATTTTCAATTTATTCTTTCATATTTAATTGGATTGTTCATCTTCTTTATTATTATTATTATTATTATTATTATTATTATTGTTGTTGTTGTTGTTGTTGTTGTTGTTGTTGTTGGTATTATTTGCTATGTTTTAACATATTTTATTAGTTTGTCATATATTATTTTATTCTTGCATACTTAATTTGGATTGTTTAATACTCTTTGGTTTCTTTATGTTTATTATTGTTATTATTATAGTTGCAATTGCTAGTTTTATCATTATAATTTTTTATTATCCTTGTTTATTGCTATCATTTGATACTAGTATCATTATTATTATTAATATTCTTATTTATATTTCTTATGCATGCTGAATTTTATGTATATTATATTTTTTATGCATGTTTGGGTGTTATTGTTGTTATTTTATGTTTTTATGCATGTTAAATTCTATCATCATTATTATATGCTTGTTTATGCATGCTGAATTTTATTATTATTATGTTATCTTTTATGCATGCTAAATTGTTAATTAATTAGATTGCATATTTTTATTATGTCATTTTAATTGGCTTGTCATACATGATGCAATTTTGTTTGCCTTAATTTAATTGTTTTCATGTTATATGTTTAATTCATTTTTTATTACTAACTTCATTTTCATTTGTTTTTATTTTCAATACTCATTTTTATGTGTGAGTTTTTGCCAAGTGGGAGCCCATAGAGACTTGAAGATACCATTTGGATGTTGTTCATTTTTTATTGTTTTTCATTATTTTGCTTTCATTTGGGTTTATTTTATTATTATTATGTAATTTGTAATAATAAATTTATTTTTATGCACGCTAATTAAAAAGTCACAAAAATATTTTTATTTATTAAACTTGGGTTTTTCTAAATAAAAATGGGACCAATGTCCTAGTTTTTCTCATCCAAAATAAATTGTCACTTTAAAATTAATTTCTTTAATTATACATGAGAGGACCAACGTCCTCATCTTTAACAAATAGCCCGTTTTATGTATGAATTGTATTTTATTTACAAATGAGGGTTGTATTCTGCCCCTAGTTTTGTTGTAACATATTTCATATGCTTTATTTTAAATTCATTTTTTTACTTACCGCTTTATTTATATGTTTGACATGCGCGTTAAATTAAATTGCATTAAAAATTGAATAAGAAAAGGCATGAAACGCTAAATTCAAAACTTGATCATAAACTTGGCCAAGGTATGAATAAATGGAAAGTCCCGAACCATCTCTGGTCTTTGGGCTCAACGAGGCGAGAGGACCATTTCAATGTTCCATTGGAATGGGACTTCCAAGACACCTCTTGTGTCCCGTAAAAAAGCTTAATTTACAATCCTAGACTCCATAGGATTAGAGGGTCATTCCAATGTTCTATTGGGGTGACTGTCTCCAAAATCCCTTTGGTTTACCCAAAATGGATATTATGCGCCGTCTTAGGCTTCCTGAGGCGAGACGGACTTTTCCAATGTTTTATTGGGTGTCGACTCCATGAAACCTCTTTGTTGCCCAAAATAAACGCACTTGTAAATACCTTACAAGTTTTAATGAACCTCTCTCGATCGCCCCAAAGGCGGGCTTTCGGGGACCCCGGGGTTCAGCGCGCGTCATAGTAAGTAACGTGACTTTATGTGTTGGTCTTTTTCTACTACTTGGTTTCCATTTTTGATTTAAAGTAAAGAGAAGAGTAACTCTAAGTGTTTTGCATGGGTTTTGGTTCAAGCTGTGGCCAAGAGAGTGGATAAAGGCAAGGAGAAGGTTGGAGTGGAGTAGAAATGCGAATATCATTTTAAATGCTTGCGGTGCTTAAGATATGTGTGTATATGCTTATAAGTATGTGAATTGATCAAGTGAGTGTGTGTGTAGATGATAGAGTTTGATTTGGCAAATTCTGCTTATTTGTCATCTGACCTCTGTGTGATGTTTTTGTCATAAGTATAGTTATAGACACCTGAATTGAGTGATTATTCAGCCAAGAGAACCACGAATTCTATACCTATAAAAGTCACAGAAATGACCTTGAGCAAATTATTGCTCTAAGACCCTAAAAATTATTTAAAACCATAGTGTCCCTGTTTGGGTCGGGTTATTGGAACAGTATAGCTTGTTTAGCTTATATCTAGAGTTATAGATGTCTAAATGACCTGAAATTTGTCCCATTTGAAATTTAACATCCTAGGGAAAAATTGTTAAGAATAAAGTGTTGCCTAAAAATGATATTTAGAGGTCTTTTTACACGATAAAAGTTTGAGGTGAGAAGCAGTCTTCTTAAGGTTCCTGATGGAGCCTTCTGTCGCGAGAGCGACAGTGGTCGCATTCGCGACAGAGACACTTTCTTCAGTAAGTGGGGGGGGGGGGGGTTGTCCTAGTCATGTTGTGTAGTGTGACTTGGAGAGAAAAAGAAGCGAAAGCACGAGTCGTGCTCACAGAGAGAGCAAAGTGAGAGCACATAATGTGCTCCAGGGAAAAGAAGAAGTGAGCACGAGTCGTGCTCACCAAGAGAGAGAAGTGGGAGCATGAACATGCTCTAGTTGAGTGAGAGAGAGTGAGCACGAGTCGTGCTCATGCTCTCTCTTCTTTGTTGATTCTGTTTTGAATTATTGCCCCTGTTTTGAGTGGTTATATGTTCATATGAGTGTTGCATATCACCATTTGGTCCGTGTTTGGTTTAAAATTATCTTTTAAACCTCTTGCATGATTAGTAATATTAAATGTACATGATTAATAAAAGTTGTACATGAATTAAATGCCTCTGAATTTGATAAATGCATTTAAATTATTTTGATGAATTCATATCTGTATATAGTGTGTGTGAGTGGTTTGTTGAGCCTGATTACCGTTATAGTGGATAGATAAGCATACTTATAAAGGGATTATCGAGGGCAGCTGCCATGATTCCGCCCCGTTTGGGCAAAGCGGGTCGACCCCCGAGAATGGTCATTTAATAGAGATAGATGAAAATGTTTTGTGACTTCGGTCCATCGTAAATGTTTTTATTATAGAGTGTCCCGTATCCACCATGAAAGGAATTCAGGCTTGTTAATGTTATGTAGTGAATTTGAGATGTTTAAAGAGTATTGTTCTGAATAGATGCTATAGTGCATGAGAGAGATGCTTTAAATACATGACAGTTGTATGTGTAAATATATGGTTACATGATAATGTATATTTGAATAAATGAGATGTACAAGATATAGTGTGCATGAATCAGTGAAAGAGTAGATGTTACTTATATGTGAGCTCAGAGTATTTAATATTTGAGCATGCAACCTATACACGTATAAGAGCTATATGCATGAGCTATTTGATTTTGTCAAACAAAATGTGTGATTTATTTGTGACGTCGAATAGAAGTCCTTTGCATTATTTTTATCCCCACTAAGCGTTATCGCTTAGCACGGATGTTTATTTCCGTGTAGGTTTACAGGTTCAGATCAGTGAGCGGGCATCTGCGGGTCAAGGCCATTAGGAAGTGTTGTTATCTTTTTGTATAAGTTAAAGATAGAGTTGGTGATGTTTTGAGTAACATCATTATGTAATAAGAGAAAAAGAATCACATGTAAATGTATATGTAAAGTTAATTGGAAACAGACTGTAAAATGAACATGTATAATGATAAATGTATATATGTAGTTAATACGAATTGCATGTTGGGCCCTAGTGTAGTAGTAAATTATTTTACTATTCTTAAATGGATGTATATTATACTATCGCTTCCGCTAGTGTATGTATATGTATATGTATACGTATATGTCCGCATGGCGCCCCGATATCCTTCCAGGGGGTATAGGGGTGTTACACATTTATTTCATGAACATCTGGCTCTTCCTCTTGAAAGGCTTCATTTTCATATCGTTCACTTTGTCCGATAGCTTTCATTTCAAAAATGCCTCTAGGTTTTACTTTGCAAATTGACAACCAATCCGATTTATCTCATTTTAAGCTGGGATAAGGGACATAATACACCTAGATCACTTGCATTGCCAACACAAAAGGTTCAAAATTATGTAATCTTCTCTGCTGATTGATATCAACTAAATTGTATCTGCTATGCACTTTTGTTCCAACATTAATAGTTGGATCAAACCATTCACACTTAAATATGACACATTGTTTTATTGGCAATGCGAGGTACTCAACTTAAAGCATCTCAATAATTTGCCTATAATAATCCATCAATTCCCCTTGTATGCAAATCCCACTGTTTACTGTTGCCTTGTTATGTGCATGAGGTTGTGTACAAAATTTGTATCCATTAACGAAATATATTGGATACGATTTAATAGTTTGCAAAGGTCCTTTTGTAAGATCCGAGATGAACCTGTTTTAATTGGATTTTCTGATGCCTACATAATGAATTCATCTAATGTCATTAAAATGAATATTGCATAATTGTATCTATTGGAATTTCATATATTCGGAGTCAAAACTTACATATGTCTTGAACTATTGGTTAAAGTGCTTTTCGACTTTTTTGTTGATGTCATTTTAAGTTATTTCAGGCATTAGCTCCCATAACTATTCCTCAAATAATCTATAACCACTAACAATCACCATATAAGTTGATATAACACCCTTCATAAATTAAACTAAATTAGGAATTTCAAAAATAAATTGAACTTAATGCACAAAAGGTTAAACCTCTTGGCAATTCAATATAATGTAACTATGGGCAGCTTCTAGTTCTTTTTTTTTAATAACATTCACCTTGTTGAACGTCCATGTAAACGCCCAAGATATGTAGTCGTTTACTTGTTTCACCCTATCATCATTACGAGGTAGTTTCCTTTGTCTTGTGGGTACATAAGGCTCAAAATAATGCGAACAAAATGTACTCGCTTCCTCGACCAAATACTCATTACACAGTGAACCTTCAACTCTAGCTTTGTTTTTTTATATCATTACAAGTTTATACATATTGCAGTCTTTTAGCTAGTTACCTCTCAAAGGGATATATCCATCGATATTGAATAGGACCAGCAAGTTTCGACTCATGTGCTGAATGAACGGGTAAATACTCCATATAGTCAAAGAAGCTTGGAGGAAAAATAGACTCTAATTTGCACAGGATTATCGGAATTTTCAATTCCAATCTTGTCATTTTAGCCAACTTTATCTCACACTCTAGTCGGTAATAATTTTTGAAATGGAATTGGGATTAGCTTTTGTATAAATGTAAACACCGGATCCTGAAATAGCCCATATCAGAGTTACCCAATGATAATAAGATGCCTTGCCAATGACAAAAACGTTATAAGTGATGATTTCCTTGTAAAATTTGTATTTTAAAGTGAAAAATTAAAAAATAATAAAAAATATTTTAAAAATTATGAAAAATGGGGTTTAGAAATTTAGTATTTTTAGTTAATTTTAAAGATTTAAAAAAAAAAAAGGAGTCGAGCGTCAGCCGCGCCTGCGCGTGCTGCTGCGACGCGGAGCACCATCGTGCGGCGCTCGAGCGTGCGACTTCGCCTGCCAGGACGCGGCGCGCATGCTGGCAACCCGTTGCTTGCCAGCGACGGGCGTCCATCAGTCCTGTCCACCGCAAATCCGCCGAAATCACTCGAAATTCAGATTTTTTCGATTTTTCACCCAAAATTCCATTTTTTATCCCATTTTTTCAGGGTTTTTAAGGATTTATTCAAATTTTAAAATTTTAAATAGTGAATATATGATTTAATTAGGTTTGATCCCTTTTAATTATTAGTTTCTTTCCTATTATCTTCATAAAAAAAGAATAAGATAAAAAATAAAAAGGGAGAATTTCTTTTAGGGTTTTTTTAGGTTTTCTTTTCTTCCTCTCAATTTCTCTCTAAAAAATTTCAAATTTTCCCCAACAGAAAAATTCAGTTCATCTTTTTGGTTCTTTTTCCAATAGAATTTCTTTTAAACATTTTTTAGAAGGAGTTTTGTTGATGCAATTTAATTTTGAGACAAACATAATAATTGTTTGCTTTCAAAATTCATTTTTTAACTTGTTTTTGTTGTTTTCAATTAAACTTTTTTTTCAAAGATTTTTTATTAGAATCCCTTTTTGATGAAAATTGGATTTTGTGGCAAACAAAATAATTGTTTGTTCTTGTAATTCGATTTTTTCATTTGATTTTCTAAAAAAGAAGTTTTTTCATAAATGATTTTTTTTCTTGAGACAAATAAAAGAATTGTTTGTTTTTGAGATTATTTTTATTTTTATCAATAAAAATCATTCTTTAGGTAAAGAAATTAATTTTTTGTTCTTAAAGATTTTTTGATCATTTTTTCTATCTTTTTTCTTGGAATAAAATTTCAACATTTTATCATTCAATTCTAATCCTGCAAACCACAAACAAGAAAATCAATATCATTTTTACCTTTATCGAATCCGAAACTCTGAAAGTAAATATTCTGGGCTTGATATTTATTTTTTTTCTTTTATTTATTTTGTTTATATTTAATTTATTAACATGCATATTTTTATTATTATTCTCATTTATTTATTTATTCTATGTCTTGTAGATTTATTTCATTTAATGTTTATATTATTATGTTTATATAATATTATTGCTATTATTAGTTTATTATCATTCTGTTTCATTATTATTTTCATTATTGTTGTTAATATTATCATATTATTTTATTTTTATTCATGTAAATATTGATTATTTTTAATTCCTAACATGTAATTAATTTATTTTACTCTAATTCATCATTATTTTCAACATATAATTAATAAATTCATTTTAACTGATATTTCTACCATGTAAATGTTTTATATTAATTGTGATTATATTAATTAACCATGTCATTTATTTAATTGCCATCATTATTTTGTTATTCATTTTTTATCATTCTTTTATCATTGTCATTGTTATTTATTCATTCATTTATTTATTTTCATTATTTCATAATTATTATTATCATGTTCATATTTATACATATTAATTAATTAATATGTTATATTTTTATTCCAAATACATCTTTTAATCCATTTGTCATTTATAACACATTTTTCTCATTTATTTTAAATTGTTAACATGTTAATTCATTTGTCATTTTGATATGACCTTATTTTATCATTTATTATATTTTTGATTCAATTACTAACATCATTTTATTTGTTTTGTATTTTTATTTCACATCCTATTTTTTCTTCTTGGTCATTTTTTGCGAGCACGCGAAGAGATCCATAAGGCTCGTTAAATATTTATTTGCTTTATTTGTAATCTTTTATTCCTTTGGCTTTTCCATTTATTTTGCTATGTAATTTTCCTATAAAATTGTTTATTTTAGGGGCTAGAAAGAAAATCACCATATCGTTTTTTTATTAAATTAACTTGGAATCTTTCCTAATAAAAATGAGACCAATGTCTCAATTTTCTCCAAAACAAAATCATCACATAAAAATTATTTTATAATAAATATGCATGCGAGGACCAATATTCTCATCATTAATGAATATCCCGATTTATGCATGAGTTGCATTTTATTTACAATGGGGGTTATATTCCGCCTCTAGTTTTGTTGTATTTACTTTCATGTATTTTATTTTAATCTTGTTTTATTTATTGCTTTCCTTGAGTGGACAACCTGCGCTTTAATTAACTGTATTAAAATGAATGAGAAATGGGATGAAATTCTAAATTTAAAACTCAATTATAAACTTAACCAAGGTATGAATAAATGGGAAGTCCCGAACTCACTCTGGTCTTAGGCTCAATGAGGTTAGAGGACCATCTCAATGTTTCATTGGGATGAGGCCTCCAAAATATCTCTTGTTGCCCACCAAAAGGCCCAACTCGAATAATCCTAAGCTCCACGGGGTTAGAGGATCATTCCAATGTTCTATTAGGATGAGATCTCCAAGATCTCTCTGACTTGCCCAAAATGGATATACATGCGCCGTCTTAGACTCACTGAGACTAGACGACGTTTTTCAATGTTCTATTGGGTGGCGACTCCAAGAAACCTCCTTGTTTCCCAACATAAACGCACTTGTAATTCGTTATAAGTTTTAATGAACCTCTCTTGAAATCCCTAAAAGCAGATTTTCGGGGCACCCCGGGGTTCGGCGCGCATCACAGTGGCGACTCCACTGGGGACAATACTCGAGACTTCGCTTCGAAAGTACCTTGGTTAAAATTTACAATTGAGTTTTAATTTAAAAATTTCATCCTTTATCGAAACTGCATTGCATCTCATTAGAAACTTAGATCTATGCTAGTTTGGTCCCTCTTTCAACCCCGGTGCGTTCCCGAAGCACGACCCTACGTTCACTCAATGTAGGAAAGTGCTAAGAATAATCACCAGCCCAAGCCTCGTATCATCATGGTATATTAAATGAAGACCCGACCGGTCGTTATGCTCGTGATGAGCTAGACCCGTTGACAGGAACTATGTTTGGGTAGACCTAAAGTATCATCACCCTGGCCAAAACTCATGTAATGGCAATAAATACTTCCCCTATGTGGTATGAACCATAATACCTTGCTTGCTATATGGATCATTATGTATTCGATAGACCCAAATAATTTGACTGGTCATCTAATCAAAGGCTTTCATGCCCCGATAGGCCCATGTCGATTTATCCGGACTGCTTGAATACACAATGGTCAAAACTCATGCGTATGCACATTAACTAAGAGAGGTTATGCTGCCGGTTTTTCACCGTGCACTGTACGCGCCCATCGGGTCTCCTGTTGACCCATGAGCCAAGCCCACCTAGGACAGAGACCGCACGACCTCGTATATGGGGGCAATAAGGTTGGAAGGATCTATGTGCTAGCATATGATTTGTGGATGATGCATTGCATATTTATGTCATTCATGCACAAATAAAATTTTTTATTTCTTCCCTATGTATACATCCTATCCTTTGCATATACTTATTACATGTACATATTATCCTGTGTATAGTTTTTTAAATGCTTCACATGTATCATTGTAATCTCTTTTAGTCACTGTATACCATTTGTTGCACAGCACGACCATGCATTGCATATTATTCATGCATCATTCTAACTCTTTAATCTTTTAGCCATCAAAGACCACTTTCCTAGTTGGTTAGGGTTCTGACAGCTGCCTTATCAGAGGGTCTCAATTGAGTGACTAGAATCAAAATCAAGTGCGATTAATAGGCATTCAAAAGAATTTTTAGAAATGGCCAATTCACCGACGGAGGCAGATATAACCCGGGCCATGGTTACCGAAGAAGTTGGTAGGAGGTTCGAGGAATTTGAGAACAAGATGATGGCCATGATGGGCAATTTAATGGCAGCAAGGGCTCAGCCCGCTAGGCCAAACCCAAATCCCCCTCCTGGTGGTTAGAATGAACAGGAGGAGGACAGAGAGGACCCACTTGAGGAGGTTCATCCACTACCAGTGGATTTGAGGGCTACCACAACTGCGGGCCAAAAAAGTGGAGGCCCCCATAGGCTAGAAAATGATTATGTAGAGGATGAATATGAAGAACCCATAGTGGTAAGGGGTAAGGCACTTCAGACAGAGGAGGCCATATGGAAGAAGATGGAGGAGAAGTTCCAGGTGATGTCCCGGATGCTGATGATGGGAAAAAGGATGAACCCCGAGGATAAGGAGCTAGAGGGAGAGGATTTAATCCCTCTGAATTTTAAATTACCTGATGTTTCGAAGTTTGACGGTACATCGGACCCCATCGCACACATCAAGCAGTACTCAAATTTTAGAACAGTCATGAAAGCCTAAATTTTGGAAGCCGACAGGGCACAGCAATGGCAGTAGCAATTGAACAAGTCAGACAAGGATAGGTCATGGGATTATCACCATGGTCAGATCTATCAGAAAACATTCTGCTTAATCATTTGGAAAGACGGCCAGAAAGCATCTGATGAAAGAGGGAGATTCAATTGTCAAGAAAATGAGACCAGGTGTTCCATACGGGATAGGTTTAGGCTAACTTGTTCTTTAGAGATTGTATCTAAGACAGCAGCAACAGGCAGCGATGAAGATGGGTTCAAGAATTGATCAACGTCGACGAACTCAAGAGGTCCATGGCTAAAGACTTAAAAATCAAAAGAAGAGAATAAAAGCGCCGCGGGTCAAAAACTGAAAAAAGGCGGCCTTGCTAAAAATGGGTACCTCGTTAGGGTGAAAATCGAAAAAAGGCACCCTGGGTAAAAATTAGAGGCTTGAGAGAAAATGTCCAATCAAGAAAACCCGAGAGGGCTAATTGGAGTTATGAGTTTGATGCTTACAAGATATACTCTGAGATTAAATGTAGTTTTGCATTTTAAATCAATGTTAGATAATGATCATGTATAGAGAAATCATACCGAAATATACACAATCTTTGCAACTACATGTGTTCATTATTTTCTAGTTCATTTATAAAAAGAGAAATGTTGTTCATTGCTGAATGCATGAAATCTAAATGGCTACACTCTGCTACTGCTCTCACTATTCGGGTGTCTAAGTCGATGAGTTATGCTATCGATTGCGGGACCAAGCACCTACCTCTTGAGTGCATTAGTGGGAGAATAATCCCCGATAGATGGTATAATAGTCTTCATCGGCAGCTTGCCTAGAGGCCATGATGTATGGAGGTCAAAACCGAAGATAAAGGTCTATTTTGGAAAGATAGGGATGCCTCGCTATATCATTAATCCCTCTGAACTATCGAGCATAATGGGTGGTAATGTAAAAAGCAGTCTCATGAAGCCCTAAAGAACCCGATCCTCATCTGCTACCTTACCCAATCTAGCGACACATTCATCAAGGGAGGCCATGGAATGCAGTCGATGCCTAAGGAGAAAATGCTTCAGAAAATAATTGCTGATTACCCTAGGAAGGGGCTTTGATTGCAGCTTCAACTTTTCTTGTAGCCGTACCTGAAAGGTAAGAGAGTCTAAAAAAAAAGGCCGTTAGAGATGAAAACTGTGACTGGCTCTCTAAGCAAAAGTTAGGCCACAAGGCAGGGTGAAAACCTGGAAATAGGCTGTCTGTCCTTCAAAAAATGAATGAATAAAAGCTACTGGAGTGGGTTGGGTCCATTCCAGGCAAAAATTAGGCACAGGGTCTTGTGAAAATTCCAAAAGGGACGCATTTTCCGCTAAGAAAAGCTAGTGTGAAAATCCACAAGGGACGCACTACCTTTAAAATAATGACTTTTGAAGCCTGGAGCGATAAGGCGGCATTACTTCGAATAACTTCCCTTTAGGCGGATAGTGCATAATGCAGAACTTGATTCAGAGTCCTGGGGGGCAAAATGCTCATTGATAGGGGGGCAAATATGCACACGAGTCAGTTCTCCTTGAAAAGATTATGGATCAGATTCAGTAAAGTCGAGACAATGCTTTTCTAGATCCTTGGGGGTAACAGAGCAGCCAAGCAGCATCCTCAACGAATCCCTTAACCACCTGGGATGTAGTCTATCAATTTGTGCATATCACATGCATCTCACGTGCATTCGATCCTTTATGCATATAGATATGCACACACAATCCTTGTACACTAATCCTTTGCTTATGTTTCATGTATATAGCTTTATATGTATATTTTACACCCATGATTTCATACACACACACAGTCTGTTGTATATGTTGTTGTGCGTATGACTCCGAAGGGAAGGTCCGAATAGACCTCATGAGCAAGGATGATCCAAAGGATGGATTCAGCTCAACATGATCAACCACTGTATCCAGCATAAAGTCAGGTGAATATGTACAGAGGTGGAACACCCAAAAGAACAAGCCTGTCCAGGTACACCATGCTAAGGGCAATCCAGAATCACACAAATCTATAGAAAAGAAGATCCTCTGAGAAGCCGGACTATCCACACATACTTTAGTCGGAGGCAATCAAATGTAGAAGTGGGCTGAGGTACAGTTTCAGCTCTACATCGGTGCTCATCCAAGCTGAACCATCAAATCAAGATGAAGTCCTCACGAGAATGGAACCTCGCGGTCTTGCTCCCAAGAAGACATTCAAAAGAGCAAGCCTATCCATATACACCATGCCGGGAGCAATCGGGTAAGTTTCTCTATCATAAGATGTACGCTCACACACATCACACAAAGCGTACAAAATTCAGATTCAAATGTATGTATATTGCACACACATGATTCCACACACGTGCACAATATTTTGTATATATACATGGCTCAGATGGAGGGTCCGAATAGACCTCATGCTTAAAGATGATCCAAGAGATGAGTTCAGCTTAACATTGTTAGATTCATGCCATGCCGGGAGCCATCAGGTAAGTTTCTCTATCATAATATGTACACTCACACACATCACACAAAGTGTACAAAATCCAACTTCAAAATGTACAAAAAATATAAATCCTTAAACACAAATAACAAAAACAAACAAAGCAAAACGAAAAACAAAAATAAGAAGATATTTTCAAGGCCTTGAAAATCCAATATACTGTAAAAGTTCATATGCATCCAAAAATGTGAAAACACAAAAGAAACAAAACAAGAAAAAGACAGAAACAAAGATGAAAACAAAATAGAAAAATCATCCGGCTGCAGGCAAATAGCAAAACTTCCAATATAATTTTCCTTTAAGGAGGCTCAAATCCAATTTCCTCTCTGGAGGCTCAAATATAATTTTCCTCTGAGGAGGCTCAAATCCAATTTCCTCTCTGGAGGCTCAAATATAGTTTTTCTCTGAGGAAGCTCAAACCTATTTTCCTCTTTGGAGGCTTAAAATCAAAGACTCTCAGTGAGTATCAAAGTCTCTCAGTGAGCGTCAAAGCCTCTCAGTGAGCACAGATTTTCAAAATCTCCTTGCGTTAAGAGACACACAGGTCTTCCCAATAAGGAGAACCGATGGAGATGATAGAGGAATCGGTATCTAGGGAGCAACTAACTGTCCTTCAAGGGGCACACATCTGACAACGCCCCAATAGGCATGTACTGTCACAGGTAAGCATCTCTTTTATACACCTTGCACATTTGCTTTTCCCTTTCTTGTAGGAAAAATGAAGAAGAGGCTCAGGATAAGTGCTAGTAAAGAAAACGATGAACGAGTCACCATACCGACCTAAGGATGGTCAACGATCAGACATTGTACTAGCTGGATGGGGGTTAGCAGATCAGACATTGTACTGACCGGATGGGGGTTAGCAGATAAGATATTGTACTGACCAGATGGTGGTTAGCAGATCAGATATTATACTGACCAGATGGTGGTTAGCAGATTTGATATTATACTGACCGGATGGTGGTTAGCAGATCAGATATTGTACTAACCGGATGGTGGTTAGCAGATATTACACTGACCGAATAATGGTTAGCAGATAGGGTGTTACACTGATTGGTTGGAGGTTACCAAGGTTATGCTGTGCAAGCCCAGAAACGGTTACCACGACAGAACGGTCAATCACATGCGGTAGAACAGATCGCAACCGGGATTGTAGTTAGAGAACACTGCATCTCACAGACAATGTGCAGGTCGGGACGAGGCTAGTGGATCACCAATGGTAACATAGATCGCAAACAGAGGTTGTAGTCAGAGAGTACTGCATCTCACAAACACCGTGTAGGCCGGGACGAGGCTAGCAGATCACCAGCGGTAGAACAGATCGCAAACAGAGGATGAAGTTAGAGACACTACACCTCACACCGTGCAGGCCGAGATGAGGCCAGCAGGATAGACTAGCTGCCGTGCAGACCGAGATGAGGTTAACGGGGGACATGCGATAGAACAGATCGCAACAGACGATGCAGTTAGACAACACTTCACCTCACACCGCGCAAGCCGAGATGAGGCTAACGGGACAGACCAGCCGCCGTGCAAACCGAGATGAGGTTAGCCGGGGACATGCGATATAACAGATCGCAACAAATGATGCAGTTAGACAACACTTCACCTCACACCGTGCAAACCGAGATGAGGCCAGCGGGACAGATCAGCCATCGTGCATGCCGAGACGAGGACAGCGGGGCACACGCGATAGAACAAATCGCAACGGAATTGTGGTTAGAGAATACCGCATCCCACAGACGCCGTACAAGCCGACCGGAGGCGAGCGGGACAATGCGATAGAAAACATTGCAAACGAGCCACAATTGGATAGCACTACAGCTCAACGGCAACAAGTCGCAACATTCCACACGGCAAAGAGGTAAGGGCTGCCACAGGTACGCATCTCTTTTCTTCTTCTCTGAATTTTGGCTCATCTAGGCACTAGTGCACTAGTTTTCCCAAAATTTGGGACAACTGTAGACCAGATCCTGAAATAGCCCAGATCAGAGTTATGCAATGATGATAAGATGCCTTGCCACAGGCAAAAAGGTTAAAAGTGGTGATTTTCTTGTAAAATTTGCATTTTAGAGTGAAAAATTAAAAAATATTTTAAAAATTAGATTTGAAAATGGGGTTTAGAAATTTAGTATTTTTAGTTAATTTTAAAGATTTAAAAAAAAGGGAGTCGAGCGTCAGCCGTGGCAGCGGGCAGGCGCGCGCGCTGCGGGGCACTGCTGCGACGCGGAGCGCGCGAGACGTCGCCTGCCAGCGCGCTGGCAGCCTGTTGCTCGCCAGCGACGGGTATCCGTCAGCCCTGTCCGCCGCAAATCCGCCGAAATTGCTCGAAATTCATATTTTTTCGATTTTCACCCAAAATTCCGTTTTTTATCCCATTTTTCAGGGTTTTTAAGGATTTATTCAATTTTTAAAATTTAAAATAGTGAATATCTGATTTACTTAGGTCTGATCCCTTTTAATTATTATTTTCTTTCCTATTATCTTCATAAAAAAAGAATAAGATAAAAAATAAAAAGGGAGAATTTCTTTTAGGGTTTTTTTAGGTTTTCTTTCTTTTTTCTCTCAATTTCTCTCTAAAAAATTTCAGATTTTCCCAACAAAAAAATTCAGTTCATCTTTTTAGTTTTTTTTCTAATAGAATTTCTTCTAAATATTTTTTAGAAGGAGTTTTGTTGATACAATTTAATTTTAAGACAAACATAATAATTGTTTGCTATCAAAATTCATTTTTTAACTTGTTTTTGTTGTTTTCAATTAAACTTTTTTTTCAAAGATTTTTTATTGGAATCCTTTTTTGATGAAAATTGGATTTTGGGGCAAACAAAATAATTGTTTGTTCTTGTAATCCAATTTTTTCATTTGATTTTCTAAAAAAGAAGTTTTTTCATAAATGATTTTTTTTCTTGAGACAAACAAAAGGATTGTTTGTTCTTGAAATTATTTTTATTTTTATCAATAAAAATCATTCTTTAGGTAAAAAAATTAATTCTTTGTTCTTAAAGAATTTTTGATCATTTTTTCTATCTTTTTCCTTGAAATAAAATTCCAACATTTTATCATTCAATTCTAATCCTGCAAACTATAAACAAGGAAATCAATATCATTTTTACCTTCATGGAATCCGAAACTCTGAGGGTAAATATTCTGGGCTTAATATTTATTTTTTTTATTTTATTTATTTTGTTTATATTTAATTTATTAACATGTATATTTTTATTATTATTCTCATTTATTTATTTATTCTATGTCTTGTAGGTTTATTCCATTTAATGTTTATATTGTTATGTTTATATAATATTATTGCTATTATTAGTTTATTATCATTCTGTTTCATTATTATTTTCATTACTGTTGTTAATATTATCATATTATTTTATTTTTATTCATGTAAATATTGATTATTTTTAATTCCTAACATGTAATTAATTTATTTTACTCTAATTCATCATTATTTTCATCATATAATTAATAAATTCATTTTAACTGATATTTCTACCATGTAAATATTTTATATTAATTGTGATTATATTAATTAATCATGTCATTTATTTAATTGCTATCATTGTTTTATTATTCATTTTTTATCATTCTTTTATCATTGTCATTGTTATTATTCATTCATTTATTTATTTTCATTATTTCATCATTATTATTATCATGTTCATATTTTTACATATTAATTCATTAACATGTTATATTTTTATTCCAATTACATCTTTTAATCCATTTGTCATACATAACACATTTTTCTCATTTATTTTAAATTATTAACATGTTAATTCATTTGTCATTTTGATATCACTTTATTTTATCATTTATTATATTTTTGATTCAATTATTAACATCATTTTATTTGTGCTGTATTTTTATTTCACATCCTATTTTTTCTTCTTGATCATTTTTTGCGAGCACGCGAGGAGATCCAGAAGGCTCGTTTGGGGTTAAATATTTATTTGCTTTATTTGTAATCTTTTATTCATTTGGCTTTTCCATTTATTTTGCTATGTAATTTTCCTATAAAACTGTTTATTTTAGGCACTAGAAAGAAAATCACCAAACCGTTTTTTTATTAAATTAACTTGGAATTTTTCCTAATAAAAATGGGACCAATGTCTCAATTTTTTCCAAAACAAAATCATCACATAAAAATTATTTTATAATAAATATGCATGCGAGGACCAATGTCCTCATCATTAATGAATATCCCGATTTATGCATGAGTTGCATTTTATTTACAATGGGGGTTGTATTCTGCCTCTAGTTTTGTTGTATTTACTTTCATGTATTTTATTTTAATCTTGTTTTATTTATTGCTTTCCTTGAGTGGACAACCTGCACTTTAATTAACTGCATTAAAATGAATGAGAAATGTGATGAAATTCTAAATTTAAATCTCAATTATAAACTTAACCAAGGTATGAATAAATGGAAAGTCCCGAACTCACTCTGGTCTTGGGCTCAACGAGGTTAGAGGACCATCTCAATGTTTCTTTGGGATGGAGCCTCCAAAATATCTCTTGTTGCCCACCAAAAGGCCCAACTCGAATAATCCTAGGCTCCACTAGGTTAGAGGATCATTCCAATATTCTATTGGGATGAGGTCTCTAAGATCCCTCTGGCTTGCCTAAAATTGATATACATGCGCCGTCTTAAGCTCACTGAGGCTAGACGACGTTTCCCAATATTTTTTGGGTGGCGACTCCAAGAAACCTCTTTTTTGCCCAACATAGACGCAATTGTAATTCGTTACAAATTTTAATAAACCTCTCTCAAAAGCCCTAAAAGCGGGACTTCGGGGCACCTCGGGGTTCAGCGCACGTCACAATAAACACGTGGCAATCATGGTTTTTCATTACGAATAATTTATACTTCCTCATGTCAATGCACCTTGATAAGTTTGAAATATAACCATTCAGGAACTTTAGCCTGTTTAACCATTCACACAAGACTTCCTTTTATTTTTTGTCCAAAGTATAGCATGCTTTTTGTAACACCCATACCCGATCCAATAAAAGCCAGGTACCAAATGTTACTAATCATATATCTTCTTCAATTTGAAAATCGAAATCAAATTTACTACTTTAATACTACACATATATCTGCAGAAAAACGGACAGAGTTTCTCCTATACGGGTCTTTATCCCCCTGTTAGATGTTCAAAAATTTACTTCTATAATATCATTCACAAATCCCAACTCCATCAAAATCCAAAATATTCATCAAAATATCCCAACCTCCTCAAAACCTCAACGTAAGGAAATAAATTCATAACTTAGTTTATGCACATTCCATGATAAAGAACTAAAACATCCTTTATCCTTACATGTATATAATTACAATATCCTTCAAATTTTAATAACTATCAACAAAATGAATTATAACTCATATTCTAATTCAGCTTTTGATAAGCCATTACTAGCTTCCAACTTTAATGCTCCAAAAATAAAATAAAATAGTAAACCTAAGCATCTATTTTGAAGTTAAAGAACTCCTCCAAACTTCTTAATAGATTCCCGACTTGCATTTCAGTTCCAAATATCCTGTATACTTACGCGCAAAAATAAAATTTCATGAATAAATCAATTTTCTTAGTGGCAACCACTAAAATTACTTTTCCAAAATATTTCATGCCATAAGTTTTAATCAAAATTTATGAGCGATATATATATATATATATATATATATATATATATATATATATATATATATATATATATATATATATATATGTAGCAAATACGGAATTACCAATATACATTTCACTATCATCAATAATTAAACATGTTAGTATATATATATATTAATATACATAAATATTATCTTTATTTCCATTACTAAATCAATAAATAATATTAAATTAGTCACTTTTTAATATTTAAACCTTTTTTACTAAATAAATTAGAATGCCTATAGTAACTCGATGGAACACATTGAGGGGATATATGAGACTACGGATTGAAGTGGCCTATACCGGGCACTGCACTGCACTTCAATTCTAATTTGTAGGTTCTCAATAACCTACAATACCAATCGACAATATTCAAATACATCACCAACATATCAATCGAATTTTCATCTTGCACTCTGAGTAAAAGTGTTCAAAATCCATCCGACACTCCACATAAATATTTAATATCCAACCGACACTCCACATAAATATTCAAAATCTAACAGACACTCCAAAGAAAATACATCCCTATGGCCGGCCAATTATATTGTTTACTAAGGGCATAATATTCTTCTTTTCCTTTTTTTTTAATCTCAATTATAATATTCACAATATTTTACACACTTATAATCCACATATCCACAATATTTTACACACCACAATTATATCCACATTTTTGTAATATATTTTCTTTCATTGACCCCAATTAATCCATTCTTATAAATCAAACAAATTACACATACTCAATTATCCATTTCCAAAACCTCACAACATACTCAAGCATAAATATCAATATTTACACATTAAAACAACAAGATATGAACAAATCACGATCACCAATCTAATTAAAATATTTTTCAAAAGGTGAACTCACAGATACATGTATTTTTTTATTGCAAACATTATACCATCAGCTTATATACATTTCAAAAATTTAAATTCTAACTCAATTTCATCAAGCATATTCACATAAAATTAAGAACTCTCACAACTATGCAATTTTCCACCGTTAAATTACTTCAATGGACTCATTTATATGCTAGTCGTACAAATCCTAAGCTGATTTAAACAATATTGTTTCATATCATAATTTTTTACTTTAAACATAAACAATAACAATTAAGGAAAAGTAAGTTTAGTGATCGCAAACCTCATTGTACGATAAAATAACTTAGAACATCCCAATTGAATCTATAAAAATCAACTTAGGCCTTTGCTTATCTCCTTTTTCTTTTATTTTCACATTTTTCTCCTTCTTCTTCATATGTACATACACTATTTCAACCAAAAACTCAATAAAATACAATAATGATGTAAGTTAAAATAGTTGGTACTAATATAAGATGAGAAACTCAACTTACCCTAAACTTTAAACACCAAATTCCTAATTTGAATTTCTGAATCCCTAACCCCAATCTTGTAAGGACCCAAAGTGTACCCTATAAGGATTTGTAGTGTTAATTGCACTGTGAGGGTACAAGAGTAATTGTATAAGTATGAGTTTATGGGATAAGTGAGGAGGTAATTAAAAAGAGATTTAAGTTATTAAAAGAAAGAATTAAGATGAGTGAGTAAATGGGAGTTTATCAAGGACTAAGTGGATTTTTGCCAAGAATTTAATAAGTGTGGCTATGGGTAAGTGACACCTAGAAGGGGTTGTTAGGAGCATTAAATGAATAAGAAGATAAAGGGAAGAAAGGGAGAGAGAGAGAGAGAGAGAGGGAGATCAATTCAGATTTTTTTTCTCTTCTTCCTGCTTGAGTTCTTCTTTCCCTTATTCTTCTTCATTTCTTAGCTTCTTGCTTCTTCTTCTTTGTTTGATCTTTAAGAGCTTTGGGTTGGATTTGAAGAGGTTAAGTGATAAGTTGGAAAGGTAAGTGTGGGTTTGGGAGTTGAAGTTATCTCCTTCTTCTACCTTGTTCTTATTTATGATTTTGAGTTGTTTTGGTTTATGGTTTAAGTGTGTTTTGTGCAAGAAGCTATGGATAAGAGAAGAGACAAAGGCAAAGACAATATCTGAGCTAGAAGAGGAGTTGATCAAGCTTTTTTTTAGAGGTATGGGAATATTTGATTGTATGATTGTGTGGTTTTTGTGCATGATTAAATGATGAATTGTGTAATTAGATGCTTGTATGTGATATTGACTTGTATTGGGTCAGGAAGAGGCATAGATGAGTGAGTGCTAAGGATATGTGCTTGTAGGGTAAGTTTTTGGTGCAGGTCTCTTTTAACCTTTAATGACTGTTTTGCCCATAGATCGAGTTTTAGTATTCCAAATTGGTTGATTCAAATTGGAGATGAAACATAATATCCACACCTAAAAATATCTCAGAAATATGGTTGAGATAATTGTAGCTCTAAGTGTCCCAAAAGTGATCAAAACAACGGTGTCTCTTCTCTAGCCAGGTTCAAGGGAGTAGTTCAGGTTCTTTGAATCATATATGATGATTTAGATGTCCAAATGACCTGAAATTTGTGCCATATGAAATTAAATATCCTAAGGATCAATTGTTAAGAAGGAATTTTTGCTTAAAAATGAGGTCCAAGTGTCGATTTATGCTGTGAAAGTTGGATGTTGGAATGTTATCTGGAGTTCTATTTTGGAGGGGTCGCCTAAGGGATGGCTCTGTCACGCTCGCGATAGTGCATGCTAGATTATGACTTTTTTTCTCTTTTGAGACCTCACGATCAACCCAAAGCCTTGCCACTATGACCCTCCCCTATTTTGTATATTTTATATGTTTTTCCTCTCGTAACACACCCGAACTTCATCGCAAGTTCCTAAAACTTATCCAACTCATGTCTAATATTATGAAATGAGTATATAAATGTTTGTCAATTGAAATTATATGTATATGATGCTATGGCATAATAGTTTAATAAAGAAATTAAATGTATACATGCTTTTTAGTTATTTAATCATGATGAAATGCTTATAGTGTGATAAGTGAATATATGTGAACAATAATTAGTTGCCTGCTTGTGTTTGAGTTATGGATAGATAGGCATACCTATAAGGGTTAGTGTTTACAGATGCTAGTGTTTGCACCGAAAGGTGCTTAGTGTTTGATACCGAAAGGTATCCTAGTGATTTGAGACTCCGACCTCCTAGTGCTCGGTACTGCACGCCAGTATCTTGAGAGTGTTCCCGTTATCCACTATTGTTAGAAGTACAGGCGATTAGAGTGTTATCATTGCATACTATGACTAGTGATTCATTGAAATGCTAGTGTTTAAATGTATAAATTGATTAGTGAATGTTATTGTGATACCAGTAATTGCATATGGCTTTATGATAATTGTGACTTTGTAAGAAGTCAAATGCACTATTTTCTCCCCACTGAACCTTTGCTCAGCACGGGTATTTTTTCGTGTAGGTTCTTGAGTTTTTGGATGTGCCAGCATTGAGTCGCCAGCTGCAGGCCACTAGGATTGAAGCTTGAAGTTTCTTTTTGTATATGATATAATTCTTTTTGTAATGATTAATATAGTGATTATGTAAAGAATTTTGTAATTAAACTATGTATATTAAGTGTAAATGTTTTAGAAAATGTTCATGTAATGTATGGTTTTTTTTTTTTTTTTTATGTTAACTAATTTCTTTGTGTTACTAAGCAATGCTAACCTCATCGGCATGAAAGATTAACTAAAAGAGATGAATAAGTTTGACTAATTTTGATAAGATTTATAAGTAATGTTTGTTTTTGTGTAGCGCTCCTATATCCTCTAGGGGGTATTGGGGCATTACAAATCTGCCTTTTCTTCATTTTTTTTAAACCCAGGCAGTGGGAACTTTATCTTCCAGCTACCATTTACAGCCGAAGGGGAGTGGCAAAAGCTCCATTGGTTAGAGGCAAGGGAGAGGCTGACGGACTGGGTTGCTAAGGGGAAAATGCAGCCAAGCTGTTGTCCCTCCATACGAAACCCAACAGAAAAGGAAGGAAAGGAAAAAGGAAAGAGCGGGGAATCGGCATCTGGTGGCGGCTGTCGGAGGGGACGATGGTGGTAGATAAGGAGAGTGAGGCGCCGATGGGATAGCTAGAAACCCAAGGGAGAAATCAGGAATGATGGGGAAAAGAGGAGAAGAAAAGAAAAGAAGGAAAAAGGAAATGGGCCAAAACGACGCTGTTTTGATGTAGGGCAGATTTTTATGTTCAAAATCCCCTTTAGTCCTTCTTTTTAATTCTCTTTAGTCCCTCCTTATTTATTCTTACATCCTTCATCCCTCCTTTTTACTATTTCCATCTAATTGAATCTTGTGAGGAGTACCGAACCTGATCGTTTTTCGAGGTGCCCGCTATTAGGGTTCAAAAGGGTTCACGTCTTTTGATCTTGGACAATATGAGAAATTTTGGAATCACTACCCTATAGAATATTGGAGAAGTTCATCTAATCAAATAAAACCTTTAGGCACCTTTGAACTATTTTAGAGTCGCCACCCAATTTATAAGAAATTATAAAAGTTCGTCTAACATCGGGGTCTAAACCAGAGAAAGATTCAGAACTTTACTCTTATTAATGCATTGGTTAATTATAAATGGGTTTTTAATTTTAAAATTTCATCTCTTTTCTCATGCGGTCATGCATTAAAAATAAAGTGCAAATCAAGTACCAAAAGAAAGCGAAAAAATAATAAAGCAAACAACAAAAATAAAATCGGGACAAAATACAATCCCCCAAAATAAAAAAGGTATTAAAATCTGGGATAAAAATACAATCATCTAAAATAAAAAAATTAAATAAACAGAATTAACTAACTAAATAACATTCGTAAATAGAGACATTTATTTAAAATAGGAACATTGGTTCGTTCACGTTCACTTAGAAAATCGAAGAGTTATTTTTGGTATTTATCGAGAAAATCGGGATGAGTGATCCTATTTTATGAGAAAATTAACTTTTCTTTTAAAAGTGAGTTTTTATTTGTTGAAATTAGGACATTAATCATATTTTATTAGAAAAAGTACCAATTTATTAATAAAAATTTTTTTGTAATTTTCTTTTTAGCGTGCACAAAATGAGTAATTTTATGACAAATTACATAATAAAAATGAATAAAAGAAAAATAATGAAAGATAATAAAAATGCTAAAATAACAAGTCCAACCAAAATGATGTCTTCAAATCTCCATGAGCTCCCATTTGGGGTTGATTTCACCCATGATCACTCAACTTATCACTCATCGCGCAAAAGTAACCGACTTTTTTTTTTTCTTACTTAAATGTCACTGAACTTTTAACATTATTGCACAAAAGTCATGTTGACCGGAATCCGGCGACGACTCTTGCCGGATTGATAAGTTCAACAAATGCTACATTTAAATTAATTTCACTCACGGTAACTAGACTTATCTTTTATCTCGCAAAAGTAATTAACTTTTTTTTTTCAACTTAAATGTTACTGAACTTTTAACATTTTTGCAAAAAAGTCATCAATCCGGCAAGAGTCGTCGCCGGATTCCGGTCAACATGACTTTTGTGCAATAATGTTAAAAGTTCAATGACATTTAAGTAAGAAAAAAAAAGTCGGTTACTTTTGCGCGATAAGTGATAAGTTGAGTGACCATGAGTGAAATTGACCCCTCCCATTTGCCATTGAAAATGCTTACACACAAAAAATAAGAATTGAAATAAAAACAAACACAAATAAAAATGATGTTAGTAATAAAAAAAAATCAATTAAACATATAAAATAATTAAAATAAATTAAAATAAATAAAATGTATTATGAATTACAAATAAATTAAATGACATAATGAAATAAATAGATAAACATATTAATAAATCAATACATATAAAAACATAAATAATAATAATAATAATAATAATAATAATAATAATAATAATAATAATAATAATAATAAAAGATGAACATTCAAATAAATAAACAAGAATAAAAAAATAAAATATGTTAAAAATATTAAATCTATGACTAAATCACATAAAATACAAAAAAAATAATAGATCCAAAAAAATCTACATGATGACTAATTGATTATAAACAAAAAATAAAATTCAAAATTAAAACGAGAATACTTACCCTCAGAATTGGATTTGATGAATGAACGTAAATGATTGATTTTCTTGTCTTAATTTGCAAAAATAAGAAAAAGTACCAATTTATTACTAAAAATATTTTTGTAATTTTCTTTTTAGCGTGCACAAAATGAATAATTTTATGACAAATTACATGATAAAAATGAATAAAAGAAAAATAATGAAAGATAATAAAAAATGCTAAAATGACAAGTCCAACCAAAATGGTGCTTTCAAATCTCCATGAGCTTCCATTTACCATTGAAAATGCTCACACATAAAAAATAAGAATTGAAATAAAAGCAAATACAAATAAAAGTGATGTTAGTAATAAAAAAAATTAATTAAACATATAAAATAATTAAAATGAATTAAAATAAATAAAATGCATTATGAATTACAAATAAATTAAATGACATAATGAAATAAATAGATAAACATATTAATAAATCAACACACATAAAAACATAAATAATAATAATAATAATAATAATAATAATAATAATAATAATAATAATAATAATAATAAAAGACAAACAATCAAATAAATAAACAAGAATAAAAAATAAAATATGTTAAAAATATTAAATCTATGACTAAATCACATAAAACATAAAAAATAATAGATCCAAAAAAAATTATATGATGACTAATTGATCATAAACAAAAAATAAAATTCAAAATTAAACTCAGAATACTTACTCTCAGAATTGGATTTGATAAATGAAAGCAAATGATTGATTTTCTTGTCTTAATTTGCAAAAATAAGATTAGAAAAATAAAAAATAGAAGAAAATTTGTATCTCAAGAATAATGAATTATTATTTTTTGTTTCAAGAAAAAATTGTTAAAAAAAGGAAGAAAACTCCCAAGAATAAATAATTGTTCTCTTTGTCTCAAGAATTATCTTTTTTAAGGAAAAAAATAAAAAAAAAATTTCACTTGGAACCTCAAAAAAAATTCACTTGAAGAAGAAGAAAATAAGAGAATTTTTGCCTAAGAAAATTCCTCCCATTTCTCTCTCCAAAAAGTCTTTGATATCCCAAAAAATCAAATTTTTTGGAAGCAATTAACTCAATTTAATTGCTCTTAAAACAGATAAAAAACTGAAGAATCTCAAAAATCCAAAGAAAAAACGTTTTTAAAATTGAATTCCACAAAAAAGAAGAGAAAAAAACATAAATTGACCTAAAAAATGTCCAGGGGGGCACTGGGCAGGCGGAAGGGCGAGCGCAGCGCCCAGCCTGCACAAGAGACTGGCGTCGCTTGCGATAGCAGCGACGCGTGCGCGGGCAAGCGACGCTCGAGCGCCTGCCCCAGAGCCAGCGCGCACGCCTGGCGCGAGAGGGAGGCTTGCTCTCATGCGCCGGCGGCTGAAAACGCTCGATTTTTTTTTTTTAAAAATAAAACTTTTTTGACAAAAAACTATCACTCCCAGCTTTCTTTTTATTTTTATATTTTTAAAATATATATTTTTTATTTATTTTTTAAAAAATTATTTTGATAAGAAAACTATCACTTTCAACTTTTTTTTGGCCTATAAACAGGCATCTAATTTCTTAATTGGGTAACCTTTAGTTAGGCTACCTCCGGTGTCTACAAATCCCTATTTTTAATTCTTTCAGACCGTGTATATTTTTTTCCATAAAAATTTCAATTGCTTTATCCTTGTTACACTTATTTTTCCCGAAATTATTCTAAATTTTAACACTTAATATACGTGCAAATAAATTAATTTATAATTTTATTTATATATCCATAATGCCATGTTCATTATCTGCATTATTTGGGTCACCATTATTTTAGGGCATTACACTTTTGGATATTTTTCCATTCGAGTATCTTTTTCTAACTCATTTTTTCTACAGAACAACTTTGAATCTGCTCGTGATTTTGCATTGTCACTTGTTCTCCCTTCTATGTTCATAATTATGTTGAACACATTGTTAAAAATATTTTTTTATGTGCATTACATTTAAATTATGCCGTAACAAATTGGATTTACAATATGCCAAATTCCAAAAGATGCTTCTTTTTCTCCAACCAAAAATTTTTTCAATTCTGCTATTAACTTCTTTAGCATTAATAAAACTCAATTTATCATTCTCTTGCAAGATTAATTCACTACCTCTAATCACGGGAGGGGGTGCGTGTACCATTATGTTCTTAATGAACTTCTGCTTATTATGTCTAAATGGGTGATCCAGTAGAAGAAACTTCTTGTGGTTGTCAAACCAAGATGTTTTGCACCCATTATGAAGATAAAAAGCATCTGAATCATTACCACAGTTATGACAAGCTAATTTTCTAAACGTGGTCCAACCAGACAACATAGCATATGCAGGAAAGTCACTAACCATCCACATCAAAACTGTTTTCATCATAAAACTCTGTTTAAGGGATGCATCGTATGTTTTCATACCGAGACCCAAAGTTGTTGCAATTTAAATATCAATGGCTATAAATATATATCAATTTTAAGTTTTGAATTCCCAGGCCCTGGAACAATCACTGTCAAGAACATATATGCCTCATTCATAGACATCCATATGGGCAAATTATAAGGAGTAATTATGATTGGCCATGATGAATATTATTGGTCTGATTGACTAAAAAGTTGGAATCCGTCAGTGCTCAAACACAACTTAACATTTTGACTTTCAGCAGCAAAATTACAATGGATATTATTAAAATATTTCCATGTAAGTGCATCTAATGGATAACTCATTATTCCCTTAGTGTGTTCATGTTCATCATGCCATCTCATGTGAGATACAATAACATCAGATGCATATAGTTTTTATAGTCTAGGGGTTAGCGACAAATAATACACCTGCAAAGTACTAATTTCTGCTTCTTAGTACAATTTCTCGGTTTGAACCTAGATTGATTACAAAATTTGTAATATTGTAAATCCACATCATCTCCCCAAAATAACATACATCCCAACCTGCAACAGTCAATTTTCAACAGGCAAACCAAGATCTCGAATAAGCTTCTTCATATTGTAAAAATTATCAACCATTTTATGGTCAAGAGGTAATGATTCATTATACCAAGTAAAAATTTTATCAAAACTTCGAATAGAAATATGACCATCAGATTTGATATTCAATATTCAAGCAACCGACGATAATTGAGTCATGTTATCACAACCTGACCATAATTCTTAATCAGTTGATTTTAGTAAGTCATAAAAGTTTTTCGCATTTGGGTTGGGTTGTTCGACATGGGGTATATTTTCCCTAAACTCACAACCAGCTGCATCATAAACCATTTGGGCGTAAGGATTATTAGTAGCACCCATATCATATGTCATAAATTCACTATCTCCTTGAACTTCACCTACATTTACTAACATGTTAACAACATTACCCCTTGAGGTGCTATATGCCATAGGCTCCCCATGCCGTGTCCACTCAAAGTAATTTGGAATAAATCATTTTCTTAGCAAATAGAGATGCACTTTATTAGCAGAAAGATAACTAATGTGTTTGCACTTTTTACATGGACATTTAATTTTTGGGCCGTCCATGAATGCAGGTTGAGAACATACAGATTCTACAAAAAAACTGAACTCCTTAAATAAATTCAAGATTAATATAACCATCGGGTGTTTTTCTTCTATACATCCAAGATCTATCAACATTACTCATTATTGTAAAACTGTTATTTAAACAAGCCGATTTCTTAGTCAGAATTAACTACAACTATATTTGGTTAACTTAAAGCATGAAAATTATAACTAGGTAGAATTAATAAACAATATATAAGAGCCAATCAATTGAGATAATCGAAATACAATGTGTTCAACAATGAAACCCACACAGAATTGTGTGGGTTATATATGTTTCATGGACCCATGTGCTTAATAATGATACCGAAAATTAAAACATGATACTATTAGTGAAAATTGCTAATTAATCTTCATGATAAAATATGTCAAAAGGCAATATGAATGTGGCTACAAAATTTAAGGCTAAATAATGATAATTTGGTTTACCTTGTCTATTCTTAATAATAATAATAATAATCTTTTAAAAATAAAAAAAACACTTAATTAGGTTTATTATTGACTATTCTTAATAATAATGTTAATAAAAATTTTAAAAAATTAATTAGGTTTATGATTGTCTAATAATAATAATAATAATATTAATAATAATCTTTTAAAAAATAAAAAAAAATAATTAATTAGGTTTATTATTGACTGTTCTTAATTACAATAATAATAATTATAACAATAATAATAATAATAATAATAATAATAATAATAATAATAATGATAAATTTTAAAAAATTAATTAGGTTTATGGTTGTCTGTTCTTAATAATAATAATAATAATAAACCTTAAAAAATAATTAAAAATAATTTAATGTGTTTATTATTGTATGTTCTTAATAATAATAATAATAATAATAATAATAATAATAATAATAATAATAATTGCATAATCACAATAACTACTGACTGGGGAGGAGATCCGGAGAAGGGGCGGAGCAGCAGCGTCGGTCGGAGATCGGGGCGGACGAGATGGAAGGCGACCGAAGCAACAAGGAGAACGAGAGGGGAGGAAATCGGGGAGGGGAGGGGAGGGGAGAAGAGAGCGGGGAGGGGAGGAGAGTGGGGGGAAAGCGGGGAGGGTGGAAAGCATCGAATCCGTGCCCGGGGGGAAGGGGGGAGGTTGGAACAGTGCCGAGGTGGGGCTGTCGAGGAAGCCGAATCTGCGAGGGAGAGAGGTAGGGCAGGAGGGTGGGAGAGAAGAAGAGGGAGGAAAAAAAAGGTGTGTGTATATATATTTTTATTTAGTGACGGAACATTACTTCTGCCGCTAAATATAGACGGTCACATCATTCTGTCGACAATTAGCGACAAACAGTTACTTCCGTCACTATAGTATTTTAGTGACAAAAATATAATTCCATCGCTAAAATATTTTAGCGACGAAAATATATTTCCATCGCTAATTATTGACGAAATTAGCGACAAAAGTTTTGTTTAGGAATTTTTTGCCTTCTTCTAGCGAACGGAAAAAAAAAAATTCGTCTCTACTAATCGACCGAAATAAATTACTTTAGCGATGAAAATTATATTTCGTCGTTAATAACCGTATACACGTCATATTTACTGAAGGTATAATTTTTCATCGCTAAACATGGAGGAAAATGTTCCTTCCATTTTTTAGCAACGGAATTTCCTGTTCATCAGCAATTTTCGAAGGACATATCTTTCTATCAGTAATTACCGACGGAATAATTATTCCGTCGAGAATTAGCGATGAAAAAATAAATCCGTCACTAATATCGTTTTAAATTTTGTTTAGGAATTTTTGCCTTCTTCTAGCGATGGAAAAAATATTCTGTTGCCAATGATCTACCAAAATAAATTTCCGTCGCTAAAGTTTAGCGACGAAAATCATATTCCGCCACTAATAACCGTATACACGCCATATTTACCGACGGTATAATTTTTCATCGCTAATGATAGAGGAAAATGTTTCCTCGATTTTTTAGCGACGGAATTTCCTATCCATCGGCAATTTTCGACAAACATATCTTTCTGTCGGTAATTACCGACAAAAAATACTATTTCGTCGCTAAATTTTCGTCGGTATTTAATCAATTTCTTGTAGTGTGATGAGTATATATTCATCTTATTAAAATATCAAAATTCAAATCCGTCAGAATTAATGTTTTTTATTTCTCATTCTCTCTTTTTTAAAAAAAAAACATATTGTTGATACATTTTTATTTTCCAAAACATACTGCAAACCAAAACTCATATTTTAGTTAGTAAAAACTATTGGTGAAAAAAAAATTTAATTACATTCATTAGCATTAAAGTTATGCCCTAATAATTAACGATCTAATCTTAAAAAAAATATATTATCCAATAAGAATACTTCAACTTTTTAAGTATTACAACTAAAATTATTTTGGTACGAAAAACATGAATAAGATATTGGAGTGTTGATGTGATGACATAACGTATTAACTTATAATATTTCATAATATGTCATGCACGTTAACATTTGAAAATATGAGAGGTGAAGAGTTTCAAGCACACAAAATTTATAATTTTCGAACACGAGTGATTTTAATTTTAATATTTAAAGTTGAGATATTTTTAAATATTAGACATTTTTAATTTTTTAAAATATTAAAACTAAAATCATTTTGACCGAATAAACATGAATTTAGTGTTTTGGATACTGATGTGACAAGTTATTATTCCATAAATGCCAAGTGCAACTTTGAAAATATAACACATGTAAAGCGTAAATTGACGTGACTTATCACATAAGTATTATGACACTATATTCATAATTTTTTCACTAAAATGATTTTAGTTTCAAATATTTAAAGAGTTTAATTTTTTTGTGAGATGATTTTTTTTATGACTAATTATCATTATTAGAGTATAAATTAAATGAGTTTGAAGGAAATTAATTTAAAAAAAAAAAACCATAAACTTGCACAGCTGTCAGAATATGTGGTAATTCAAAAATAATCTGCTCTCCTAAGTTTTTGCGGATCACGAACATTCAGGTTATTTGATAAATTTCTTATAAATTTATACTATATTTAGCAATAGTTTTGACTTCCATTTTTAACAATAATTATCCCAATTTTACCTCTATAAAAAGCTACCCCACTTTCCTCATAATCCACACAATCTTCTTCTTCCTCTCTCATACGTCATATCCATCATGAAAACCATGCAGTTTCTTCTAACCCTAATCTTGATTTCGGTCCCCAGTGCCTATTTTGTTCAAGCAAACAACAACACAGGCTTTACAATAGACATAATCCATAAAAACTCTGTCCAATCTCCAATTTCTACAAAAAAAACTCCATTGGAGCATTTTAAGGCTGGAATTGAACGCGGTAGGGAACGTGCTCGCCGCCATCTTGCAGCGACCACCGGAGGAATGACTAAATCAGACGTGTTGCCTGACGGTGGAGAATTTATGCTAAAACTCCAAATAGGTACTCCTCCAACAGACATGTATGGGATTTTTGACACAGGAAGTGACCTTTTTTGGATGCAATGCCAGCCTTGTGAAGAATGTTTCAAGCAAGTTCATCCAGTTTATAATCCCAAATCATCCTCTACATATGCTGACATTGATTGTAAGTCACCAGATTGCAGCCTGGGCCAATCAAATTGCGAAAATGGGAAGTGCACGTACAGCTATGCCTATGGCGATGATTCTGGAAGCAATGGTGTTCTTGCAAAAGAAACCATAAATTTTGGCGGGACGATTGTAAAAGACATAGTTTTTGGGTGCGCACATAAAACCACAGGAAGTTTTAATGAGAATGAGACGGGTATGGTTGGATTAGGAGGTGGGCCACTCTCACTACCGAATCAAGTTGGTGCAAAATTAGGGACTAAAAGATTCTCATTTTGCTTAGTCCCATTTAAAAGTGACCCTAAACTTGTAACCAAAATGTATTTTGGGCCTGGTAGTGAAGTTACAGGGCCAGGTGTTGTGACAACTCCTATAGTGGACAGTGGGATGCCAACATTTTACCATGTTACATTAAATGGAATTAGTGTTGCAGGTAAACTTTTGCCTTTCAGTTCATCAGGAAAGACTACGCCCGGGAATTCATTTGTAGATTCAGGCACACTGCCAACCATGTTGCCTAAAGAGTTCTACGATAGACTAGCTGCGGCAGTACAAAGTGCAGTTAAATTGACACCATATAAAGATCCCGAATTGGGGCCAGGCGGGCTTTGCTATCAGACCACAAGTATGGCTAAGGATGCACCGGAGGTTAAGTTCCATTTTCCAGAAGGTGAAGTTCCTTTGGTGCATAACACCATTTTCATTTCCCCTAAAGATGGTGTTCATTGCTTAGCTTTCTCTCCCACTGGTGAGGGTGATGATCCTAACGTTGGTATTATTGGTAATTTTTCCCTAGCCCAACTTAGAACAGCATTTGATCTCGACAAGAAGACTATTTCCTTTAAGCAAGTTGACTGCACTAAAGAAGCTGCCTAGTTCTGATTAGAGATCAACTTCTTATTATTCGTATCATTATAAAGCTTCCGCGATTTTGAAGAAGTTTTGTAATTTTTATATATCATTTTTGTGAGGTATATAATAATCTAATAAGTTTTAATTTAATAGCACTGATTTTGTTTTAATACTGTGATCATTTTAAACTGTTGTTATTAAGACATATATTGCGATCAATATATATATATAAACAACGTAATGCAAAGATGATATATGCTTAAGAATAATATTTTAAATGATATTCCCTAAATTCATTTTTATTTATTATTTTTTAGTAAAATTCAAATTTTATTTATTTGTTATTTTTAGATTTATAATGAAATTTATTTTTCTTTTTCCAGTTTAATTTTTTTTCAATAAAAGTTGACGAATTAAATTTAAACTTGTATATTAAATTAGTCAATTTTATCCTATATTTAAACATAATTAATACTTTTTAATTTTAATAAAAACAACAAAAGTGACAAATAAAAAAAAATAGAGAGAGAGTAACTCTTTTTATAGGTTGAACTTAGTTCAGCAATAAATTATTTTTTAAAATAATACCACCTAATATAATCTTGATATTAGTAAATTTATTTTGGAAAATTTTACTTTCAAAATTTAAATTATCTATTTCAATTATATATCCATTGTAATAGAAAAGAGAAATAAGCGACTTGAATCTATCAGAATAAATTGTTCTTCAATTATTTAGTTTGAAGTCAGTATTATTTTTAAGGAAAATTGACTATTTTGGTTCAATTCAATTTTTAGTTCAAAAACTGCAAAATAACCAAAGTAGCCAATTTATTAAAGATGATCACGGGACGGAGCGAGGGCGGGGAGTGGCTCCCCACCTACTGCCCTGCCCAGGGGCGGGGATTCCCCATCCCAGCCCCCGTTGGGGACGCGGGGAAAAAATCCCCCCGTCCCCGGCCCCACTGGGATTCTCATCCCCAACAAAAATATCTAACTCCAATAAAAATTTTCGATTCTGATGGAGATTTCCGACCCGAATAAAAAATATTTCACAAAATTTACTTTGCAAAATTTAATAATTGATTATTTAAAATTAAAAATATCTCATACAATTTAAATACAGATATTTATAAACATTTCATTCAATTAAAATACAAATATTGGTAAATATTTCATACAATTCAAATATTAATAATATCATTTGAACAACTTATACACCAATAAATATCAATTTGAAAAATTATATATATATATATATATATATATATATATATATATATATATATATATAATATTATTTTTTTCGGGGCGGAGACCCCGTTCCCCGTCCCTGTCCCGAATTTAAGGACGGAGATTTTTTTTCTCCCTGCCCCCGCCACCGCCCCTACAAAAAAAAAGTTAATTAGCAACGGCAATTTTCGTCGCTAATTGGACTTTTTTAGTCGCTAATGACCTTTAGCGACGCGGCGACTAACAGTCGCTATTAGCTCCGTCGCAATCCATAAAACCGTCGCTAAAAATAGCGACGGAAATTTAGTCGCTAAAAACTCTCAAATTAGTCGCATAAATATTTATTAGCGACGGAAAATTCGTCGCTAAAAATATTATATTTTTTAATATCATTTTCAATTTAATTTTTTATTACAATTTTCGATTTAATTTTTTTTATTATTATTACATCAAAAATTTAATTTAATTTATGTAAATAATAATTATATAATATTTTCAATATTACTATTAATTTAAAAAATATAATATTAAAAAAAATAAATTAAACTGTATAATACTTTAAAAAATACTATAAAAAATACTAATTCAAAATAAATATTGCTATTTAGCAATATATAGAAGTTCACAATAAATTTGTACAATAAGTTCACAATAATTCAAATATAATAAAAGTATATTAAATTATACAATACAAAAATTAAAATTACATATTCTTGTTACATTTAGCAGCATTTCATCCAATTGTAGCACCTACAAGTCACCAATAAAATTTTCAAATTAATATATACCAAAATTAATGAATTAAAAATTAAAATAAGAAAGATTAATTCTAATTCACATATTACAAGGCATGAGCTACCCTTTTTTAAATTTCCCACTTAATTAATTAACTATGATATATATATATATATATATATATATATATATATATATATATATATATATATATATATATATATATATATATATATATATATATATATATATATATATATATATATATATATCATAAATTTACATATTAAAAATTGCCTTGAACATCAACAAATCCCAAGAGGAGATACCAATACCAAGCAATCTGCATAACACCAACCAATAGAAGACATTCTCAAAAACGCACAAAACCTTATTAATCATCTTGGAGCGTCGCAGGTCTTCTCCCTCACGTGCCGGTTGCCGGAGTCCGATGAGGAAACGGCGGCTACGACCGGATGCGCTCGGAGGTGGTGGTTCTTCCGGTGGGGCGCGTGCCGCCGTGTGCGGCGGTGGTTGGCCGGCGGAGCCCCCGCCACCTCCTCTCCTTTCTCTTCTTTTTCTTCTCCGGTTCCGGCGTCTGGTGCTCTCCCTGGTCTGCTCCTCTCTTCTTTCCTTATTTGGCTTTCTTTATCTCTTTTCTATTTGCTTTCCTTTGCTCCCTGTTCTCACTTCGTACTCTCACCTTTTTGCTCTCACTCTTGCTCTCTATTTTCCTTTCTATTTCTTTGATTTTCTGGGTCCTTGCTCTCTCTGTGTCTTTCATGCTTGCTCTCTCTCTTTTCTTCGGCTCCCCTCCTCTATTCTTTTCTTTTTTTTCTCTTTTCGTTTCCTTTCTTTTTCTGTGTTCCAATCCAAGAGCCCCCTCTCATTTTTCCTCATTCTTTTCTTTTTATACACCCTCAAATTAGGGTTAAGGGTCATCAATGTATTTTCCTCCTTAATTCCCTCCTTTTCTTCTTTTCTTAATTTTAATTAATTTAATTTAATTCAAATAACACACACATTAATTAATTTAAACATTACATGTTAATTAAACATTACACATTAATATAATTAATCAACTTAATATATAATTTATCTAATTAATTAAACATTTAATCCATGTAAATTATCACATATATATATATATATATATATATATATATTTATCTAATTAATTATACACTTTAAACTTTAATTATACATGCACTTTAATCACACAATAATATTAATTACTCAAGTAACTAACTACATTAACTAATTAATTTTTAATTTCACACACATATTTATATTTAATTTTTTTTCGGAGGGAATAATCAAGGATCAAAAAATCACCATTTTCATTTTATGCCGGCCTCAGGACCCGGTGTCTACAGTTGCCCCCCAATTTTGGCAAAACTAGTGGTAGACACCTAGGTGAGCCAAAATTCAAAGGGGAGAGAGAGAGATGCAGAGACACCTACCTGAGGCGGCTGTCTTATTGAATTGAGTGCTGTTTTTGTGATTGCAAAAGCGGCAGTGCTGTGATCGTGCTAACCCTCCATAGAGTGGCACTACAAGAAATCAGGGGAATAGAGACGGAAAATAGAGACGGAATTCCGTCTCTAATTGAAAATAGAGACGGAAATAGAGACGGAAAAATTCCGTCTCTATTTTGGCCGTCTCTAAATTTAGAGACCGAAATTTTCCGTCTCTATTTTTAGAGACGGAAATTATTTTTTCGTCTCTAAAAATAGAGACGGAAACAAGTTTTCCGTCTCTAAAAATAGAGACGGAAATGATATTTCCGTCTCTAAAAATAGAGACGGAAATGTCTTTCCGTCTCTATTTTTAGAGACGGAAATGACATTTCCGTCTCTAAAAATAGAGACGGAAATGACATATCCGTCTCTATTTTTAGAGACGGAAACAAGTTTTCCGTCTCTAAAAATAGAGACGGAAAAGTCGTTTCCGTCTCTATTTTTAGAGACGGAAATAATTTTTCCGTCTCTAAATTAAATACATATTTTTTTTAATATATTATTAACTATATCTTTTAGTTATATTTAAATGTATTTTCCGTCTTGAAAGCTATTTTCAATACATAATTTTTTTAAATAATAAAACTATAATTGGCAAAATTATATATAATAATATTAATGAAACAAGTATTAAATAAAAATTAAGTAAAATAAATAAAAGTATAAATAGTAATGTATTAATATATATATGTAATAAGACTACAAGCAAAAGTACTTGAAAAGTGTATTAAACAGTACTAACTAAGACGGAGGTGACTGTGGACGATCAGTCGGCGGCGGTACACGAACATTTTGGGCAATGAATTCCTCTAGCCTACCAATGCGGTCCATTAAAGTGTCGACTGTGCCGCGAAGCTCAATAACCTCATTTGTAGTCGCAGCAAGTCTACTCGCCGTTGCCGTAGAGGATGAAGCACCATGCGAATAACAAGTATTTGCATAAGAGCCCAAGCCGAAGACCCGTCCACGGCGGTCCCTACCACCAGCTGCGTCGTAATATACTCTTGCATGATCAACATTACCACCATCTGCCTCCTGACGCTGAAGACCCTCTAGTACCCGTTCCTATAATGAAAATTAATCGAATGTTATTTAAGAGTAATCTAAAATTAAAAACATATAGAAAATAAAGTTTAACAATTTTAAAAATCATACATGAACTTGTCTAGCTCGATCGCTGACGAATGTGACACCGTCATGATTTCGCGTATGTGTATGCATAAATATCTCATGAGGGTACGGTACTCTGCCCATTCTAGACTCCTGTAAATAAATTATAGGTCAACAATATTTGAAATTAACGTTCCTTAAAATTGTATCAAAAGTAAAATGAAAAAAGCACAACAATACTCATATATGTTAATATATTAATACTAAGCGAAAAAAATTCTAATTCAAAAAACAATAACACTTGGCCATTGATTTAAAAAATTTCGGCAGAATTTCCCCTTAATTTGTAACAAACTCCCTGCTTAAAAAGCATGAAAATATATATAGAACTGTATTATTCACAATCAAAATCCTTTTCAAACTCCTTACACAACATTTTTCCCATCCTCCTTCATGCAATGAAATATTTAGCCTATTATCAAGATGTGATGTATTGCAATCTCAAAAAACAATAACACTTAGACATAAATTTAAAAAATTTCGGCAGAATTTCCCCTTAATTTGTAACAAACTCCCTGCTTAAAAAGCATGAAAATATATTTATAACTGTATTATCCACAAACAAAATCCTTTTCAAACTCCTTACACAACATTTTTCCCATCCTCCTTCATGCAATGAAATATTTAGCCTATTATCAAGATGTGATGTATTGCAATAAGAAATAGCTTGTATAAATTAAGATGTATGAATACTTACGAGTCTGTCAGCATGCTCCCGATGGGTCAACGTTCCTCCAGTGTGTATAGAAACGCTAACTCCCTCTGGCCCGCCCATCCTATTAGTAGAATTCCGATCGGCAATTGTGAGGGCCTCCGGTGATGACCAGTACTGCAACCAATGTGCCCAAATTTCTTCATTTAAGTACCGTGGTCGTCGATCCTTTTTTTTCAGCTTGTTAAGCTTGTCCTTGTAACGTACACGAGCACGTTTCTCCCAAACAGTGTAGACTAGGTGATCAACCGAGGAATCCCAATAAAAAGCTTTCTGAGAAATATACAACAAAAAAGAAAAAAGTTAAGCGTAATGTATGTATTTGTACAATACATATAAAATTTAAATAATACATGAATTAAGGTGCAATAATTAGAAATAAATAATTTAATTTAATTACCCGAAACTCTCCAAAATAAAACATTTTTGTCTCATGAGATATATTCTTCCATAAAAAACCATTGAGTTCCATTCTCTCCTTAAATGTGCGAGCCATGGTGCGGGAGCAAACACCAGATGGACGGAAGCTAATAGACAACATAAATATAATAAATTGTAAGAAATGCAGCATATCCTATATAATAAATAGAAATACGAATGTTAATAACTCACTATTCTCCTTCAATGACAATATAAATCCGTCCATCCACACCAACTGATCCGGGCAAAGGGCCTTCAACTGTATCAGGATATCTCTGAGATGCCTCAGATGGAATCTCTGTACGAGGCGCTGCAGCAGATGATGTACCAGCAGGATGAGATGGGCCTGGATACGTCGGGGTTGTAGATTCTGCAGCAGTGTGCGGAGGTGCAGAAGCATGAGACGATCCATCACCTTGACTAACTGGTGTGGATAATGACGAACGCACCCTAGGTGGTAAGATAGCACCAGCCTTTCTCTTGTGATGCATTTTTTTCCCTGAGTATATCATTGAACAATATTACATCAAGTTATTATTACATAATCATAATTATATGTGGCAATAATACATATATGTGTCATTTGTAAATTAAACCAAACAGAAAGTATAAAATGATATGCGGGTCATATGGATCATACTCACGTGCTCAAAAAATTATTCGCTATCATCACTTAAATGTAATTCATTATCACTATCGTCTTCATTTTCTGAATAGTTAGAATCAAATTCGCTTTCCAATTCAGATGTAGACCTGGATTCCTCGTCCGATGCAATATCAACCATTTCATTGTCCACATTGTTCAAAGGCTCATTATCTTCATATGGCATGCTTTCATTTATTTCATGACTCGCCACTTCATCTTCCTGGAAGGCTTCACTTTCAATTCGTTTATTTTGTCGATTAGCTTTCATTTCAAATAAGCCTCTCGGTTTTACTTTGCAAACTGCCAACCAATCCTTCTTATCTCGCCTTAAGCTAGGAAACGGAAGATAATACACCTGAATCGCTTGCATGGCCAACACAAAAGGTTCAAAATTAGGAAGTCTTCTTCTTTGATTTATCTCAACCAAATTGTATGCGTTTTGCACTTTTGTTCCAATATTAAGCGTTGGATCAAACCATTCGCACTTAAATAGCACACATCGTTTTATTGGCAAGGCGGGGTATTCAATTTCCAATATCTCTGTAATTTTGCCGTAATAATTCATCAATTCACCTTGAATGCAAACTCCACTATTTGAAGTAGTCTTGTTATGACCATGAGATTGCGTATGATATTTGTACCCGTTCACAAAATAAACCGGATAAGATTTAACAGTACGCAATGGTCCCTTCGCAACATCAGATATGAAATTATTTTCAATTGTATGCGTCGATGCCTACATAATGTAATTGCAGTTAGTCATTTAATCAATTCACGAAATACAATATATGTCTTAAATATATTTGAAGTTAACACTTACATATGTCTTGAACCATATATGAAAGTGCTTTTCGACTTCCTTATTTATGTCATTTTGTGTTATATGTGGCATAAGCTCCTTTAACCATTCCTCATATAAACTGCATCGGACAACATAAGTTACATATGATATTGAACCATTATTAAATAAATATTCGCCTACTCAAACAAGTAACACTTACTGCACAAATGGTTGAATTTCTTGGCAATTAAGTAAGATATAACCATGTGCAGCCTCCAATTCCTCATCTGTCAGCATTCTTCTGGTAGAACGTCCGTGTAATCGACCAGGATATGTGAAAATAGCTAAATTTCCATCATACGTACTTGTTTGGCATCCGTCGTCATTACGAGGAACCTTGCGGCGTCTTGTGCTGACGTGAGGCTCAAAGTAATGAGAACAAAACGTACTAGCTTCTTCAACCAAGTACGCATTGCATATTGAGCCTTCTACTCGTGCTTTATTTTTGACATTTTTTTTCAAGTGATACAGATACCTACATAATAAATTGTGGCTAGTTAATAATAAATTATAAATTAATCGACCGCATGTATATCAAAGATTTAGTTTTACCTTTCAAAGGGATACATCCATCTATATTGAACGGGTCCTGCCATTTTGGCCTCATGTGCTAAATGTATCGGTAAATGCTCCATAATGTCAAAAAAGCTCGGAGGAAAAAATCCCTCTAATTTGCAAAGTATGACTGCAATTTCATTCTCGAGTTTTTCCATGTCAGCCATCTTTATCTCAGACGATGTCAAGTTTTTGAAAAATATACTCAACTCAGTTATAGCTTCCCAAACTCTCTGTGGCAACAACTCGCGAAAAGCAACTGGCATCAACCTTTGCATGAATATATGACAATCATGGCTTTTCATTCCGAACAATTTATACTTTCTCATGTCAACACACCTTGCTAAATTTGAAACATAGCCGTCTGGGAACTTTATGATTCGCAACCATTCGCACAAAACTTCCTTTTGCCTTTTGTCCAAAGTGTAACACGCTTTTGGATACTTGCCCGTTCAGAAATCTTTGTCTAATTCACTTCTTTTGCAATACAATTTCAAGTCAGCACGCGATTTTGCATTATCTTTGGTCCTTCCTTCAATATTCATTATCGTGTTGAAGACATTTTCGAATATATTTTTTTCGATATGCATCACGTCCAAATTATGCCGTATCAAATTTGATTTCCAATAAGGCAAATCCCAGAATATAGAGCGTTTTCTCCAACCAAAGTTTTTGGAAATGCTACTGTTGATTTCTTCAGCCTCAAGTTCTGTTACTTTCAGCAAACCCAATTCATCAATCTCTTGTATGATTTCTTCACCCGATCTATTAGGTGGAGGGGGAGCATGGACAACTTTATTCTTAATGAATTTGTGTTTATTTCGTCTAAATGGGTGATTTGGAGGAAGAAATTTCCTGTGACTGTCAAACCATGAAATTTTACACCCATTAGTCAAATAAAAAGCATCTGAGTCGTTGCCACAGTAGGGACAAGCTAACTTTCCCGCTGTGCTCCAACCTGAAAGCATAGCATATGCAGGGAAATCGCTAACTGTCCACATCAAAGCTGCTCTCATCATAAAATTCTGTTTGCGTGACACATCATATGTTAACTCACCGAATTCCCATAATTGCCGCAATTCAGAAATCAATGGTTGCATGTAAACATCAATTTTCTGCTTTGGATTCTTCGGGCCCGGCACAATTGCTGTTAAAAACATGTAAGCCTCATTCATACACATCCATGGAGGCAAATTATAAGGAACTATTATTATTGGCCATGATGAATATTGTTGTCCTGATTGCCCAAAAGGCTGAAAACCATCAGTGCTTAGACCCAATCTAACATTTCGACTATCGGCAGCGAAATCGGGGTGAATATCATTAAAATGCTTCCATGCAACTGCGTCTGATGGATGGCTCATTACTCCATCTGCCTGTTCATGTTCATCATGCCATCGCATGTGATATGCAGTAACATCGGATGAATATAGCCGCTGAAGTCTTGGAGTAATAGGAAAGTAATACATCCGTTTCCATGGTACTAATTTTTGCTTCCTATTACCACTAATCGACTTGAACCTTGGTTGATTACAAAACTTGCAATCCATTAATTCCACATCATCTCCCCAATAGATCATACATCCGAGTCGACAGCAATCAATTTTTTCTACAGGCAAACCCAGACCCCTAAGCAACTTCTTCATATCATAAAAACTTTCAACCATTTGATTGTCCGATGGCAACGATTCATTGTACCAAGCCAGTATTTCATTTAAACTCCGATCAGAAATATGACCTTCAGATTTAATGTTCAATATTCGAGCCACGGAGCTTAACTGTGTCATACTATCACATCCTTGCCATAATTCCTGGTCAGCAGCATTAAGTAAGTCGAAAAAATTTTTGGCTGTTGGGTTCGGTTCCTCTTCTGCATTCCCAATAAAATTGGGTTGAAAAGTATTTCCCGCTGCATCATAAACCATTTGGGCATAAGGATTTTCAGGTGCAAAAACATTGTTTGCCATCAAATTTCCTTCCCCACCATGCAACTCAGATTCAACCAGCTCTGGTGCAAATTCCGAATGCACTTCAGCTTCAAATGTATACGGACCAAATTCCGAAGTTCTGGATGTGCTACCTATTATTGGTTCTCCATGCCTTGTCCATTCAAAATAATTGGGCACAAATCCCTTTTTCAGCAAATGTAGATGCACCTCCTCCGTAGGTAGATAACACCTATGTTTACACTTTTTGCATGGACATCTAATTTTCAAACCGTCCATATATGCAGGCTGAGATCTTGCATACTCAATGAAATATTGAACGCCTTCAGCAAACTCAAGATTAATGAAACCATCAGGCGTTAGTCTTCTATACATCCAACTTCTGTCTAAATTATTCATTATTGTTAAACTGTAGTGCAACAATCAAAAATACATAATTAGTACCAAAGCATTCCAATTCTCATAATTAAATTCATTTCTATTATATAATCTATTGCTTCAATCAATTTAATGCATAATTAGTTATGCAATAAGTTCTCACATCTTTTCCACGGTAAATATTTATTATTATCAAATTCAGCTTGATATCGAAAAACTGACCTTTTGTCATATACCAGTCGGTCAGGGAGCTAGGGGGCAGGGGATAAAAAAAACGCGTGATGCGAAACTGATCAGCGGTCGATACCGATAACGGCGGGGTACATGAAACAAGATATATAATTTCATTTAAAAAAATTACATTTACTCTGACAACTATATATAATTGAATTCATACATGACCATTTCACAATAAATGATTGGACCACTCAAGTAGTTGGAACAGCCATAGATATAAATCTCAGAGGTCCTTTCATTAATCTAATTGGGACCATTATAGAATTAACTGCACTAACATAATTCAATCTCATCTTAGAAAATAAAAAATAAGGAATGTCTATGAGAGAGTAAAGAGGCAATTACCACTTTGAGAAGCAGACGTCTAAGTTGAAGTTTCTGTATCCCTGAGACTTTCTGTGCTACAATATCACTGACAGCTGACAACACCCCTGCTATAATTGCCTGCATTCCGATTCAATTATTACAAAGTCAGCTAATCACAGACCACAATGCTAAAAAACAAGAACAACTTAAACTCCATGGTAACCGTAAATTAGCTAGTTGAGCTTAAAACTCCATTAATTCGAGAAACCAAAAAGATCTAAACTTTCATATCCCAAAACATAGGGGTTGAATAACAAAAACACACTATAAAACAAGTACTAACAAATAGAAGAGAAACTCTGTACCCACAAATAAGCAAGTATAGCTCAATATTCAATTAATAAGGGATTATTATGAGCAGTAGCTGACTCCATCTCCATAGCTAAAAGGACTTGACAAGTTTAAAAGCTTGAGAGGGGGGAACTAAGATGAGAAAATTAATGGGGTTGAAGAGGAAATGTGAGTGCCCTATATTTATAATTGAAGAGAAGATTAAAGACGGTGCAATTTAAGAATATTATAATTCAAAGTCATGTGTTTGTGTGGTGAAGAGACAAATATTTTCTTTGGGAAAAGAATTTTTGTTTCTAAGTATGTGGCTGACTAAGACTAATTTTTACATTATCTTTTAATCAAGCTTTAATTTGACCATTTTTTTGTTTTTTAGAAATACAAGCAAACAACAGTCCACGAACTAAAGAGTTTTATTCAATTAGCCCACAATAAAATGGCCCAAAATTTAACAACAGAAACAGATGAGAGTTTGGATTTTTAATTAATAATAGCAGCTTATAATTAGCTATAATTAATAATTAAATGGCTTGGAAAAATGAAGAATTATGCCATCAAGCAATTGAGCCATTGATTCTAATTACGTCCTAACCATGCGTTGCTAGCTAGGTGGCTACAGCTACCTATTGCCAAGAAATAACTAGTCAAGTTTGTGAAATATGCACTGTATCCCGCTAACTCATCAACTCATACTCATATATAAACTTCAACTAAACATCATTGCTTTCTAATGTATATACGCTAACAAAGAGTCTGCAATTAATGGAAATTAATGCAAAGGCTACCAAATTGGGTCTTACAAGACTCCATTTTAGCGACTACTGGTTTGAAGTTGCACAAAGATTTATATTGATTAATTATTCTTTAAAGATTTTCACTTAGAGCATTTTTTGCTGTATGAATTTAAAATAAAGTGAATGTTAGTTAAGTGCTTATAAAACTCAAAAACTGTACTTTTCATTTGCTTGAGATAGCTTGATAGGCCTTAGGTTTGTGAAATTATGTGAAAACTTGAGCATAAACCTGAGGCCTTAAGTTTCATGCATATGGAAGTGAATTACAAATCTGAAAATCACTGGCAGTTGATTTTAGTCTGGGGTAATTTGTACGGTCATCTCTGCCAGCAGGTTCAGCAAACAAATGCCATGCCAAAGAATCTCCTTCACATGAAAGCTCATTGGACTCTTCTTTTCTATTTTGTCAGATGTGGATTGTGCTCGTCTTGAATATTTTGTTAAGAAGGTTTGTTTCTGATATACTTGCTTTAGTTTTGTAAATCTTACTAAGGAGGATAAAAAAAATAAAAAAGTAGTAGAAGAAGATATAGCAGTGTCTTTCTGAGGCCCCCAACATTATTATCTAATTGCAGTTCAGTTTATGCCATATAAGGTTTTATAGCATTTTTTAATCTCTTCTAGGACTAAGAAACTTTTGAGTGGAAAGAATATCTAGTTTGTCACCCCATTAACACTAAATAAAGCAACAGGCAAAGGTTTAAATGTCCGATGGACTTCAATTGCATCCATGATCTGTACAAAAGAGAAATCCATTCTCTGTTTTCTGGAAATACAGATTACTTGTTAAAACCTTTGCAACTTGATATGCATTTGACAAATTATCTTAAAGGAATTAAACAAGGAACAATAGTTATTAGTGAGTAGATAACGATCACAAACTAATGGAGACAATCAAATTTAGATATTATATACAGAAAAAAATTATTACCTGATGCTGCAGAACTGGCCGGAGGAGGAACGCCGGAGCAGACGACGGGTCGGAGAACAACGCCGGAGACGACTCGTCGGGGGCAAGGGCACCGGACGGCGATGGGCAACGTACAGGGGGCAGCGGCAGAGGAGGAGAAAGGGAAAAGAAAGAAGAGGGGAAAAAAATAAAGAGGGGGGAAAACGCTTACCTCACCGGCTTCTACTCGACGGCGGCGGTGGGAACAAACGCCGGATGGACGGCTCGGGCAACGGAGGGAGGAGGCAGCGAACACAGGGAGCAGAGAGGAGAGGGGAAAAGAAAGAGGGAAAAAAGAAAGGGAACTAGGGCTAAAAACCCGAAAAATAGAGACGGTATTAAATTCCGTCTCTATTTAGAGACGGAAATCGTCTTCCGTCTCTAAAAATAGAGACGGAATGACTTTCCGTCTCTATTTAGAGACGGAAATCGTCTTCCGTCTCTAAAAATAGAGACGGAATGACTTTCCGTCTCTATTTAGAGACGGAAATCGTCTCCCGTCTCTAAAAATAGAGACGGAATGACTTTTCCGTCTCTATTTAGAGACGGAAAAGTAATTCCGTCTCTATTTAGAGACGGAAAAACTATTCCGTCTCTAAATCCCGTCTCCAATTTTGGCGGGAAAAAATCGCGCCATATTTAGCGACCAAATTTAGAGACGGAACAAATTCCGTCTCTAAATAGAGACGGAAATCATTTTCCGTCTCTAAATAGAGACGGAAATTTCTTTCCGTCTCTATTTAGAGACGGAAAATGATTTCCGTCTCTATTTAGAGACGGAATTCATTCCGTCTCTATTTTTCCGTCTCTATTTCTGAATTTTCTTGTAGTGTGGTAGTGCCGTCATCGTGCTAGCCGTTCTGTTGAGTGGCGCCCCCTGAGAGATCTTTGGTTGAGATCTGCCCCTTGAGAGGTCTTGGGTTGATTATCTGCCCCCTGAGAGGTCTTGGATTTGATTATGTGCCCCCTGAGAGCTCTTGGGTTGATTATCTGCCCCCTGAGAGGTCTTGGATTTGATTATGTGCCCCCTGAGAGGTCTTGGGATGAGAACTGCCCCCTGAGAGGTCTTTGGTTGAGATCTGCCCCCTGAGATGTCTTGGGTTTGATAACTGCCCCCTGAGAGGTCTTTGGTTGAGAACTGCCCCCTGAGACGTCTTGGGTTAATTATCTGCCCCCTGAGAGTTCTTGGGTTGAGAACTGCCCCCTGAGAGGTCTTGGGTTGATTATCTGCCCCTTGAGAGGTCTTGGGTTGAGAACTGCCCCCTGAGAGGTCTTGGGTTGATTATCTGCCCCCTAAGAGGTCTTGGGTTGATTATCTGCCCCCTGAGAGGTCTTGGGTTGATTATCTGCCCCCTGAGAGGTCTTGGATTTGATTATCTGCCCCCTGAGAGGTCTTGGGTTTGATAACTGCCCCCTGAGAGGTCTTGGGTTGATTATCTGCCCCCTGAGAGGTCTTGGATTTGATTATGTGCCCCCTGAGAGGTCTTGGGTTTGATAATTGCCCCCTGAGAGGTCTTGGGTTTGATTATGATTGATGTTTGGAATGATGTCGTCACTCAGTTTCTGCCGATGTCCGCATGAAGTCTCTTTTTCTGCAAGACTTAGAAAGGCAGATATACAGAAAAAATTGTGAGTATGTACGTGAGATGCATGTGTATGCAGCAATGCAGTATAAAAATTCATCTAAGTGGATTTGGAGGCGACAACCGATTTGATTGCAATTTGCAGTAAGATCAGTGCCTTCTGGAATTGCCTTTGAATTTCATGCTCTTTGGGGATCATGAGGTTCTCCTCTGAAACCTGTAGTCATTATTTTAAGGTTGTGCGTCCCTTGTGGATTTTCACACTAGCTTTTCTTGGCAGAAAATGCGTCCTTTCGGATTTGCACATGACCCTGTGCCTTATTTTTGCCTGGAATGGACCCAACCCAATCCAGCGGCTTTTTCTCTTTTTTTTTTCTTTTTTTTCTTCTTTTTTTTTTAGGACAGACTGCCTGTTTCCAGGTTTTCACCCTGCCTTTTGAGCCTAACTTTTGTTTAGAGCACCAATTATGGTTTTCATCTCTAACGGCCATTTTTTCTTTTTCTTTTTTCTTTTTTCTTTTTTCTTTTTTCTTTTTTCTTTTTTCTTTTTCTTTTTCTTCTTTTTTTTTTGTACATCAGATGAGCTATTCTGGTTACATCAATACCATTGCATAAATGCACATATTTCAATTTGATTTCATAATATATGATCATTATTTGGCATTAATCTCAAGATACAAAACCTCATCCAATCTCGGGATGGATGTTGAAAACATCAAACTCCTGTTATCAATCTACTCTCTTTTTGATTCTCATGATTGAATATTTTCTCTCTGCTCTCATTTAATCTTTTGAATGCAAATTCTAGAAGCAACGTCGGAGACAAGACTTAATTCGAATGCATGAATGCACTCATGGCATCTCGCTTGAAGCTCAAGAAACACCATAGGCCTCTTCTTACGTACCAAACCTTTTTAGAAGGTCATCTCCGCTAATTGGATAAGACTGAACCCAGAATCAAAAGGTCTTACTTTGGTTGTAATGTCAGGCTTAGGTAGATGACTGTCAAAGAAAGATCAGGTCGCTAGAGAAAAATGGCCGCGATATTTTCTCGACTGACGGATGAACCGTTCTCGGCTCAAAAGTATTCTTGAATTTGGACTCGATAACATTCTAGCTCCTTGAGATCAGAAGGGCAATCATTGAAACTAGTCAATTGGTCACCATTTTGAGCTCTCTTTTTTATTCTTCTTTCTTTTTTCTTTTCGTTTTCTTTGCTTCTTTTTCTTTCATTTTTCATTCATTTTTTCTTTTTGGATTTTTCGCTTTTCTTTTTCTTTTTCTTCTTTTTGCTTTCGCTTCTCTTTTCCTTTTTTTTTGAGCTTATGCCTTTCATGCATGACTAAACCCTCTTTTCAAAGTCTGAACTTGCTCTTATCAAGGCAATTTTTTAATAGTCCAAAGAATTGTTCAAATGTACATCAATCAGTTTTAGAGCGGCCACTCTTCTAAGGGGAAGCCAAAATCATTTTAGGCGAGGGGGTAGTTTTAATGTGTGTAACAACAAAATTGGTACGCATTCAGCATACCTGCATAAATGCTCAATGGGCTAGCAAGCGATTGCAGAATAAGGGTAGGAAATAATCATTTAGAGAGCTATACAAAGAATGATGCCTAAATCATTTTCCAGGTTCTGTCTTATCCAGAGATTGCTTCGACGGGTAATCAGAAAGGTTCTAGTGCTCTTAGTGAGTTTTTATCCAATCTCCTAATTGCAACTAGTTTTTTCTTTCTTATTTTTATTTTCTCTCTGACTCTCTCTCTCTCTTCAGGAGTTATATCAGATGCCATCAAGATTTTTCTTGGATTTTCCAAAGTTCCAAGATTAAATGCAGTAGTATTAATTGAATTAATGTCAAAATGAATGAATATATCATGATCATAAGAAATGAAATCATTAGAAATAATATATAAGTACGCAAAAACATTGTTCATCATATTACATAGCCAAAATGTTATAAGGAGTTTTCAAAATACAGAGACATAATACATAATATCTCCTTGTAGTCCTTGCAAAATATGCCGTTCCGGTGGACTGGACCCAATCACATATTCGGTGGGGGAACTGCATTGTAGCTCGGCTGCTTCTTTCTCTCCCTCTTTTCAGGGTCTGTTATCTGCTTTGTGTCAATAAGGTCCTGAATCTTGTTCCTCAGGGTTCGGCAATGGTCCGTCAGGTGCCCAGTATGTTGATGATAGGAGCAGTACTGGTCATCTCTATGCCCTGGTTGTCCCTGATTCAAAGCTGGCCTAGGCGCTAGAGGTTGTATCTTGCCTTCCTTTATAAGCTTTTCCAGCACCCAAGATAAAGAGCGACCTAAGTTAGAATAGTACTTCTGACCCTGTCCAACCCCGGTTGCTGAGACCTCGGCTGCCTTGCCATTTCTATTGTTGCTGCTTCCAGCTCCGCCTGATCTGTTCCCCGATTGATTTCCAAAGTTTCTCCCAGGAAAGCTATTCTGACTCGCCTTCTTTGCCAGGTAGGCCCCCTCAGCTTCTACACCAATATCTTTCAATGACTCCCAATCTCTAAGCCCTTTGAAGCTTAGCAGATCCCTCAGGTAAGGACAGGAATTTCTGATAAAAAGCCTAATTTGATCAGCTGTGTCAGGCTTCCGTTTTATTTCCATTACCCTGCTCCTCCACCTTGTGAGGTACTTATGGAATGATTCATCGGGCTTTTGCTGTAGAAGTTCAAGGTCTTTCAGGGTGACCTCCATTCTAGTACTGCAATCGTACTGTTTCATAAATTCATCGGTCAGCAGGTCCCAGTCTTCTTTACACCTTCGATCCAGCCCATGGTACCAATCCACTGCAGGACCCGACAGGCTGAGGCAAAAATACTCCACCTTTTGCTTCTTGCTCAGTCCTGTACCCTTCATCACTAAAGTGTACTGCTTGATATGTGCAGAAGGGTCTGAAGTACCATTAAACTTTGGCAGCTCAGGCATTTTAAATCTCTGGGGAAGCAATTCTTCATCTCCCAAATTTCTATCTTCAGGGTTGACCCCTTTTCCAGCTGACAACATCCGGGTGATGGCCTCAATCTGCTGTCTCATTGCCCTCATAGTTTCATCCTCCACCTTGGGTGCTCTACCCCTCGCAGGTTGGTGGGCTACTATGTCTTCGATCTCCTCTTCTTCTACAAAATCCTCTTTGGGATTATTAACCCTTGCCCTTCTTGGCTCAACGGGTGTGGCTTCGTTCTCATTAATAGGTTGGCGAGCAGCCACTCCAGCAAAGGGAGCCTCCCCACCAGCAGGCGGTTCAACTTGCCCACGAGGAGGGACTGCTGGTACTTATGGAGCAATGTGTGGTTGCAAAATAGGAGGTGTTTGTGCAGCGGGGGGATGGGTAATTCTTTCGGCCATGACACCCATCATGTCTAGCATTCGCCGTTCAAATTCATCCAACCTCCGGGCGAGGTCTTGAGTGGTTAGGTTTCCAGTTTCGTCCGCCATGGAGGATGAGGTACTAGATGTCGAGAATGGCTCAAGATCCCAATCGAGCACTAATTCGAGCAATCCAAAAGGCGAGTCTGTCCTTACTAATCGACCGTCAGGACCTCTAACCCACTTGGAAGAATCTATGATGGCTAAAAATTTAAATTGTTATTATGATGCGTGTATGGCAATATACAATGCATGATCGTGAATTATGCAGATTGAGTGAAAAAATCAATAAATTGTAATTATGTGATGCAATGCATGAAAACAAATATACACGTGATGGTATATGCGTGTGAAAAACAATATGCAGGCAAAAGGATATATACACACAATATGAAATGTATTTTTTTATTTTTTATATTTATATATTTATATATTTTTTCTCTTTTTTTTGACATGAATGACATGTGATGTATGTACATGTTGTGCAGCATTCACAGCCACATGCAAGCAGTTAGATCTTTCCAACCTTATTTCTCCCACACACGGGGTCGTGCGGTCTCTTTTTTAGGTGAACTTTATCCAAGGGTTAACGGGGAACCCAATGAACGCGTATAGTGCGCGGTGAAAAACCGACAACGTAACAACTGTTACTTTAAATCACATGCGCATGGATGTTTGGCCATTATATATTTAAACAATTCGATTAAATCAAGATGAGCCCATCGGGGCATGAAAGCTTTTGATGAAAATCATCTGATTCAATTGATTTTGTTCAATATATGACGGCCCAAATAGCAAGCACAGTATTATGGTACATTTCACCTAGTGAAAGTTTTTATTGCCATTACATGGGCTTCGGTCAAAAGGTGGTGTTACTTTAGGGCTACCCAAGCATGATCCCTGCCGACGGGTCTAGCTCATCACGAGCGTAACGACCGATCGGGTCACCATTTTATATACCACGATAGTACGAGGCTTGGGCTGGTAATTATCCTTAACACTTCCCCAAATTGAGTGAAAATGAGGTCGTGCTTCAGGAACGCACCGGGGCTAATAGAGAGACCAAACTAGCATATTCTAAAGCTCTAATGAGATGTAATGCAAATGAGAGAAAGCGAATTTATGAATTAAATTTTAACCATAAATGTTAAACGAGATATTTTCAAATTGAAATCTCAAACCATATCGTCCCTAGTGGAGTCGCCACTGTGACGCGTGCCGGATCCCCGCGACCGCCCCTCTGACCGCCCGCTCGAGGGCGATCGAGCAATTGTGGGTCCGTTGACGGCTTGAAATAAATTGCAAGTGCGTCTATGTTGGGCAACAGAGAGGTTTAATGGAGTCGCCACCCAATAGAACATTGGAAAAGTTTCTCTCGCCTCGGATAGCCTAAGACTGCGCTTAGTATCCATTTTGGGCCAGCTAAAGGGGTCTTGGAGGATAACCTCTCGCCCTAAAGAGCCTAGGATTAACGCTAAAGCCTCGTGACACAAGAGGTGTCTTGGAGGGTAAACCTCTCGCCTCTTTGAGCCCAAAGACCAGAGCTGGGCTCAGAATTTCTCATCTGTTTCTACCTCGGTTATTTTATGATCAAATTTTAATTATCATTGATTCGCTCTCTCTCCATACGATGCAATTTAAATTAAAGCGCATTCATCCATTTAAGAGCATAAAATAAAATAGCATTAAAGCATGAAATAAATTTACAATAATACTAAGGGCAGAATACAACCCTCGTTTGTAAATGTGCGATACATGCATAAAACGGGTTATTCATTAACAATGAGGACATTGGTCCTCGCATGCATTCATTATGAAAAATTTTTATGTGATGATTTTATTGAGTAAAATAGGACATTGGTCCAAGTTTTATTTAGTAAACATTTTATTTTGGTATAAAACATTTGTGTGGTGGTTCTTTTAAGCACAGTCGAAAAATCATTTATTATTACAGACCACAGATAAATAAAATAATATAAGATAATAATTACATATTTCTAAATAAATAAATAAATGAATACATAAATAAATAACTAAATTCTAACAATGATCAATGATGATAATAATAATAATAATAATAATAATAATAATAATAATAATAATAATAATAATAATAATAATAAAACATAAAATTAAATAATCACAAATCAATTAAATAATAAAATCAACATAAAATTAACACAAATTAGACAATAATAATAATAATATTAATAATAATTATTATTATTATAATAATAATATTAACATAACACAAAATACTAATAATAAACAAATTAAACAATAATAATATTAATGATAATAATAATAATAGAAAATATATAATAATAATAATAATAATAATAATAATACTAATAATAATAATAATAATATTAATAATAATAATAAATAAATATATAAAAAAGGGAAAAAAAGACTTACCGGTCGCCGGAGCTTCGCCGGAGGGGAGGTGGTCGACACCACCTATGCCGGAAGGTAGATCGCCGCTTGAGGAGCTCGCCGGAGCTGGTCACGCGTCGGAAGGAAGCGCCGCCTCGCCAGAAAATGCCTTGGAGCGTCGCGGGTCTTCTCCCTCACGTGCCGGCTGCCGGAGTCCGATGGGAAAACGGCGGCTACGACCAGATGCGCCCGGAGGTGGTGGTTCTTCCGGTGGGGCGCGTGCCGCCGTGTGCGGCGGTGGTTGGCCGGCGGAGCCCCCGCCACCTCCTCTCCTTTCTCTTCTTTTTCTTCTCCGGTTCCGGCGTCTGGTGCTCTCCCTGGTCTGCTCCTCTCTTCTTTCCTTATTTGGCTTTCTTTCTCTCTTTTCTATTTGCTTTCCTTTGCTCCCTGTTCTCACTTCGTACTCTCACCTTCTTGCTCTCACTCTTGCTCTCTATTTTCCTTTCTATTTCTTTGATTTTCTGGGTCCTTGCTCTCTCTGTGTCTTTCTTACTTGCTCTCTCTCTTTTCTTATGCTCCCCTCCTCTATTCTTTTCTTTTTTTTCTCTTTTCGTTTCCTTTCTTTTTCTGTGTTCCAATCCAAGAGCCCCCTCTCATTTTTCCTCATTCTTTTCTTTTTATACACCCTCAAATTAGGGTTAAGGGTCATCAATGTATTTTCCTCCTTAATTCCCTCCTTTTCTTCTTTTCTTAATTTTAATTAATTTAACTTAATTCAAATAATACACACATTAATTAATTTAAACATTACATGTTAATTAAACATTACACATTAATATAATTAATCAACTTAATATATAATTTATCTAATTAATTAAACATTTAATCCATGTAAATTATCACATATATATATATATATATATATATATATATATATATATATATATATATATATATATATATATATATATATATATTTATCTAATTAATTATACACTTTAAACTTTAATTATACATGCACTTTAATCACACAATAATATTAATTACTCAAGTAACTAACTACATTAACTAATTAATTTTTAATTTCACACACATATTTATATTTAATTTTTTTTCGGAGGGAATAATCAAGGATCAAAAAATCACCATTTTCATTTTATACCGGCCTCAGGACCCGGTGTCTACAGTTGCCCCCAATTTTGACAAAACTAGTGGTAGACACCTAGGTGAGCCAAAATTCAAAGGGGAGAGAGAGAGATACAGAGACACCTACCTGAGGCGGCTGTCTTATTGAATTGAGTGCTGTTTTTGTGATTGCAAAAGCGGTAGTGCCGTGATCGTGCTAACCCTCCATAGAGTGGTAGTGCCGTCATCGTGCTAGCCGTTCTGTTGAGTGGCACCCCCTGAGAGATCTTTGGTTGAGATCTGCCCCCTGAGAGATCTTTGGTTGAGATCTGCCCCCTGAGAGGTCTTGGGTTGATTATGTGCCCCCTGAGAGGTCTTGGATTTGATTATGTGCCCCCTGAGAGGTCTTGGGATGAGAACTGCCCCCTGAGAGGTCTTTGGTTGAGAACTGCCCCTTGAGAGGTCTTGGGTTGAGAACTGCCCCCTGAGAGGTCTTGGGTTGAGAACTGCCCCCTGAGAGGTCTTGGGTTGATTGTCTGCCCCCTGAGAGGTCTTGGGTTGATTATCTGCCCCCTGAGAGGTCTTGGGTTTGATAACTGCCCCCTGAGAGGTCTTGGGTTAATTATCTGCCCCCTGAGAGGTCTTGGGTTTGATTATGATTGATGTTTGGAATGATGTCGTCACTCGATTTCTGCCGATGTCCGCATCAAGTCTCTTTTTCTTCAAGACTTAGAAAGGCAGATATACAGAAAAAATTGTGAGTATGCACGTGAGATGCATGTGTATGCAGCAATGCAGTATAAAAATTCATCTAAGTGGATTTGGAGGCGACAACCGATTTGATTGCAATTTGCAGTAAGATCAGTGCCTTCTGGAATTGCCTTTGAATTTCATGCTCTTTGGGGATCATGAGGTTCTCCTCTGAAACCTGTAGTCATTATTTTAAGGTTGTGCGTCCCTTGTGGATTTTCACACTAGCTTTTCTTGACGGGAAATGCGTCCTTTCGGATTTTCACATGACCCTGTGCCTTATTTTTGCCTGGAATGGACCCAACCCAATCCAGCGGCTTTTTCTCTTTTTTTTTTCTTTTTTTTCTTCTTTTTTTTTAGGACAGACTGCCTGTTTCCAGGTTTTTACCCTGCCTTTTGAGCCTAACTTTTGTTTAGAGCGCCAATTATGGTTTTCATCTCTAACGGCCATTTTTTCTTTTTCTTTTTTCTTTTTGTTTTTCTTCTTTTTTTTTGTACATCAGATGAACTATTCTGGTTACATCAATACCATTGCATAAATGCACATATTTCAATTTGATTTCATAATATATGATCATTATTTGGCATTAATCTCAAGATACAAAACCTCATCCAATCTCGGGATGGATCTTGAAAGCATCAAACTCCTGTTATCAATCTACTCTCTTTTTGATTCTCATGATTGAATATTTTCTCTCTGCTCTCATTTAATCTTTTGAATGCAAATTCTAGAAGCAACGTCGGAGACGAGACTTAACTCGAATGCATGAATGCACTCATGGCTTCTCGCTTGAAGCTCAAGAAACACCATAGGCCTCTTCTTACGTACCAAACCTTTTTAGAAGGTCATCTCCGCTAATTGGATAAGACTGAACCCAAAATCAAAAGGTTTTACTTTGGTTGTAATATCAGGCTTAGGTAGATGGCTGTCAAAGAAAAATCAGGTCGCTAGAGAAAAATGGCCGCGATATTTTCTCGACTGACGGATGAACCGTTCTCGGCTTGTTGTGCATTTTCTAATGATGCAACATACCGCAAGTATACGGTGTACCGAAATAGTACTTTAGATATCGATCCCACAGGGAACGTGTTACACACTATTACTAATTGATTTTAATCTTGTTTACAATGATTAATTGATGGAAAAATGATTCTAAATTAATCTAACATGTAGCCTAACTAAATCAAGTTTGTGTGAATTCAAGAAGATAGAAAAGATTAATGATGCTAGATATAAAGATGGAACTTGAATTAAATGTTATTAATGATTTTAGTATTCTTTTCTTGTAAGCCAAGTTGAATAAATTTCCTACTTACTTTCTCAATATAAGTAAGACTGCCCAAAACATACACATACAAGTCTAATTCCAAACTTTCATTTAAGAACTAGATGATTATACATGTAAATCTTAGGAATAAAACACAACCTATAGCAACCATTTCAATATTATGATTTCTCAAACAATATCTTAATGATGAATTTCCAATTAGTTGTAAGAATAAATTTATTTCTCAATTAAACTCAAACTTATAATGATCATGAATAATGTACTAATGAGTAATTCTACAATTAAGAATACTTGAATTAATATGAACAATAAAATATTTAATATAAACATTCAAGTTCAGAATTTACATCATAAAAATTACAAAGAAGAATAAAAAGATAAGAATTGAAGAAGGAGATTTCTCAACCCTTTTCAAGTCACCAATTGGAGTCTTCTTCCTTGTATAATACCTTCTCTTCAACACATAAATTCTACTTAAACAAAACTAAAGAAAATTATTCTAACTTGCAGAAAAATATTCAAATGTTCAATTCTAAGTCTAACATCCCTAAATTACAGTTAAAATCAATATTTATAACATCAGCTCATGCCCCTTCAGATGCCCTTCTACAAAGGTTGTAATTGTTGGAGGAAAGATACAACTTTTCAAGTTCAAATTTGAACTTTAGTGTCTAACGGATCCCTCTGTCGCGATCGCGACGCCTGTCGCGCTCGCGATAGAGCACGCCTCTTCTTGCGCTAGCCTTTCCTCGCGTGTGCCTTCTCCGCGCCCTGTCGCGACCTCGCGACGTCTTCCCTTGGTCGCGACAACTCCTCTTTTCTTCTCTTTTCTCTTCTTCTCTTGATCCTCCTTAGCGCGCTCTGTCGCGCTCGCGCCTCCCATCGCGATCGCGACAGAGACTCTTCTACCTTAAGTCAATTCTTCTTCTTCTCCCATTTTGCTCCATATTTTCTCCATTTGTCTCCTACACACAAAACTTAACAAAACACATAAAACATACCTAATTCCTACAAATAAAAACACTCAAAACATTATTTATAATCACAAAGTATAGTTTAATTATGAGCTAATTAAGCTCATATCAAACCCCCACACTTAAACATTTGCTTGTCCCCAAGCAAAACACTTAAACAACACAAAAACAATACTAACACACTTAACACAATAAACACAATGAACACAACATGTTGGAGCTTACTTAGATATTTGACAATTATTTAAAAACACCATGCATAGAATTATCCTTCTAACACACTAACTTCAATAGGTAACCATTTAAACATTCCCATCATTCATTAAACTTTAACCATCTATGCACATTTGGAAAACCATGAAATGACAAAACACAATGATGTTTGATCTCAAGAAATCAAATATCTTAATACATGTAAGAGATTATTTCACACAAAGCATTGCCTAAAATAATTTTCACTCAACACTTATTTTGATAAACACTCAATCACTCAAGTGTATAAAGGTTAGTGTTTTCCCTCATTCCTTGATTATGCCATTACATACCATAAGCTTGTAAGTAGTAAAAATCTCCACTACTAGTAAAAGGTAGTAAAGAGGATCAAAGGGTCTTAAAAGGGTTGTAATGTGGCTTAGGTTAGGGTAGGAACTTTTGGATTTAAGTAGCTAAAATTGTGTAGAGAAAAACATCAATATAACATAGGAGATTTAACCAAATAGCAACAAGCATGATATTTTTAATCAAAGTCCCTTCTTAAGAATATAAATTTGCTGCTATTTCTCAATTTATACTTACTATTTTTTTTCTATTTTCTTTTTTTTTTCTTAGGACAGCAAGAGAATTTAGTGTGGGTGCATTTTAATGCTCCATCCTCACATAAGTAATTTAGATGTACATCTTGCTAATCCCATTTTTCTCTTTTATTTTACTTCTACTAGCAGTTGGAATTCTAACTTCGAAAAGAAGGACTTTGCAATTGCAACTTTTTATTAAATTCATGCTTTTCAATAACAAATATATCTCCCATGCTATATCAATCCTAATCCCTCCACAATAGGGTAATTAAAAAGAAATTAGGCCTTGTTTAAGCAAAAGTTTGGTTATTAGTATGTTAAACACGAAAAACAGATATAGGCTCAAAATTGGCTACCTAAAGTCTCAAAAGGTAAGGAATTTAAAAGTAAAGCCAAAATAGGTTCATTCTAAATGCCCTTATCATATCCCGTGTACATCCTCTACTAAAATGTAATCTCGAAATTTACTACAAACAAGTTCTAGAGGATATGGCATAATAAGGCTCTCATACAAGAAAAATTTGTGTATAAGGCTTCAAAAGCTCACATGGCTATAGTTAAACTATAATAGGCAATAAGTTGGCAAAACAATCTTAATTTACATATAAAAAGATATTTAACTTAAAAAGAACCTACACCAAAGTGTTTTGCTAAGTCATACCCTTCACTATGTACAACAAAAAGCTAAAGGAAAACAAATAATGAAAATGGTCCAAAAAGTTACTATCTATGCTAATGGTCAAAAACATAAAAACTATACATGGCTATATTCTCAAATATTCATCAAATACTAAGCTCCAAAACAAAATGGTATTGTAAAACAACCTAAAATAATCTAAAACAATACATACCTAAATCTAGCAGTTCATGCAAACACAAGCTACTTTACCTACACATATGATAACAAATATATACATAAAAACAAAACACAAACTTCCCCCATACTGAAAAAAACACAGGGTCCTCAATGTGTAAAAAGGAGTAAAGTACATAACAAATGAACAGAAAAAACACAAAGAAAAACAAAAACAAAAGAAATAAAGAAAAGTATAGGAGACAAACTTCAGAAACTCGCACTTGGAGAGCTGGGCGGAGTTGGAGACAATTCTACATTCTGCTTTCGGAAGAAACTTAAGAGCTTGCGCCCCAAATTCTTTTGATTTTTCAGCACATGCCTCACATCCGTCTCAAGAACATCCCTCCTAGCTGCCATACTCTGATTGGTGGCCTCAATACCATCCAAACGATGCAAAATAGGCTCAATATCCACAACAGCTCCTCTAGTACTCCTCCTCCCTGCATCATCAGCACCAACAGCCGCCTCGTCCTCACTTGAGGAGTCATGAGCAGGAGCGGCAGATGCTGACTCACGTGCCCTATCACGGGGCACACTTGGTCCAGCCACATTAGGGTCATCCCTATTTGATCCACCTGCACATCTATCAACAAACTTTGGGGGCCAAGCTCCCTTGGTTAAAATATTAGCTCTACGCAAATATACCACATCCAACAAAGGAATTGTTTCTTTTTCTTCCATTATAAAATTATGCAAATCTCCCAAACATCCCAAAATAATACCGGTTACCATATGACACATACCCACAGATTTACTACGGGCAGTAGACGCATGATAAAGGCCATCAAGTATAAAATCAATCGAATCAGGTGTTTTGTTAGATTGCAGTAAATCTAAAACAAACAAATCCTTTGTTTGGACCTTAGTACTCTCTACTCTACCAAACATGGCATGACAAAGAAATTTATGAAAAATCATTAAAGTATTGTCCTTTATCTGCCTATTAGTAGAATTTTTGTTATTAAACCTGTCAAGTCCTGATAATCTATTCCACACAGGTGTTGGATGGAAAATATGGGAATCAAATCTTTTACCATTCAAAGGAAAACCAAACCAGTTATGCAAATCATTAATGGTAAAAATATATTCAATATCCTGGTGCCTAAATTTCATCGAATCCCTACCTTTATCCACATATTCTAATGTAACAAAAAACTCTAGAGCCCAGTCCTTTCTAACAGGTAAAGAGTACGTAATAAATTTCCCCCATTTCATGTATCGCAGGAAATTATTAATTTCATCATTTAAACCCATGGTATTCAGAATAGCAAAATCTAAACCCCACATTCCCACATACGATTTTTTAGCAAAATAGGCAAATTTCACACCCTCTTCTTCAGAAAAAATTTTAAAAGGGCATTCAAACCTGTTTTGAAGAATCAAAGAATCAAGCGTGGGTTCCTCTCCTTGAGCGCTGGTTTCTCCAATTGGGCGTTTCCCCTGACTTTTATCTCCAACATGCTTTGTTCTCACCATTTTGAAATCACTTTACCGTTGGTTGAATCAAACAAAGAACAAAAAGAAACACAAGTAGAAGAAGAACAGGAGTCTTAAGAACAAGAAATACGGAGGTTAGATGAAGAAGTTAGAGAGAAAATCGGGAGGAAGTTAAGAAGATAAAAACGAAATTAGAGAGAAGATAATGAAAAGGCAAGAGAAAATGAAAAAGAGAGAGTAGTTAGGGTAGATAAAAGAGAATTTAAGGAATTAAATGTGAGTCTAACGGTAGGTTTGACCGAAAAATTCAATTGCCGCGTTCTGTCGCGACGTCGCGACATCGTCGCGATCGCGACAGAGAGCAAATCAACAATTTGAATTTCGCGATAAACGTCGCGTCATCGCGATAAATTTTCCCGCTCTCTATCGCGACATCGCGACAACGTCGCGATCGCGACAGAATGTAATTTTTATAAATCAAAAATCAAACTATCGCGATCACTCGATCTGTCGCGCCGTCGCGATGGAGTCTAAAACACCCTTTCCTCATTCTGTCGCGCTCGCGACAAGTTCGCGCTCGCGACAGAAAGTAATTTTTAAAATCACATTTTATTTTCCTTTCACAAACAACACACAAAAGTATATAAAATAAATTGACATATGAAAAACATCTGTGGAACAAAAATAACAACATTATGACATATAAATATCACGCATATAATAAAACAATTAATTAAAAAGAAAAGTTAAAATAAATAACCATCAAATCACTTTTAAGGAAAGAAATGAAACCTCCCTTCCATGAAATGTTTCCTCCAAATACACTTTACACCTTTGACCATTGGCTTTAAATAACTCATTTTTATTATTTTTAAGTTCCAAAAACCCTTGATCAAAAACTTGGGTTACTTCAAAAGGTCCACTCCATCTTGATCTTAATTTTCCCGGGAAGAGTTTCAATCTAGAATTATACAATAAAACCTTGTCCCCAATTTGAAAATTTTTAATTCTTATATGTGCATCATGCCACTTTTTAGTTCTTTCTTTATATATCTTAGCATTCTCAAATGCAAGAAGTCTTAATTCATCTAGCTCATTCAATTGTAAACATCTTTTGACACTTGCATCTTTAAGATCATAATTCAAAGTTCTAATGGCCCAATATGCTTTGTGTTCTAATTCAACAGGTAAATGACATGCTTTTCCATAAACCATCCTATATGGTGTCATTCCAATTGGAGCTTTAAATGCAGTTCGATATGCCCACAAAGCATCATCTAATTTATGTGCCCAATCCTTTCTAGAAGTAGAGACTGTTTTTTCTAATATCCACTTTAACTCCCTATTGGACACTTCCACTTGACCACTTGTTTGTGGGTGATATGGTGTAGCTACCCTATGATGAACTCCATATTTTTGCAATAATAAGTCAAAAGAACGGTTAATGAAATGCTTACCTCCATCACTTATGATGGCTCTTGGCACTCCAAATCTAGAGAAAAGCTTCTTCAAAAATTTTATCACCACCTTTGAATCATTGGTTGGTGTGGCTTTGGCTTCAACCCACTTTGATACATAGTCGACTCCAACCAAAATATAGTTTTGACCAAAAGATGTGGGGAAGGGACCCATGAAGTCAATCCCCCATACATCAAACACTTCAACTTCCAATATATTATTCAAAGGCATTTCATCTCTTTTCCCAATATTACCAGCCCTTTGACATTTATCACATTTAGCTACATACATTTTTGCATCATGAAATAAAGTTGGCCAAAAGAATCCACATTCAAGCACTCTAGATGCAGTTTTATTGGCACCATTATGACCAGAATATAATGCACCATGACAATGCATCAAAATGTTTTGATACTCCTCCTCACTTACACAACGACGAATTATACTATCCCCACCTATCTTAAACAAGTAAGGCTCTTCCCAAAGATAATTTTTAACATCACTAAAGAATTTTTTCTTTTGTTGCCATGTCAAATTTTCAGGTACAATTCCAGCAGCAAGAAAGTTAGCAAAATCAGCATACCAAGGCTCATGCATATTCAAAATTGACATCAAGGCTTCATCCGGAAAGGATTCATTAATTTCAATACCATCACCTAAAGTTTGTTCATTGTTTTCTAACCTAGACAAATGGTCAGCAACAAGATTTTCACTTCCCTTTTTGTCTTTAATTTCAAGGTCAAACTCTTGCAATAACAATACCCAACGAATCAACCTAGGTTTAGCATCTTTCTTTGCAAATAAATACCTCAATGCAGCATGATCCGTATAGATTATGACTTTAGAACCCAACAAGTAAGATCTAAACTTATCACATGCATACACTACAGCTAACATTTCTTTTTCTGTTGTTGTATAATTAATTTGAGGAGGAGACAAAGTATGACTAGCATAATAGATCACATGCAAATTCTTACCATGTCTTTGACCTAATACACAACCCACAGCAAGATCACTTGCATCACACATAATCTCAAATGGTAATTCCCAATTAGGAGCAGCAATTATAGGAGCACTTATTAGGGCCTTCTTTAAAGTATCAAAAGCATGCATACATTCCATAGAAAATTCAAAAGAAACATCCTTAACTAATAAATTAGTTAAAGGTTTAGCAATTAAAGAAAAATCCTTTATAAATCTTCTATAAAATCCAGCATGTCCAAGAAAAGATCTAACCCCCTTAATTGTAGTAGGTGGAGGTAATTTCTCAATTAATTCAGTTTTTGCTCTATCAACCTCAATACCCTTACTTGAAATTTTGTGCCCTAAGACTATTCCTTCATCTACCATGAAATGGCACTTCTCCCAATTAAGAACCAAGTTAGTCTCTTCACACCTAGCCAATACTTTATCTAAATTTTGTAAACAAAGCTCAAATGAATCCCCATAAACCGAAAAATCATCCATGAAAACCTCCATTATATCCTCTATCATATCTCCAAAAATGGAAGTCATACATCTTTGAAATGTGGCTGGGGCATTACAAAGCCCAAAAGGCATTCGCCTATAACCAAAAGTTCCATAAGGACAAGTAAATGTAGTTTTCTCTTGGTCACTAGGGTAGATAAAAATTTGGAAATACCCTGAATATCCATCAAGAAAACAATAATGAGAATGGCCAGCAATTCTTTCAAGCATTTGGTCAATGAATGGTAAAGGAAAATGATCCTTTCTAGTGGCCAAATTAAGCTTTCTATAATCTATACATACCCTCCAACCTGTGGTGGTTCTAGTTGGAATTAAATCTCCATTCTCATTCCTTACTACGGTCATACCCCCTTTCTTTGGAACACAATGTATTGGACTCACCCAATCACTATCCGAAATAGGATAAATGATTCCAGCATCTAGTAATTTAATAACTTCCTTTTTGACTACCTCTTTCATATAAGGGTTAAGCCTCCTTTGTCTATCAGCTTTTGGTTTAAAATCATCTTCCATATTTATCCTATGCATGACAACATTAGGACTAATACCCTTCAAATCAGATATTTGCCATCCAATACTTTTTATCCTTTTCCTAACAACTTCTAATAATGCATGCTCTTGTTCTTTATTGAGTTTATTAGAAATAATAATCGGCAAAGTATGATTAGGTCCAAGGAAAGCATACCTCAAATGACTAGGTAATTCCTTTAGATCAACGTTTGGTGGACTTTCAATGGAAGGTGGTAGAGGTGCTTCATTACGAATAAGAGGTTCACTTCTAACACTTTCTTGCTCTACCTCTTCATGAACTTCTTCTTCCATTTGGACTTCCTCTTCATCTGCATTTTCTAAGACTTCCACAACACATGCATCAATGACATCTATTTTCATGCACACATTTTCATCCATTGGGTATTTTAGTGCCTTTTCCATGTGATATTCAACACTATCTTCCCCTACTCTTAAGACTAATGTGCCCTCATAAACATCAACTAAAGCTCTACCAGTCCTCATGAAAGGTCTACCCAATATTAAGGGACATTTCTCATCATATGCAAAATCCAAAATGACAAAATCAGCGGGCAAAATAAATTTATCCACTTTTACAAGTACATCTTCAACTATTCCATATGGTTTCTTAATAGATTGATCAGCTAGTTGTAAAACCATGGAAGTAGGTTTAACATAATCTAAACCCAACTTTTTAAAGATTGAATAAGGCATGAGATTAATACTTGCCCCCAAATCACATAAACACTTAGGAAACTCTTTATCCCCTAAGGTACATGGAATTGTGAAACTACCATTATCTTTAAGTTTGGTAGGCAAATTATTTGTAATTATAGAACTACATGCTTCAGTCAATGCAATAGTGGATATATCCTCCCAACTTCTTTTCTTAGAAATTAATTCTTTTAGAAATTTGGCATAGTTAGGAATTTGTGATATGGCTTCAATAAAATTCAAATTAATGTGCAAATGCTTCAATTTATCCATAAAAGATTGAAATTGCTTATCTTGGTTTTGTCTCTTCAGGCGTTGCGGAAATGGTGGACTAGGTTGAAAATTTTTGGAAGAATTTGCTTTAGATGCCCCTTCTGTCGCGACCGCGACAGGTGTCGCGATCGCGACAGAAGACTCTCCTCTTGCTGTCGCGCTTACGTCTGGTATCGCGCCCGGAGTCGCGCCTGCAAAATTGGTTGGCTTCTCCTCTGTCGCGACCGCGACAGGCGTCGCGCTCACGACAGAAGACTCATTCTTCTTTTTATTTTCCTGAAATTCTCCATTTTTGTTAGTAATAACAAATTCATTGGTGTAAGTTTTACCTGACCTCAAATTTATGGCTTTTAGATGTTCCCTTGGGTTCTCCTCCGTATTACTTGGTAAAGTACCTTGTAATCTTGAAGGTAAAGCCTTTGCTAGTTGCCCAATTTGCACTTCTAAGTTATGAATGGATGAGGCTTGATTCTTTGTGATCTGATCAAACTTATTTTCCAACCTCTTTTGATTCTCCTCTTGCGAATTAAATTTCATATTAATCCCTTCTAAGAACCTATCCATTTTAACCTCCAAGGCCCCAAACCTATCTTGAGGTGGTTGAAAACTTACTCCTTTATTTTGATTACTACTATTCCCCCATGAAAAGTTTGGATGGTTCCTCCATCCAGGGTTATATGTATTGGAAAATGGATTACCTCTTCCTTGCCCTTGAATAAAACTAACTTGCTCCTCCGTACTATTAATGCCTAAATTACATACCTCACTTGGATGTCCTTGTTGTCCACAAATATTGCATCTATTTGGTTGACTACCTCCCATACCAAAATTATTTAGTTTGTGAGTCAATGCTTCCACTTGTGCTTGCAATGCAACTACTGAATCAAGTGCGTGAACTCCTCTCACATTAGTAGAATTTGAATCTCTACTTCTCTCGGTAGGCCACATGCAGTTGTTCATGGACATCTCCTCCAATAATTCAAATGCCGCTTCAGTAGTTTTCCTCATCAAGGAACCTCCAGCAGCAGCATCAATAGTTCCTCTTGTGGTATGAGTAACTCCATTATAGAATGTTTGCATCAATAGCTCTCTAGGCAAGTTATGATGTGGACACATCCTTTGCAATTCCTTAAATCTTTCCCAAGCCTCATATAATGACTCATTTTCATTTTGCACAAATGTAGTAATATCCTTTATGATTTTTGCAGTTTTGGCCAAGGGAAAATATTTTGATAAAAATGCTTGGGCCAATTGGTCCCAAGTAGTTATAGAACCCCTTGTCAAAGAATTCAACCAAGCCTTTGCTTTATCCTTCAATGTGAAGGGAAAAAGCCTAAGCTTGATTGCATCATTTGAAACCCCATTTATCTTAAAGGTATCACAAATCTCAAGAAAATTTGCCAAATGAGCATTTGGATCCTCATTTGCCAAACCATAAAATTGTATACTATTTTGAATCATTTGTAATAATGAAGGCTTAATTTCAAATTGATTGGCATTTACCGTTGGTCTTACCACTCCTTGTTGAGCACCACTCAATGCAGGTGTGGCAAAGTCCATCAATCTTGGTGGATTTTCATCAGCCATCCCAATTGATTTCCTATTTTTATTCTTCTTTTTATTTGATTTTCGGTTACTTAATAAAAACCTCTCAATTTCAGGATTTATAGGCTCAAGCTCTTCTAAAGAACTTCTTGTACTAGGCATGAACTTCTCAAATCCTGTAAAAACAAAACACAAAATTAATTTAACATACAAACAAATTAAAACAAAACAAAATATTGTAATCCAAAATCATAAATCAATTTTTATAATGGCAAACAACCGTTCCCCGGCAACGGCGCCAAAAACTTGTTGTGCATTTTCTAATGATGCAACATACCGCAAGTATACGGTGTACCGAAATAGTACTTTAGATATCGATCCCACAGGGAACGTGTTACACACTATTACTAATTGATTTTAATCTTGTTTACAATGATTAATTGATGGAAAAATGATTCTAAATTAATCTAACATGTAGCCTAACTAAATCAAGTTTGTGTGAATTCAAGAAGATAGAAAAGATTAATGATGCTAGATATAAAGATGGAACTTGAATTAAATGTTATTAATGATTTTAGTATTCTTTTCTTGTAAGCCAAGTTGAATAAATTTCCTACTTACTTTCTCAATATAAGTAAGACTGCCCAAAACATACACATACAAGTCTAATTCCAAACTTTCATTTAAGAACTAGATGATTATACATGTAAATCTTAGGAATAAAACACAACCTATAGCAACCATTTCAATATTATGATTTCTCAAACAATATCTTAATGATGAATTTCCAATTAGTTGTAAGAATAAATTTATTTCTCAATTAAACTCAAACTTATAATGATCATGAATAATGTACTAATGAGTAATTCTACAATTAAGAATACTTGAATTAATATGAACAATAAAATATTTAATATAAACATTCAAGTTCAGAATTTACATCATAAAAATTACAAAGAAGAATAAAAAGATAAGAATTGAAGAAGGAGATTTCTCAACCCTTTTCAAGTCACCAATTGGAGTCTTCTTCCTTGTATAATACCTTCTCTTCAACACATAAATTCTACTTAAACAAAACTAAAGAAAATTATTCTAACTTGCAGAAAAATATTCAAATGTTCAATTCTAAGTCTAACATCCCTAAATTACAGTTAAAATCAATATTTATAACATCAGCTCATGCCCCTTCAGATGCCCTTCTACAAAGGTTGTAATTGTTGGAGGAAAGATACAACTTTTCAAGTTCAAATTTGAACTTTAGTGTCTAACGGATCCCTCTGTCGCGATCGCGACTGTTGTGCATTTTCTAATGATGCAACATACCGCAAGTATACGGTGTACCGCAATAGTACTTTAGATATCGATCCCACAGGGAACGTGTTACACACTATTACTAATTGATTTTAATCTTGTTTACAATGATTAATTGATGGTTGAATTAGAACTACTTAATTTAAACCTAAATTATGTTTATCAGAAGAAGATAAATAGTTTATGAATGAAGAACTAAACATAATGAATTTGACCCATCATTTTGATTTACATTTATTCATTTTTCATGCAAGCCAAGTTAGAATAATTTTTTAACTCACTCTCTCGACATGAATTAAAATGCCTAAAACATACAATTAAAATTCTAACTCACAACTTTCATTAATGAATTAGAGGTTTCTAATTACATATTTTAAGAATAAACACTAACCTATAGCAATTATCTCAATATACCAATCTCTTGAATATATCTTAATAATGAAATTCTATTAGATGTCAGATAAAGCAAACTCTCGAATTACTTTAACTTGTAAAGATCAAGCAAAAGATACTAATAGAAAATCTACAATGAAAGACTATTAAAGTAGATGAAAATAGAAATAATCATAACATACAAATTCATTAAAATGATATTCATAGAAATATTGGAGAAGAATTAGAAATAAGAGAATAAGATAGAAGTTCTTCAACCCTTTTTCTCAAACTCTTGCAATAGATTTTCCTTCTCCTTAATCTTCTTCTTCAATACATAAAAACTAACTAAGAAAATAAAACTAAAGGAAATACAGGAAATTGATTAACTAAAATTTTATCTAATATTATTGTCTCCTCTTGTATATTAAAAACTACAGTTAAACTACATATTTATAGAATATAATTGAAAGCTTGTGTCCCTAGAAGATGTCCCTTGGGAATAATTGCAACTTTGGGTGAAAATATGTGACTTTTGAAGTGATTTTTGGCCCAAAACCGTCCAACGGTCGCCACTGTCGCGCTCGCAACGGTGTCGCGATCGCGACAGAAAGCGCTTGCCCATTTCTTCCTTCTTTCCTCTCTTCGGTTTTCTCTCTTCGGTTTACGCTTCCCTCTCTGGCCAATCACGTCGCGTGACCTTTGCTCACGCCGTGCCTTCTTCGCGTGTGGCGTGACTGGCGCTCACGCCTTGCCTCCTCTCTTCTCCTTTCTCTTCTTTCTCTTCTCTCCTTTTCCCTGCCTCTCTGTGGCGTCACGTCGCGTGATCATTGGTCACGGCGTGACCTTTCTTCTTTCTTCTTCTCTTTCCTTTCTTTGCTGGCTTCTCTTCTTCTGTCACGTCACGTGACCTTGGCTCACGGCGTGACTCGTCCCTCTCGCAGCTCCTTCTTCTCTTCTTTTCCTCCTTCTTCTTCATTCTTCTTAGCAAGTCACGTCTCGTGACTCATGGTCACGACGTGATCTGCTCCCCTTCTCGTGACTTCCCACTCTATATCTGATTTTCTCTTCAATTTGTACCTAAAAACAACAGTAAACAGCATAAAACACTCAACTGATAAAAATAAACATAAACTAATATATCACATCAAATTATACACACAATTACATAATGAATTACACAAACTCACACAAAATAAATACATAATTATACTTCATTTTAGCTCCTATCAAATTCCCCCACACTAAACCCTTGCTTGTCCTCAAGCAAGATCAAAGAAATAAGAAAATTTAATAACCAGTAAAATTACTACAAAACACTGTTATTTAGCACATGTAATAGAATTGAAAAGAACCAAAATATCTCATACACTCATAATAAAATCAGTAAGTCAAAATTTAAAAGTATGCATCCCAAATTCAACAAATTATTTAACTTTACTAATGCCAACATAAAGAGTATGAAGTCTATTAAAAACTAAACATGAACTAAAGAAAGAAAATTAATCATAAAGTTAAAATTCTCAAACAACTAGCTGCATTTAGGACTTTTTAAGCTCACTTACCCTTAATCCAATCTCATGGCATTTTTAGACTTTGCTTTTTCTTTTTCTTTTGATTTTTCTTTTTGATTTCTAGCAAGAGAAAGTATATGGGTGCGTTTTACGCTCCATCCCATATTTTTGCAATTTTTGATATATATCTTGCTTTTCTTTTTGTTTTATGACTTTAGTGGGTGCATTTTATGCTCCATTCCACTTTTAACTTTTCTTTTTAAATTTTCAAGTCCTCATCCATTATTGAAAAGAAATAAGGGCAAGTATTATGGCTATAGTTTCCTTAAACAACTAGAAATTGAAAATTATAAACTAAATGAGTAAATTCTAACTTTAAAAACATGGTTAGTTAGAAAGACTAAATAATCTATAATGTTGAAATAAGTAAAACAAAATAACTTTAAAAACTTAAAATACATGCTAAAAATTTTTGAAAAACTGATAAAAAATGAGTATAAAAAATAAATGTCTTAACAACCTATATAATATACCAAATAAATAATGCTTCATAATAAAATTTACTAAAAAGCCTAATTGAAATATAAAAACACACAAACAAAAATAATCATGCACTTAACATACATAATACCTACACAAACTCACAAACACAATCACAACACACAACAAATAACACAGTCACTCCCCCACACTTAGAACCAACATTGTCCTCAATGTGTAGGAATGACACACAAAAACAAGTAAAAAGAAATAAATGAAATGAAAAGAAAGAAAACTCCCCTATTATGGTGAAGGTGGAGGCGATGGAACCACAAAACCCGATTGAATTAAGAAGTTATCAAACTTGTACTCCAGCCTCCTTTGACGTCGCTCAATGGAAGATAATTGCTCTTGCATATTAGATAGCATTGAGGGAATGTTATGGCTGGATGAGCCAACTTCAGGAGCAGCAGCTACAGCAGGTGGAATATCTGCCATCTCCTCATTTTCACTTTCCTCCTCCTCACCTTCTTCTTCTTGTTCCTCAACTTGAGGCGCAACATTTCTAGCAATATCCCTCCAACATGATCGAGCACGTGCCGGAATTTCCTGAAAATTATTGCCAACAACCTCTCCACGAACTAACATAGTTTTATTAAAATACTGGCAAGGAAAAACTCTATAATAAGCATCAAGATCAGCATTTAAATTAGTTGCAATACTAGAAATAACATGCCCATGTGTTAAAGGCGAATCATGTTTATGTACACATTGCAACAATTGATTTACTATCCAAAAAGGCCAACATACGTCCTTGCGTTTATGTACACACCACATCAAAAACAACTCATTATATGAAACTCTATTGAATTCGGACCTATTAAAAACTAAAGACGCTAAAATCCTATGCAAAATCCAATATCTTAAATCTTTAATAAACATGGATTTAGCATCCCTAGCCTTATAACGTGTTTGCAAATCAGTCAAAAATGTCCAAAATTCATGTGGCTTAAACGATTTAGGTGGCTCGGTCAAACCAGCTTGAGAAAATCTAAATATCCTATTCATCATAAAATATGTCAAAGTGTAAGGTATACCAGCCATCCTAAAGTCTAACCAATTCTCATTATCATCATTTTTTTTCAATGTGGTATAGAATTCTAAAACTAAATCAGGACGCACATTTGCATGCATAGAAGCAAATTTAAATAACCCACATACCCTTAACATATCATTAACTACTTCTAACATACCAATTTGATTAAGTAAAGAGTCAGGAAAAAACTTACAACGCATCAAATACCTATTACGAAGTAGTAAATACTTACTGCCCTCGTCTACAGAGAAAATGGGAAATAGAGCACCATAGTGAGAAGCAATGTTCACCACTTCAACTTCCTGCTCTTCTGGGTCAGTTCGGGGAACAGTGGGATTCTTTGTCCTTACCATTTATAGATGTGTTGGGTAAACAGACAATGATAAATATAGAGAAGTAAATCTGAAAACAATAGGAGAAATTAACAAAACCAAATACACAAAACCAAAACTAAATAGATAAACGAAACAGTAATAGAAACAGAGAACAAATTATAAACGAAATGTGATTATGCATGAACATACAGAAATTAAATGGGTTTAGGGAAAGAAGAAATGAAAAAGAAAAATGAAAATACATTAACAAACCTGTAAAGAGAATGCAAAACCCGAAATCCCTAAATCAAGCTTTACTTGAAGAAAATAGAAGAGAAATAGAATACTAAAATTGAGAACAAGAAAAACGAAAGACAAACAGAGGATGGAAAGTCGAAAAATCTCGGTGGAAGAAAAAAGAAAAGAAGAAATGAAGAAGAAAAATTTCTCGTGAGTGTCTGTATCTCGTGACCAGCGTGGGGCAAAATAAAACTGAAGAGTTAAGTGAAATAGAAAGAGAAGAAAATGAAGGGTCACAACTTTTAGGGTTTTAAAATTTAAATTCCCGCTTTTAAAATTTTTATTCTTTTCTTGTGTTTAAAAGCTTAAATGTTTAATTAAAGTAATGTAAATCAGAAAAGAAAAGAAAATAAAACCAAAGAATAAGTAAAATCAGAAAATAAAAGAAAAGAAAAGAAAGAATTTAAAGCTTACCTGATATACCCCTGAATGGAAAAACACCATCACGACGTGAACCAACGTCACGTCGCGTGACGCTTCCTGCTTACCTGGGCGAAGAGCTTCCAGCGAAAACCAAAGAGCGTCACGTCACGTGAAGTAGCATCACGGCGTGACGCTTCGGCCTTACCTGGGCGAAGTCCACTCCATCTCACAGATCAGCACGTCACGTGAAGATGCATCACGCCGTGCGCCCTGCAGAAATTTCTCGCTTGTTTTTGCTTCATCGCCTTCTGTCGCGATCGCGATACTTGCCGCGATCGCGACAGAAGCCAACGTCTTCATAAAATTTTTATTTTCTTAATTTTTTTCTTCTTTGCTTTTTTTTTTTTTTTTTTTATTTATTTATTTTTTAATATATTTATTAAACAAATCTAGTCTTACTAAATTAGCTGTGAAAAAAAATAAAAATATTAGTAACATGAAAATCTAGAATACAAAAATAAACTATATAAACAAATTTAAAACAAAGTACAAAACATAAATAAAAACAATAAAACTAAGTAACCTAAATAAAAGAAATAGACAAATCATGGCTTAATAGTCTCCCTAGGATTTTCTTCAGTATTACTTGGAAGGCATCCTAGATTCCTAGAAGGTAAACAATTAGCAATTTGGCCTATTTGAACCTCAAGATTATGAATAGAGGCTGCATGATTTTTAGTGATTTGATCAATTTTTGCCTCAAGTTTCTTTTGGCTTTCATCTTGAGAATGCATCTTATAATTAATTTCTTCAATAAACTTTTCAATTTTACCTTCAAAGGCACCAAACCTATCTTGTGGTTGTTGATATCCTACTCCCCTATTTTGGTTATTAACATTATTATTCCCCCATGAAAGATTAGGATGATTTCTCCAACCAGAGTTATAGGTGTTAGAGTAAGGATTTCCACGTCCTTGACTTTGAAGAAAATTAACTTGCTCTTTATTAGCTATGCCTAAAGTGCAATTACCACTATCATGCCCATTATGACCACACACATTGCAAGCATTTGATACATTACCTCCCATGCCTAGGCTATTTACTCTATGAGTTAAAGCCTCAACTTGAGCTTGTAATGCAACCATAGAATCTACTGAATGTATCCCCCTAACATTAGAATTATTATACTCTCTTACTCTTTCAGGAGGCCACATACAATTATTCATTGCCATTTCTTCCAAAAGCTCATATGCTGCATCAATTGTTTTTCTCATTAAAGATCCACCGGCAGCAGCATCAATAGTACCTCTTGTAGTAGGATTCACACCATTATAGAATGTTTGCATCAATAATTCTCTTGGCAAGTTATGATGTGGACACATTCTTTGCAATTCCTTGAATCTTTCCCAAGCCTCATATAATGATTCATTTTCATTTTGAACAAATGTAGTAATATCCTTTATGATTTTTGCGGTTTTGGCCAAGGGGAAATATTTTGATAAAAATGCTTGGGCCAATTGGTCCCAAGTAGTTATAGAACCCCTTGTCAAAGAATTCAACCAAGCTTTTGCTTTATCCTTCAATGTGAATGGAAAAAGCCTAAGTTTGATTGCATCATTTGAAACCCCATTTATCTTAAAGGTATCACAAATCTCAAGAAAATTTGCCAAATGAGCATTTGGATCCTCATTTGCCAAACCATAAAATTGTATACTATTTTGAATCATTTGCAATAATGAAGGCTTAATTTCAAATTGATTGGCATTTACCGTTGGTCTTACCACTCCTTGTTGAGCACCACTCAATGCAGGTGTGGCAAAGTCCATCAATCGTGGTGGATTTTCATCAGCCATGATAATTGATCTCCTATTTTTGTTCTTCTTTTTATTTGATTTTCGGTTACTCAATAAAAACCTCTCAATTTCAGGATTTAAAGGCTCAAGCTCTTCTAAAAAACTCCTTGTACTAGGCATGAACTTCTAAAATCCTGTAAAAACAAAACACAAAATTAATTTAAACAAATAAACAAATTAAAACAAAACAAAATATTGTAATCCAAAATCATAAATCAATTTTTATAATGGCAAACAAACGTTCCCCGGCAACGGCGCCAAAAACTTGTTGTGCATTTTCTAATGATGCAACATACCGCAAGTATACGGTGTACCGCAATAGTACTTTAGATATCGATCCCACAGGGAACGTGTTACACACTATTACTAATTGATTTTAATCTTGTTTACAATGATTAATTGATGGTTGAATTAGAACTACTTAATTTAAACCTAAATTATGTTTATCAGAAGAAGATAAATAGTTTATGAATGAAGAACTAAACATAATGAATTTGACCCATCATTTTGATTTACATTTATTCATTTTTCATGCAAGCCAAGTTAGAATAATTTTTTAACTCACTCTCTCGACATGAATTAAAATGCCTAAAACATACAATTAAAATTCTAACTCACAACTTTCATTAATGAATTAGAGGTTTCTAATTACATATTTTAAGAATAAACACTAACCTATAGCAATTATCTCAATATACCAATCTCTTGAATATATCTTAATAATGAAATTCTATTAGATGTCAGATAAAGCAAACTCTCGAATTACTTTAACTTGTAAAGATCAAGCAAAAGATACTAATAGAAAATCTACAATGAAAGACTATTAAAGTAGATGAAAATAGAAATAATCATAACATACAAATTCATTAAAATGATATTCATAGAAATATTGGAGAAGAATTAGAAATAAGAGAATAAGATAGAAGTTCTTCAACCCTTTTTCTCAAACTCTTGCAATAGATTTTCCTTCTCCTTAATCTTCTTCTTCAATACATAAAAACTAACTAAGAAAATAAAACTAAAGGAAATACAGGAAATTGATTAACTAAAATTTTATCTAATATTATTGTCTCCTCTTGTATATTAAAAACTACAGTTAAACTACATATTTATAGAATATAATTGAAAGCTTGTGTCCCTAGAAGATGTCCCTTGGGAATAATTGCAACTTTGGGTGAAAATATGTGACTTTTGAAGTGATTTTTGGCCCAAAACCGTCCAACGGTCGCCACTGTCGCGCTCGCAACGGTGTCGCGATCGCGACAGAAAGCGCTTGCCCATTTCTTCCTTCTTTCCTCTCTTCGGTTTTCTCTCTTCGGTTTACGCTTCCCTCTCTGGCCAATCACGTCGCGTGACCTTTGCTCACGCCGTGCCTTCTTCGCGTGTGGCGTGACTGGCGCTCACGCCTTGCCTCCTCTCTTCTCCTTTCTCTTCTTTCTCTTCTCTCCTTTTCCCTGCCTCTCTGTGGCGTCACGTCGCGTGATCATTGGTCACGGCGTGACCTTTCTTCTTTCTTCTTCTCTTTCCTTTCTTTGCTGGCTTCTCTTCTTCAGTCACGTCACGTGACCTTGGCTCACGGCGTGACTCGTCCCTCTCGCAGCTCCTTCTTCTCTTCTTTTCCTCCTTCTTCTTCATTCTTCTTAGCAAGTCACGTCTCGTGACTCATGGTCACGACGTGATCTGCTCCCCTTCTCGTGACTTCCCACTCTATATCTGATTTTCTCTTCAATTTGTACCTAAAAACAACAGTAAACAGCATAAAACACTCAACTGATAAAAATAAACATAAACTAATATATCACATCAAATTATACACACAATTACATAATGAATTACACAAACTCACACAAAATAAATACATAATTATACTTCATTTTAGCTCCTATCAGCGACGCCTGTCGCGCTCGCGACAGAGCACGCCTCTTCTTGCGCTAGCCTTTCCTCGTGTGTGCCTTCTCCGCGCCCTGTCGCGACCTCGCGACGTCTTCCCTTGGTCGCGACAACTCCTCTTTTCTTCTCTTTTCTCTTCTTCTCTTGATCCTCCTTAGCGCGCTCTGTCGCGCTCGCGCCTCCCATCGCGATCGCGACAGAGACTCTTCTACCTTAAGTCAATTCTTCTTCTTCTCCCACTTTGCTCCATATTTTCTCCATTTGTCTCCTACACACAAAACTTAACAAAACACATAAAACATACCTAATTCCTACAAATAAAAACACTCAAAACATTATTTATAATCACAAAGTATAGTTTAATTATGAGCTAATTAAGCTCATATCACGGCTCAAAAGTATTCTTGAATTTGGACTCGATAACATTCTAGCTCCTTGAGATCAGAAGGGCAATCATTGAAACTAGTCAATTGGTCACCATTTTGAGCTCTCTTTTTTATTCTTCTTTCTTTTTTCTTTTCGTTTTCTTTGCTTATTTTTCTTTCATTTTTCATTCATTTTTTCTTTTTGGATTTTTCGCTTTTCTTTTTCTTTTTCTTCTTTTTGCTCTCGCTTCTCTTTTCCTTTTTTTTTGAGCTCATGCCTTTCATGCATGACTAAACCCTCTTTTCAAAGTCTGAACTTGCTCTTATCAAGGCAATTTTTTAATAGTCCAAAGAATTGTTCAAATGTACATCAATCAGTTTTAGAGCGGCCACTCTTCTAAGGGGAAGCCAAAATCATTTTAGGCGAGGGGATAGTTTTAATATGTGTAACAACAAAATTGGTACGCATTCAGCATACCTGCATAAATGCTCAATAGGCTAGCAAGCGATTGCAGAATAAGGGTAGGAAATAGTCATTTAGAGAGCTATACAAAGAATGATGCCTAAATCATTTTTCAGGTTCTGTCTTATCCAGAGATTGCTTCGACGGATAATCAGAAAGGTTCTAGTGCTCTTAGTGAGTTTTCATCCAATCTCCTAATTGCAACTAGTTTTTTCTTTCTTATTTTTATTCTCTCTGACTCTCTCTCTCTTCAGGAGTTATATCAGATGCCATCAAGATTTTCCTTGGATTTCCCAAAGTTCCAAGATTAAATGCAGTAGTATTAATTGAATTAATGTCAAAATGAATGAATATATCATGATCATAAGAAATGAAATCATTAGAAATAATATATAAGTACGCAAAAACATTATTCATCATATTACATAGCCAAAATGTTATAAGGAGTTTTCAAAACAGAGACATAATACATAATATCTCCTTGTAGTCCTTGCAAAATATGCCGTTCCGGTGGACTGGACCCAATCACATAGTCGGTGGGGGAACTGCGTTGTAGCTCGGCTGTTTCTTTCTCTCCCTCTTTTCAGGGTCTGTTATCTGCTTTGTGTCAATAAGGTCCTGAATCTTGTTCCTCAGGGTTCGGCAATGGTCCGTCAGGTGCCCAGTATGTTGGTGATAGGAGCAGTACTGGTCATCTCTATACCCTGGTTGTCCCTGATTCAAAGCTGGCCTAGGCGCTAGAGGTTGTATCTTGCCTTCCTTTATAAGCTTTTCCAGCACCCAAGATAAAGAGCGACCTAAGTTAGAATAGTACTTCTGACCCTGTCCAACCCCGATTGCTGAGACCTCGGCTGCCTTGCCATTTCTATTGTTGCTGCTTCCAGCTCCGCCTGATCTGTTCCCCAATTGATTTCCAAAGTTTCTCCCAGGAAAGCTATTCTGGCTCGCCTTCTTTGCCAGGTAGGCCCCCTTAGCTTCTACAGCAATATCTTTCAATGACTCCCAATCTCTAAGCCCTTTGAAGCTCAGCAGATCCCTCAGGTAAGGACAGGAATTTCTAATAAAAAGCCTAATCTGATCAGCTGTGTCAGGCTTCCGTTTTATTTCCATTACCCTGCTCCTCCACCTTGTGAGGTACTCATGGAACGATTCATCGGGCTTTTGCTGTAGAAGTTCAAGGTCTTTCAGGGTGACCTCCATTCTAGTACTGCAATCGTACTGTTTCATAAATTCATCGGTCAGTAGGTCCCAGTCTTCTTTACACCTTTGATCCAGCCCATGGTACCAATCCACTGCAGGACCCGACAGGCTGAGGCAAAAATACTCCACCTTTTACTTCTTGCTCAGTCCTGTACCCTTCATCACTAAAGTGTACTGCTTGATATGTGCAGAAGGGTTTGAAGTACCATTAAACTTTGGCAGCTCAGGCATTTTAAATCTCTAGGGAAGCAATTCTTCATCTCCCAAATTTCTATCTTCAGGGTTGACCCCTTTTCCAGCTGACAACATCCGGGTGATGGCCTCAATCTGCTGTCTTATTGCCCTCATAGTTTCATCCTCCACCTTGGGTGCTCTACCCCTCGCAGGTTGGTGGGCTACTATGTCTTTGATATCCTCTTCTTCTATAAAATCCTCTTTGGGATTATTAACCCTAGCCCTTCTTGGCTCAACGGGTGCGGCTTCGTTCTCATTAATAGGTTGGCGAGCAGCCACTCCAGCGATGGGAGCCTCCCCACCAGCAGGCGGTTCAACTTGAACCCGATGAGGGACTGCTGGTACTTATGAAGCAATGTGTGGTTGCAGAATAGGAGGTGTTTGTGCAGCGGGGGGATGGGCAATTCTTTCGGTCATGACACCCATCATGTCTAGCATTCGCCGTTCAAATTCATCCAACCTCCGGGTTAGGTCTTGAGTGGTTAGGTTTCCAGTTTCGTCCGCCATGGAGGATGAGGTACTAGATGTCGAGAATGGCTCAGGATCCCAATCGAGCACTAATTTGAGCAATCCAAAAGGCGAGTATGTCCTTACTAATCGACCGTCGGGACCTCTAACCCACTTGGAAGAATCTATGATGGCTAAAAATTTAAACTGTTAGTATGATGCGTGTATGGCAATATACAATGCATGATCGTGAATTATGCAGATTGAGTGAAAAAATCAATAAATTGTAATTATGTGATGCAATGCATGAAAACAAATATACACGTGATGGTATATGCGTGTGAAAAACAATATGCAGGCAAAAGGATATATACACACAATATGAAATGTATTTTTTTATTTTTTATATTTATATATTTATATATTTTTTCTCTTTTTTTTGACATGAATGACATGTGATGTATGTACATGTTGTGCAGCATTCACAGCCACATGCAAGCAGTTAGATCTTTCTAACCTTATTTCTCCCACACACGGGGTCGTGCGGTCTCTTTTCTAGGTGGACTTTATCCAAGGGTTAACGGGGAACCCAATGAACGCGTATAGTGCGCGGTGAAAAATCGGCAACGTAACAACTCTTACTTTAAAGCACATGCGCATGGATGTTTGGCCATTATATATTTAAACAATTCGATTAAATCAAGATGAGCCCATCGGAGCATGAAAGCTTTTGATGAAAATTATCTGATTCAATTGATTTTGTTCAATATATGACGGCCCAAATAGCAAGCACAGTATTATGGTACATTTCACCTAGTGAAAGTTTCTATTGCCATTACATGGGCTTCGGTCAAAAGGTGGTGTTACTTTAGGGCTATCCAAGCATGATCCCTGCAGATGGGTCTAGCTCATCACGAGCGTAATGGCCGATCGGGTCACCATTTTATATACCACGATAGTACGAGGCTTGGGCTGGTGATTATCCTTAACACTTCCCCAAATTGAGTGAAAATGAGGTTGTGCTTCAGGAACGCACCGGGGCTAATAGAGGGACCAAACTAGCATATTCTAAAGCTCTAATGAGATGTAATGCAAATGAGAGAAAGCGAATTTATGAATTAAATTTTAAACATAAATGTTAAACGAGGTATTTTCAAATTGAAATCTCAAACCATATCGTCCCCAGTGGAGTCGCTACTGTGACGCACGCCGGATCCCTGCGGCCGCCCCTCTGACCGCCCGCTCGAGGGCGATCGGGCAATTGTGGGTCCGTTGACAGCTTGCAATAAATTGCAAGTGCATCTATGTTGGGCAACAGGGAAGTTTCATGGAGTCGCCACCCAATAGAACATTGGGAAAGTTTCTCTCGCCTCGGAGAGCTTAAGACTGCGCTTAGTATCCATTTTGGGCCAGCCAAAGGGGTCTTGGAGGATAACCTCTCGCCCTAGAGAGCCTAGGATTAACGCTAAAGCCTCGTGACACAAGAGGTGTCTTGGAGGGTAAACCTCTCGCCTCTTTGAGCCCAAAGACCAGAGCTGGGTTCGGGATTTCTCATCTATTTCTACCTCGATTATTTTATGATCAAATTTTAATTATCATTGATTCGCTCTCTCTCCATACGATGCAATTTAAATTAAAGCGCATTCATCCATTTAAGAGCATAAAATAAAATAGTATTAAAGCATGAAATAAATTTACAATAATACTAATGGCATAATACAACCCTCGTTTGTAAATGTATGATACATGCATAAAACGGGTTATTCATTAACAATGAGGACATTGGTCCTCGCATGCATTTATTATGGAAAATTTTTATGTGATGATTTTATTGAGTAAAAATAGGACATTGGTCCAAGTTTTATTTAGTAAACATTTCATTTTGGTATAAAACATTTGTGTGGTGGTTCTTTTAAGCACGGTCGAAAAATCATTTATTATTACAGACCACAGATAAATAAAATAATATAAGATAATAATTACATATTTCTAAATAAATAAATAAATGAATACATAAATAAATAACTAAATTCTAACAATGATCAATAATAATAATAATAATAATAATAATAATAATAATAATAATAATAATAATAATAATAATATTAATAATATTAAAACATAAAATTAAATAATCACAAATCAATTAAATAATAACATCAACATAAAATTAACACAAATTAGATAATAATAATAATTATTATTATTATTATAATAATAATATTAACATAACACAAAATACTAATAATAAACAAATTAAACAATAATAATATTAATGATAATAATAATAATAGAAAATATATAATAATAATAATAATAATAATAATAATAATAATAATAATATTAATAATAATAATAAATAAATATATAAAAAAGGGAAAAAAAGACTTACCGGTCGCCGGAGCTTCGCCGGAGGGGAGGTGGTCGACACCACCTATGCCGGAAGGTAGATCGCCGCTTGAGGAGCTCGCCGGAGCTGGTCACGCGCCGGAAGGAAGCGCCGCCTCGCCGAAAAATGCCTTGGAGCGTCGCGGGTCTTCTCCCTCACGTGCCGGCTACCGGAGTCCGATGGGGAAACGGCAGCTACAACCGGATGCGCCCGGAGGTGGTGGTTCTTCCGGTGGGGCGCGTGCCGCCGTGTGCGGCGGTGGTTGGCCGGCGGAGCCCCCGCCACCTCCTCTCCTTTCTCTTCTTTTTCTTCTCCGGTTCCGGCGTCTGGTGCTCTCCCTGGTCTGCTCCTCTCTTCTTTCCTTATTTGGCTTTCTTTCTCTCTTTTCTATTTGCTTTCCTTTGCTCCCTGTTCTCACTTCGTACTCTCACCTTCTTGCTCTCACTCTTGCTCTCTATTTTCCTTTCTATTTCTTTGATTTTCTGGGTCCTTGCTCTCTCTGTGTCTTTCTTGCTTGCTCTCTCTCTTTTCTTTGGCTCCCCTCCTCTATTCTTTTCTTTTTTTTCTCTTTTCTTTTCCTTTCTTTTTCTGTGTTCCAATCCAAGAGCCCCCTCTCATTTTTCCTCATTCTTTTCTTTTTATACACCCTCAAATTAGGGTTAAGGGTCATCAATGTATTTTCCTCCTTAATTCCCTCATTTTCTTCTTTTCTTAATTTTAATTAATTTAACTTAATTCAAATAACACACACATTAATTAATTTAAACATTACACATTAATATAATTAATCAACTTAATATATAATTTATCTAATTAATTAAACATTTAATCCATGTAAATTATCACATATATATATATTAGTAGCTAATTAGCAACTGAAAAGTTTCCGTCGCAAATTTTAGTCGCTAATCTGTGTTTTTTTTGTAGTGCGCGGGGGAAGAATTCGAGTATTTCCTGCCCCCACTCGGGTCGGGTCCCCACCGGGGACGGGGAATTTTCGCTCCATGCTCATCCCTACAATTTATAAAACATAATTTCATTATTTATATTATATATAAAAGTATGAAGTAACTAAATTAATCCTTTATTTAAAAAAAAATCAAGTTTCTTAAGACATAAAATGAAAACAATTTTATGAAGTAAGTTATTTTAATTTTAATATTTAAAATTAAGATTTTTTTAAATATTAGAACTAAAATTACTGAATAAACATGAATTTAGTATTAGATGTACTGATGTGAAGTCATTCAGCTTGAAATATTTCATAAAATGCCAAGTGGAACTTTGAAAATATACCATATGAAAATGACGTATTTATGATTTTCCACTAAAATAATTTTAGTTTCAAATATTAAAGAGTTTCATTTTTTTGTGAGATGATATTATTTCTATGACCAATTGTCATTGTTAAAGTATAAATTAAATGAGTTTGAAGGAAATTAATTACAAGAAAAGACATAAACTTGCACAGCTGTCAGAATGTGTGGTAATTCAAAAATAATCTGCGTTCTGACCGCATCCTCTTGAACTTTTGCAGATCACGAACATTCAGGTTATTTGATAAATTTCTTATAAATTTATACTATATTTAGCAATGGTGTTGACTGCCATTTTTAACAATAATTATCCCAATTTTACCTGTATAAAAAGCTACCCCACTTACCTCATAATCCACACAATCTTCTTCTTCCTCTCTCATACGTCATATCCATCATGAAAACCATGCAGTTTCTTCTAACCCTAATCTTAATTTCTGTCCCCAGTGCCTATTTTGTTCAAGCAAACAACAGCACAGGCTTTACATTAGACATAATCCATAAAAACTCTGTCCAATCTCCAATTTCAAAGAAAAAAACTCCATTGGAGCATTTTAAGGCTGGAATTGAACGCGGTAGGGAACGTGCTCGCCGCCATCTTGCAGCGACCACCGGAGGAATGCCTAAATCAGACGTGTTGCCTGACAGTGGAGAATTTGTGCTAAAACTCCAAATGGGTACTCCTCCAACAGACATGTATGGGATTTTTGACACAGGAAGTGACCTTTTTTGGATGCAATGCCAGCCTTGTGAAGTATGTTTCAAGCAAGTTCATCCAGTTTATGATCCCAAATCATCCTCTACATATGCTGACATTGATTGTAAGTCACCAGATTGCGGCCTGGGCCCATCTAATTGCGAAACAGGGAAGTGCACGTACAGCTATGCCTATGGCGATAATTCTGAAACCAATGGTGTTCTTGCAAAAGAAACCATAAATTTTGGCGGGACGATTGTAAAAGACATAGTTTTTGGGTGCGGACATAAAAACACAGGAATTTTTAATGAGAATGAGACGGGTATGGTTGGATTAGGAGGTGGGCCATTCTCACTACCGAATCAAGTTGGTGCAAAATTAGGGACTAAAAGATTCTCGTTTTGCTTAGTCCCATTTAAAAGTGACCCTAAACTTGTAACCAAAATGTATTTTGGGGCTGGTAGTGAAGTTACAGGGCCAGGTGTTGTGACAACTCCTATAGTGGACAGTGGGATGCCAACATTTTACCATGTTACATTAAATGGAATTAGTGTTGCAGGTAAACTTTTGCCTTTCAGTTCATCAGGAAAGACTACGCCCGGGAATTCATTTGTAGATTCAGGCACACTGCCAACCATGTTGCCTAAAGAGTTCTACGATAGACTAGCTGCAGCAGTACAAAGTGCAGTTAAATTGACACCATATAAAGATCCCGAATTGGGGCCAGGCGGGCTTTGCTATCAGACCACAAGTATGGCTAAGGATGCACCGGAGGTTAAGTTCCATTTTCCAGAAGGTGAAGTTCCTTTGGTGCATAACACCATTTTCATTTCCCCTAAAGATGGTGTTCATTGCTTAGCTTTCTCTCCCACTGGTGAGGGTGATGATCCTAACGTTGGTATTATTGGTAATTTTTCCCTAGCCCAACTTAGAACAGCATTTGATCTCGACAAGAAGACTATTTCCTTTAAGCAAGTTGACTGCACTAAAGAAGCTGCCTAGTTCTGATTAGAGATCAACTTCTTATTATTCGTATCGTTATAAAGCTTCCGCGATTTTGAAGAAGTTTTGTAATTTTTATATATCATTTTTTGTGAGGTATATAATAATCTAATAAGTTTTAATTTAATAGCATTGATTTTGTTTTAATACTGTGATCATTTTAAACTGTTGTTATTAAGACATATATTGCGATCAATATTTATATATAAACAACGTAATGCAAAGATGATATATGCTTAAGAATAATATTTTAAATGATATTCCCTAAATTCATTTTTATTTATTATTTTTCAGTAAAATTCAAATTTTATTTATTTGTTATTTTTAGATTTATAATGAAATTTATTTTTCTTTTTCCAGTTTAATTTTTTTCAATAAAAGTTGACGAATTAAATTTAAACTTGTATATTAAATTACTCAATTTTATCCTATATTTAAACATAATTAATACTCTTTAATTCTAATGAAAACAACAAAAGTGATAAATAAAAAAAATAGAGAGAGTAACTCTTTTTATAGGTTGAACTTAGTTCAGCAATAAATTATTTTTTAAAATAATACCACCTAATATAATCTTGATATTAGTAAATTTATTTTGGAAAATTTTACTTTCAAAATTTAAATTATCTATTTCAATTATATATCCATTGTAATAAAAAAGAGAAATAAGCGACTTGAATCTATCAGAATAAATTGTTCTTCAATTATTTAGTTTGAAGTCAGTATTATTTTTAAGGAAAATTGACTATTTTGGTTCAATTCAATTTTCTAGTTCAAAAACCGCAAAATAACCAAACTAGCCAATTTATTAAGGATGATCACAGGACGGGGCGGGGACGGAGAGTGGCTCCCCACCTACTGCCCCGCCCAGGGGAGGGGATTCCCCGTCCCCGCCCTCGTTGGGGACGCGGGGAAAAAATTACCCCCGTCCCCGGCCCCGTTGGGATCCCCTTCCCCAACAAAAATATCTAACTCCAATAAAAATTTTCGATTCTGATGGAGATTTTTGACCCGAATAAAAAATATTTCACAAAATTTGCTTTGCAAAATTTAATAATTGATTATTTAAAATTAAAAATATCTCATACAATTTAAATACAAATATTTATAAACATTTCATTCAATTAAAATACAAATATTTGTAAATATTTTATACAATTCAAATATTAATAATATCATTTGAAAAACTTATACACCAATAAATATCAATTTGAAAAATTTAATATATATACATATAATTTAATATATATATATATATATATATATATATAATAAAATATTATTTTTTTGGGGCGGGGACCCTTTTCCCCGTCCCCGCCCCGAATTTAAAGACGAAAATTTTTTTCTCCCTGGGCGGGAGAAGAATTCGGGGATTCCCCGCCCCCGTTCGGGTCGGGTCCCCACCGGGGACGGGGAATTCCCCCATGATCATCCCTATAATTTATAAAAAATAATTTTCATTATTTATATTATATATAAAAGTATGAAGTAACTAAATTAATCCTTTATTTAAAAAAAAATCAAGTTTCTTAAGACATAAAATGAAAACAAGTTTATGAAGTAAGTTATTTTAATTTTAATATTTAAAATTAAGATTTTTTTTTTTAAATATTAGAACTAAAATTACTGAATAAACATGAATTTAGTATTAGATGTACTGATGCGAAGTCATTCAGCTTGAAATATTTCATAAAATGCCCAGTGGAACTTTGAAAATATACCATATGAAAATGACGTATTTATGGGCCTGTTTACTTACAGAAAATAGTTTTCTGTTTCCTGTGTTCTATTTTTTTAAAAAATTGGAATATTATTTTCTGTAGAAAATTTAGAAAATGTGTTCATTTATCAAAAAATAGAAAACTGTTTTTCTAGAATCAGAAAATGGAAAATTGAGAAAACATGTTCATTTAATAAAAATGGAAAATGTTTTTTAAATTAAAAAAATTGAATATGTAATATTAAGAGAAAAAATTTATGCTCTAATTTTTAAAATTCGAACAGTACATATATATACATATAATTAAATTATATGTGTATCAATATGATATCATTTAAACTAAATTTTTATAAATTGATGAACATTATTTAAAAAAAATGACAATAATAAAAAAAATAAATTTCTAATTTCTATTATTATTATAATCGTTCCACAATTGATCAGCAATTGTCTCTCTAACTATTCCCATTTGCATTTGTTGGAATAAATCAATATTAATACCTTCATGCAGTACTCTAGCAATGACTTCTTCAGATATTGTTAAATCTTCTCTACCGTATGATATAAACAATTGATCGGCTCTATCTTCTATTCTGATAAAATTATGCAACGTGCAACATGCAATGGGAATAAGCTTTTGTCGACGTAAAGGATAGTTTGGTATTGATTTCAAAATTGGAAATCTAGCCTTTAACACTCCGAATGCCCTTTCTATTACATTACGTAAAGATGAATGCCTCTGATTAAATAACTCATATTTTCTTGTAATTCGTCCTCGCCCATGAAAGTCATTTAGATGATATCTTTCACCGCGATATGGAGCCAAAAATCCCGGTATATTGGGATAACCAGCATCCACGACATAATAATAATCTACAAATTAATATCTATGTTAATCAAATGATAATAACATAAATATATATTAAGGAAAAAATGTTAATAAAAACTCTTACCGCCACTTGGAAGGGGAAAATTATTTTTCCGTCTTGTTAATGCATCAAGAAATACTCTAGAATCATTTGCTGTCCCTTCCCATCCAGTGTACACAAATGTAAATAACATATCGTGAGAACATACAGCCATAACATTTTGTGTTACAAGTGTTGCTTTTCTACCACGAAAAGTCTTTTGTTTAGAAGCCGGTGACCATGCTGCCACATGAGTACCATCTATTGCACCTATGCATTTCTTTACCAGACAAAAATAAAATATTGTAACTTACAGTTAATAATATATATATGTAGCATTATTATATACTATAAAATAACAAAATTATAATATTTTAATAATATATTATCTTATCTCAAAATATGGATACCATCTGGGATTGCTTTGAATTTCTGGCTGCACAGGAAATCTATTCACATGTTTGATCAAATGCGTACCTAAAGTAGCCAATGCTCTAATTACCATCTTGCACCATTTATGAACAGTAGCAAGTGAATGTTGATATCGTTCCGCTATAACCCTTTGACGAAGATTATGATATAAAACTGATAAACCCATAGCCACTCCTTCTTCCACACTCACTACAAGAAAATACAAGTTTCCCGACGGAAATTACCGACGAAAAATTTGTAATTTCCGTCGGGAAAAAAAAATGCCGACGGAATATTTTCCGTCGGCAATAAACGCGTAGGGAATTTATCCCGACGGAAAATTCCGTCGGTAATAATTACCGACGGAAATTCCATTTCCATCGGTAATTTCCCGACGGAACGGTGAATTCCGTCGGTAAATAATTCCCGACGGAATACACTATTCCGTCGGTAATTATTTACCGATGGAATAGTGTATTCCGTCGGTAATTATTTACCGACGGAATTCACTGTTCCGTCGGGAAATAAATCCCGACGGAATAGTGTATTCCGTCGAGAATTTTTTGCCGACGGCATTCCGTCGGGAATTATTTACCGACGGTCACTATTCCGTCGGTAATCCGTAGGCAAATTAAAAAATTTTTCCCCCCTTAATTAACAATTATATTTTTATAATCCAAATTATAACCTGTAAAATTAATTGCAAAATAATGAGCAAATGAAAATGATATCTAAATTTTAATATACAATAATAGTCGAATTTAATAATTGTACTAGTTATAAAGTTAGTAATTATGTAATAACATAATATCCATGTCTAATACAGAATCAAAACTAATTAAGCTGATGGCGGCGGCGGCTGAGAAGTACGATCGGACTGCTGCGATGACACCATACTCTTCAAATTTGCCATCTCATTGCGCAGCTCAGATATGTAGTCGATAGATTGCTGCCATCGAGTCTGTGACTGATGCAATTCAGATCTCAGCTCATGTACATTATTCTCAAGTTCATGGACTCGCCTGGATTCAGACCGTCTATGTGATGCGGCAGTACTTGAACTTGAGGCATGCGAGTGACAGGATTTGGCCAAAGAACCTAAGCCAAATATCCGTCCTCTCTGGTCTCTACCACCAGACACGTCACAATAAATTTGATTCACATCAACATAATCAGAAGTCTGTGAGCGTTGCTGAATTGCATCTTGAACTTATTCCTGTCGTAGGACAGATGTTTTACAATAAGTAACGATTAATAATAAGTAATATTTAAAATTTGTAAATTATAGTAACTTGGACATACATGTAAAATCCTTGACCGATCATTGACGAACGTTTGACCATCATGCTTGTTGGTGTGGGTGTGTAAAAATACCTCACCATAGGTAGCCGGTCGACCCATCGATGCTCCCTGTAAACATAAAAAAAAAATTAAAGATGAACTATAATTTATTGACTATTCGTACAAGTTTTTACTTAAATTTCGGCAGAATTTCCCTTATATTTGGAGCATACCTCCTGTATACATAGACAAAAGAACACTTCAAAATCCAACATTCAACAACAAACCAAACTCATCAATCAAGTAACATTCTCATCCTCCTTTATGATAATGAGATAAAATTCAGACATCTTAACCATTAATTATAGCAGTAAAAGTAATATTTTGTAAAGTTTTTACTTAAATTTTGATAGAGTTTCCCCTATATTTGGAGCATACCTCCTGTATACATAGACAAAAAAACACTTCAAATTTCGAAACAACGATACAATCCAACATTCAACAAAGCAAACTCCTCACACAAGTAACATTCCCATCCTCTTCTATGGTAATAAGATAAAATTCAGACATCCTAACCATTAATTACAGCAGTAAAAGTAATATTTTGTAAAGTTTTTACTTAAATTTCGGCAGAGTTTCCCCTATATTTGGAACATACCTCCTGTATACATAGACAAAAAAACACTTCAAATTTCGAGACTACGCTACAATCCAACATTCAACAACAAAGCAAACTCCTCACACAAGTAACATTCCCATCCTCCTCTATGGTAATAAGATAAAATTCATATATCCTAACCATTAATTACAGCAGTAAAAGTAATATTTTGTAATACTTACAAGTCTATCTGCATGTTCCCGATGCGACAACGATCCTCCAGTATGCAAGCATGAACTGAGTCCATCGGGTCCTCCCCGTCTGTTACTAGAATTCTGCGATGCGACGGAAATGGCTTCAGGGGTCGTCCAATACTGTCTCCAATGTGCCCATATATCTTCGGTCATGTAGGGAGGTCGGACACCACCATTTTTTATCAAGCTGATTAAATCTCTGTAACGTGCCCGCGCACGACTCTCCCACACTGAAGGCATGATATCGTCCAACGCCGAATTCCAATAACATTGTTTCTTAAGAGACAGACAGAACAAAAAAAACTTTTATGTAAGCAAGTGTAAAGTATAATTTGTTATGTAACCGACTTTATCATAAATGTTTTACCTTGAATTCTTCGAAATAAAAATTCTTTGTTTCCTCTGACACATTCTTCCAGGCAAACCCATCGTATTCAATTCTGTTTTTGAAAGAGGTTGTCATTATACGTGAACACCTTCCTGAAGGATTCAATCTAAGATAAAACATAGTAAATAATGTTAGTACAAGTAATAACTGTCATTGAAATCATAATGAAGTGAAATATTAATTACTTACTCCTTAGCTGTGATATTGATGTATATTCTTCCATCCTCTCCAATTGAGCCAGGCGTAGGCTCTTCCGCTTGTTCTGTTCCCAACCCCTGAGCTGGCATAGACTCTGGGTGTGCCATAGGAGTGGAATCAGTGGAAGGAATGGTAGATGGTGCATCAGAGATGGGCGGTGATGCTGCCGCAGCCTCAGTGCTGGCATTATTCCCATGCGATGGGGATCCTCCAGTACCAGTACTGTCATCGCCATCATGCAACCTGAGACGCGGAGGAATCGACGTTCTCTTCTTTCGCTTAAACATTTTTCAACCTGCCATTATAAGAAAAATGCATATTGTCAAATAATAGAAAATAATTACATTGTAATAAGCATATTAAATTAATATCCAAGTCAGTGCAATATTAATTGGTCTCACATGATAAGCAAGTAGTTAAACAAATTATTCGCTATCGTCACTAAGCTGTAAATCGTAATTCAAATCATCCTCATTTTCTGATGTATAAGAGGAAAATTCTGGCTCGTCATCAGATCCATCGCCAACCAAAGTTTCTTCATCATCCTCACCATCAATGTCAACAAATTCATTGTCCGCATAGTTCAATGGTTCGTTATCTTCAAAATGCAGAGAGTTGTTGATTTCATGAACTTCCGGTTCTTCCTCCTGAAATGCATCATTATTTTCAGAACGTTCACTTTGTCCGGCGCCTTTCCTTTCATAAATGCCTCTTGGTTTGACTTTGCATGCTGCAAACCATTCCGATCTGTCTCGCTTTACGCTTGGATAGGAGACATAATATACCTGACCCATTTGCATTGCCAACACAAATGGTTCAAAGTTCCTCAATCTTCTACGCTGGTTGACTTCAACTAAATTGTATCTGGTATGTATTTTTGTTCCCACGTTAATAGTTGGATCATACCATTCGCACTTGAATAACACACAACGTTTTATTGGCAACGCGGGATACTCGACTTCAATTATATCAACAATTTGCCCATAATAATCCATCAACTCTCCTTGAATGCAAACCCCACTGTTTACCGTTTCTTTGTTATGACCGTGACTCTGTGTATGAAATTTATATCCATTCACGAAATACACCGAAAATGATTTAACATATCGCAAAGGTCCTTTTGCAAGATCAGTGATGTAGTTGTTGTCAATTGCATTTGTTGATGCCTACATATTCCAATAAGCTAACATCAATGCAATCTTATATTTCATATATTCATGTATGTATGGACATATATGGTGAAAATCACAACTTAAATATGTCTTGAACCAATCATGAAAGTGCTTTTCGACTTCCTTGTTCACCTCAGTTTCATTTTTCTTAGGCATTAGCTCCCGTATCCATTCCTCAAATAATCTAAAATGCCAATATCAATTTATATATTACACTCTTTACATAGTAAAACAATATATCACAATGTAGCGTATATATTAACCTTACCTAACATAAGGACGAACTTCCTCGCAATTCAATAAAATATAACTATGGGCCGCTATTAATTCATCCTCTGTTAGCATTTTCCTTATTGAACGGCCATGTAAACGCCCAGGATATGTAAAAATGGATAAGTTTCCGTCCTGATTACTTGATGCCCCGCCATCATCATTACGTGGTACTTTCCGCTGTCTCGTGTGTATATGAGGCTCAAAATAATGCGAACAAAAAGTACTTGCTTCTTCGACCAAATAAGCATTACATATTGAACCTTCAACTCTAGCTTTATTTTTGACGTTCTTCTTCAAGTGAAACAAATACCTACATGATATATCTTAATACCATTAATTAGCATACAAAGGTATAATATAATTACAATTGAAGGTCATAGATAGTTACCGCTCAAATGGATACATCCAACGATATTGAACCGGACCAGCGAGTTTCGCCTCATGTGCTAAATGCATGGGGAGATGCTCCATACAGTCAAAAAAACTTGGAGGAAATATTGCTTCAAGTTTGCATAGGATTACTGGAATTTCTATTTCCAATCTTGCCATATCTGCCGCACTTATCTCGCAGGACGTTAATGTTCTGAAAAACATACTTAGCTCTGTTATAGCTTCCCACACTTTTGTCGGCAATAACTCTCGAAATGCTATTGGGAGTAGCCTCTGCATGAAAACGTGACAATCATGACTTTTCATCCCGAATAATTTGAACTTTCTCATGTCGACGCACCTTGCCAAATTGGAGACGTAACCATCCGGAAACTTTAGTCCTTTTAACCAATCACACAAAACTTCCTTTTGTTTTTTGTCCAAAGTGTAGCATGCTTTGGGATATTTTCCGGTTAAAAAATCTTTATCTAACTCGGGCCTTCTACATAACAACTTTAAATCCGCTCGTGATTTTGAATTGTCCTTGGTCTTCCCTTCTATATTCATAATGGTGTTGAACACATTATCAAAAAAATTTTTTTCAATGTGCATCACATATAGATTATGCCGTAACAAATTAGTCTTCCAATATGGCAAATCCCAAAAAATGCTTCTTTTCCTCCAACCAAAGTTTTTGTTGATTCTTCCATTAACTTCATCAGCATCAACTTCTGTTACCTTAAGTAAACCCAACTCATCAATGTCTTGTAAAATTTGCTCACTGCTTCTGATAACAGGAGGACTTGCAAGAACAACGCTATTCTTACGAAATTTGTTCTTGTTCCGTCGAAAAGGATGATCAGGTGGAAGGAATTTCCTGTGATTGTCAAACCAAGAAGTTTTGCACCCATGTTAAAGATAAAACGCATCTGAATCGTCGCCACAGTAAGGACATGCTAGTTTTCCAGCTGTGCTCCAACCCGACAACATAGCATAGGCAGGGAAGTCACTGACCGTCCACATTAATGCTGCTTTCATCATGAAATTCTGTTTAAGTGATGCATCATATGTTTCAACACCGACATCCCAAAGCTGTTGCAACTCATAAATCAACGGCTACAAATATACATCAATTCTGTGCTTCGGATTTCTAGGTCCTAGAATAATAACTGTCAAGAACATATATGCCTCATTCATACACATCCATGGAGGCAAATTATATGGAGTAATTATGATTGGCCATGACGAATATTGTTGCCCTGATTGACCAAAAGGTTGAAATCCGTCAGTGCTCAAACATACTCGAACATTTCGAGATTCAGCAGCAAAATCAGGATGGGTGTTATTGAAATGTTTCCATGCAACTGCATCGGATGGATGGCTCATTATTCCACCTGTACTTTCGTGCTCATCATGCCATCTCATGTGAGGTGCAGTAACTTCGGATGCATATAGTCTTTGAAGCCTGGGAGTCAATGGAAAAAAATACATACATTTTCAAGGTACCAATTTCTGCTGAATACCACCTCTTTTAGATTTGTACCTAGGTTGACTGCAAAATTTGCACTCTTGTAAATTAATGTCATCCCTCCAAAACAACATACATCCCAACCGACAACAGTCAATTTTCTGAACAGGCAAACCTAAACCACTGATCAGTTTCTTCACATTGTACAAATTATCAACCATTTTATGGTCAGGAGGCAATGATTTATTGTACCAAGCAAGAATTCGGTCAAAACCTCGATCCGAAATATGGCATTCGGATTTTATATTCAATATCTGAGCAACAGAAGATAACTGAGTCATGTTATCGCATCCTGGCCATAACTGCTGATCTGCTGAATTTAGCAAATCATAAAATTTTGTTGCATTTTCGTTGGGTTCTTCCAACATTGGTGTACTTTCCCTAAAATCATGGCCAGCTGCATCGTAAACCATTTGAACGTATGGATTATCAGTCACCCCTACATCATCAGCTACAAATTCCCCCTCTCTTTCAAATTCACCCTCAGTTGTCCACATGTTACCCACATTTCCACTCGATGTACTACAGATTGATGGTTCTCCGTGTCGTGTCCACTCAAAATAATTTTGCACAAATCCCTTTCGTAACAGGTGAAAATACACTTCATCGACTGACAGATAACGAAGATGTTGGCACTTTTTGCATGGACATCTTATTTTAGCCCCGTCCATAAATGCAGGTTGAGAACTGGCATATTCAATAAACGACTGAACCCCTTCCACAAATTCAGGATTAATGTAACCATCTCTTGTTTTTCGTCTATACATCCAAGATCTATCTATATTACTCATAATTAATTCCAAAACTGTTACATGAAGAAAGAGACATCTCAAATAGAATTATAAAAATCTAATTCAAAAAAAGCAAAACTTAATAAAAATTAGTTTGGTTCACATAATAAAAATGAGTATAAATCAATTCTATGAAAAATATTAAAAATCTGAATTTTTGTCTGGTTCTAATTTATGAACATAACAGTTGCACTATCACTTTCTTTGCATAACACAAAATGTACTTGCAATTGCAATGATTAAGGGGTGGAAAACCCAAAAAAGAATATCAGATTCAATAATAAATAGAAGAATAAATTTCATTGGAGAATCAATCAATCTAGCCGTACACATGAAGAAATGAAAATAACATGCATGGCATGGAAAAAAAATATGATATTAGCCTGACATTTGGCACAAGAATTTGGTTAAAAAATTATATATGTGGCACCCATAGTGCACTATAATTGTTGAGTGTTTGATCTGGAGACATCTCCTATAATTGAATATAAATAGTATAATATCAACTATATATAAATAAATAAATAAATAAATATTGGATATGTTTATTTTCAATTTATTATTAGAATATAATAGGGTAAGAAGCAAAGCTCTAAAAATTGACTCACATTGATATAACATGAAATACTATTTTAATAGAATTCTGTGGTTTTGAGGCAATTCATGTAGAATCATTATTGGGGGTGGTGGGGTAAAGCAAATAATTTTGAGAAATTTGTGGAATATTATATTTCATGTTTATAATTAAGAGGGATAAATATTAATCTTGGTGGAGTTTTCTTTCATTTCCTTGTTTTCAGCAAAATTTCATAAGAATGTTTGGTTCAATGATTTGAATTAGCTAGTAATTGAGTTGGGATTGTTGATAACTAATGAGTGAATATATTTAGAAATTAATAAAAATTATTTTTAAGTGTTTAGTTTAATGTTAATTAGCGACATGAAATGAAATGATAAATATGCTTATACAATGGAGTAACCATTAAATTGTCTTTTTTTTAAGAACAAATTAGTAAAATCCTAAAATAATTAACAAAATTTACTCATTAATGATTTTTTTTTATTATTATTTTGGTGACATAGAAAAAGTGAATATGAAATATGTATATATTAATTAGAATTCAAAATGCTTTAATTAATCCTTAATTCCACGGCACATTATTATTAATTAGTCATTACTTAAAGAGGAGAGTATCCTAAATCATCACAAGGAAGGGAAATATGGTTATGTGGAAATAACTCCACCAATGTAGACACTTTCGTAGCAAACTTAACTGACCAACATTAATAATTGGCAACAATAAATGCTTATTTAAACAATTTCATGATTGGGGAAAGGTAAGTAAGAGAAAAGAAGCAAATTGATGATTGAGGAAGCCATTATTGAGTATATATCGACTCCTATTTTTGTATCTTTTCTCATCCATCTATACATTTATCATTAATTTGGAATTAAATTTTCTTCTTTCCATACATATATGTGATTATGATTAACATCATATTTAAGAGATTTTCAAGAGAATGAGAATTTGAGATAGTTTTATATATCTAATTGATTACTTCATCCTTGACACGCCTCAAATTATAGGCAATTCTTAAACATAAATTTAATGTGATAACTTAGTTAGTTCTTTGCTAAAAATTCCATTAAATCAGGTATGTACAATGATTATTTTTCTTTTTATATTTATCTTTATAATAAGTTTTCCATGTTTAAAATAAGGCTTTAAAGCATATTTCTCCTAGACATAATAGATACTCGTGTTTTAATTATTGGTTTAATTTGACATTTTTGTTTGTTTTTTAATACCAAACGTACAATTGCTTAAATATTTGAAAATAATAAGTACAACAATCAACACTAATTAAAAATTAATTTTTTCTTTGAACAATAGTTAATTAAGTTAACTCATTGGCTAATTAAGTTAAATAATTCATTGTCTAATAAATTAATAATAATCTATTTCAACATTCAACAATAATAATTTATTCTAACAACAATAATCTATTTCAACAATCAATCAACAATAATTCATTGTCTAATTAAGTTAAATAAATTAATAATAATAATAATAATAATAATAATAATAATTAAAAAAAAATAAACTCAAAGGGTCTGTTGGTGGCTTACCAGACGCCGGAGGAGAGGAGAGGAGGAGGAGACGGAGGAGGGAGGTCGACCAGGCTGAGGAGGAGAGGAAGCCAACGCCGGAGCAGCGGCGGTCGACGGCGGCGGCGAACAGAAGGCGCACGGCAGCGAGGGAAGAAGAAGGAAAGATCGGGGAGGGAAAAAAAGAGAGAAGGGAGGGAAGAGAGGAGGAGGAGGAGGAGGGGAGGGGACCGGCGATCGGAGGGGAGGGGCGGTCGTCGGCGGCGAGAGGGCAGGGGATCGGACACCGGAGGCAGAGTGAGGGGTGAGGGAGGAGAGAGAGAGGATCGGGGGGGGGGGGGGAGGGAGTTAAATCTGAATTTAATTCAGATTTCCCGACGGAATAAATTTTCGTCGCTAAAAATAGCGACGAAAATTGTGTTCCGTCGGTAATTAGCGACGGATTAGTACTTTCGTCGGCAAAACTAGCGACGGAACTCCATGCCGTCGGTAATTAGCGGCGGAATAGTACTTCCGTCGCTAAAATTCTTTTATTTTTTAAATCTTATTTTTTTCGCGACGGAATTCGATATCCGTCGCTATATTTAGCGACGGAATAGTATTCCGTCGCTATATTTAGCGACGGATTAACTTTTCCGTCGCTAAGTGTAAATTAATTTTTTTTATGGCGACGGATTTATATATCCGTCGTAAATTTTTGTCGCAATTTATGGAGGGAAGTTTTGGCGCTTTTTTTCGCGACGGACTTTGGTTCCTGTCGCTAAATAACGACGGAATGCTTATTCCGTCGCTATTTAGCGACGGTTTTGCTTCCGTTGGTAAAATTCCATCGGGAAATTAACATTTTCTTGTAGTGACTAACATCCCTTTTATCTTTTAATAAACCCATCAATTTCAATCTTTCACATAAATTTATAAAAACATGTGGTGCCATACGAAATCCTTCATAACACCTAGTCGGATTTCCTACAAGAACTTCAAGAATATAATTTTTTCCACTAAGTATTGATGTTCTGCAAGGAAATTTTTCTATAAAATTATGAGCCATAAAAATTCTAATTAAAAGCAAATCTAAAATCTCTTCATCCTCTTCACTACTGGAACTATCACTACTCGTTGAATACACTAAAGCTTGATTTTCATGTAAATGTTGATCCATAAATCCTGCATAATATTAAAAGAAAAATAAGTTTATCAAATTTAAAGAAAAAAATAAACAAATAAAAAAATAAAAACAAACAAATACCATATATATATTAAAAAAATTTAGATAACAAAAGTTAGGATAACAAATCGAGCTATTAGACATAATATAATTTTTAAAAAAATATGGATTCATTTACATAAATTTTCAATCCAATCTCTTCTTCTATTGGCACGCATCAAGACAACCATTTTTCTCCATTCTGGACTGACAAATTTTTCCAGTGCTTTGTTATATGCAGCACTAGAAATATCTTCTATTTCTTCCAAAATATTCATGCATGCATCTATAGTATATGGATCATCTTCAGAACTTGAAGCTTGATTGCTTTCCAATTTATATCTATTGGCCTTTGCTAATTCCTTTTCTGCTCTAGCACTTAAACAAGACGCCCACATTTCCAAACATGAATCCAATTTTTCAAATTTGTGTACTTTCTTAGCTCTATTAGAGCCAGGAATATAATCAGTAGGAACTCACTTATCTTTTGAACTACAAGTATCAGTTTTTTCACCCTCTGATACATGATGAATGCCCCTTTGAAGGAATTCTTCTTCAATTAGGCGCTTGTCATCCGAAGCATAAGGTAATTGCGTAGAAGCATGGTGCAGATACCCAGTAGCAGTGGATTTACTGAAAATTTGACCCAATAGGTCATAATACCTACACCCATTTTTCTTAAATGCTTTGAAATTCTTGTGCTTCTGCAATTTAAAAGGCATAACATTTTAAATATTAATATCTATAATATGTATGTTAATGTAAAAAATTAATAATAAAAATTAAATTAATGATATTAAAAAATTAATAATAAAAATTAAATTAATGATATTTTTACCTTGTAAAACATCTGCCAAATGTCTTCCACAGCAAGTACAGTGTTTGAATTTGAATCATAAGTTACCCCGGTATGCTCCAATAATTCAGTAAATTGTCGATGTTTTATCCGGAGACGATTATATTTTCCCTTCAACTTTTCTACACCATATCTCTCTCCCACTACTATAAATAATTCGTCATCTATTTCTTGCCAATCAGATGTTTTAAAAGATGGCGTTCCATTTGCATCCTTTTTTACTCTCTCGTACAAAATATTTAAAAATGCAAGTTCATTACTATCAGACCAATCTTTCGATTCTTCACCATTTCCATTCTTCCCCCCCCCCCCCCCCCCCCATCTAATTATCTATATATAAAAAAAAATTTATTATATAAAGCATAAAAAAATTAAAAAATATTTTTAAACACATATATGGGAATTGACAAAAAAAATAACAATAATTAAATCTTATGTGCCCAAAAAAAAGTACAATCTGCAATCACATGGTTGGAACTATTTAGTGCAGCAAAAAAAAAATAGTTAAAAGACACTCAAAATGAAGGAAATGGTTATTAATATTCTTGTTTTCTTCTTCCTTCCCCTTTTTAACCTTTTTCTTTATAAATATGGAATTGTTTCTTTCTACTTACAATAGAAGTTCCCCAGTAGCAGGAAACCCTTCCCCTTTTGTATATTTTATAGGTCATAGCTCAAAAAAATAATTTTTTACACAAACCACCTTATTATTATTTTTCACTTCAAAGGTTAGGCCATTTTAACTCAAGCTCAATGATAATTTGCCAGTTGCAAGAAAAATATTTAATGGTTCATCTAGCCAAGGTATAATTGATGATTAAGTTGCTTGCTGAGAAATATCATGAGTTGATCAGGTCTATGAATTTAGTTATAGATAAAACCAATAGTTACATTATATTTAATAACAATTTATCAATGATTTGATACATAATAATAAATTCATGGATCCACTATAAACAATTAATTTTTATATGAATATTAGTGCTTCTTCAATATTAATTACTCGCTTGTCGTGCATGTTTAGATCATTCTCCTTGCATTAGGTAACTTGCATATATAGATATTTTCTCATGAATATATCTCTAAAGATTATTAGTTATGTTATGTGGATAAATGTTGTTTTCAATTTGGAATGGAATCAAAATTATTAACAGAACTCTATAGCTCTAGAAAAGCCTAGTGGTACACCATTATGTGCTTAATCAATAGCTGTTTAGATTTTTGGAGTGCCTTCTAAGTTTAGTAATAGAACAAACTGCCTTATGCATTTTCCAATCTTTTCTGCAAAGCATTCTCATCATCATGAAATTATAATATCGTGGAACTCTAGTCCAAAAAATATCTTGTATTTTCCATGTAGTCATTGGTCTTCTTCGACATTTAAATAATAGTTAGATGAGGTCAATATTGCATATTCTATTAACTAATTTTAGATATTTCAGGTAAAAAATGTCACTAAAGAGAAAGAATTATATTATACTGTCCCCAAAGATCAGGTTATCACCACTGAAATGTAAACACATCACTATTTTTCCCTATTAAATATGCAGAATACAAGGAATTATATTTCGATGGCAATCTTTTCTTACTTTAATTTCTTTGTGTTCTTTTGATCTCCTTAATTCCATGTACTGGAAGTTCAATCTATCATTTAGCCATCTATTTTTACTACCCTTTATATTTTTAATAATATTTTGATTGCTTCAATTCTTTTGCTTATTTATAGTTTCTTCCTTCTAATCAATTCATTCAAGGTAAAACAAGTAAGAAGTAGCAATTCCATACTTGAGGTTTGTTAAATTTGTAAGAAAAATGAATTCAATGGAGGAGATTTCTCCAGCAGTTGCTGTTCCATTTAGGATAGACACAATAATTTGCAATAAATCAGCAGTGCCAACCCAAATGGAAATTTCAGGGGTGAAACTTGTGGCTGATAAAGCAGTCTGATGCTTGCAGAAATGAGGGTTACTGCAGCAGTAGTACAGAGAGTGGGATTGGAGGGGTTTTGATATCTGGGGATGTGAGTTCTAAGGAAAGTGTTAGTGTGCAAAACAAGGATGTTGAGTTAATACCATTAGGGGACCGGATGAACTGTTAACTGGAAGTATAGGTTCTTAAGTTCTTAGCACACAAGATTCGGAGCTTCAAATCTTAAGTTCAAGTCTTAAAAGAAAATAAAACCAACCAAAAGATTTTGAATCACTTCTTAGTCAATAAACATTTAATATAAAATTTTAGTTAACTGAACATGTAAACAGGTAAAAAACAAAAACCACTTCTTAGTTAGTTAAACCTTAGATTTTGAATCAAACCTAAATCCCAAAAATCAACAACTTTCCACACGACACATTAAGCTCTCATAATCTCACCAACATAATCATTCTCTATCTACACAATAATTTCATGTATCCAATTCTCATTCTTGTGAACATAACGAAAACAGAGGATCAACTAGAACATACCTTATTTGGTGCGTCTAGCTTTGCTGGATTTGGGTCTGATGGCGAAAAATGGAATCCGTTCTCCTTCTTCCTCCTTTTGGCTGTCCAATCTCGCCAAAAACCTCAACAAAGAAGAAAAATTTTATATTAAAAACACTCAAACAAATCCAGATCAACTTTCACAAATCAGACTTAGAAATTTAGTAAAAGATTTCATGTATTTAACTTACCTATCACTTTATAGAAGCAACCGGATTAGTTGCTATCGCCGATTACACTGCCGGCGATACCAGGGGACGAGACCAATCGCAGGGGAATGGGGAAAATTGGGGATTGGGAAAATACCTCTCTGCGTTTTTTAATTTGGGTGAGAAAAAAAAGTAGAGGAGTTTAGGAGCAAATGCAAGAGGATTCTAGATTCAATCTGTTTTCGAGTTTTCAGAACAGTATCTTCATGAGCAGGCTTGTTAAAACAATCTTGGCATGAACAAGACTCAGTACATTAGAGTCCAGCAATAAAACTTAACTTAAATAAAGAAACCAGAGTAGAAACGAGGATGGTGGGATTATGAATTGATTTCGGCATGGTTGGTAAAGAATCCCGTGTTTTCCTTATATGGAGGGATTTTGGAATTGGTTTGAGAAGAGAATCTGGTAGAAAGAATGGATTTGAGCTTGATTTGGTTTGAGAAGATGATTTGATCTTGATTTGTTTGTTGATTTGTTGGAGACGAAATAGGAGAATTGAGTAGCAAAGAAAAAGAAAGAAAAAAATTACTGGGATTGGATTCATAAACGGAACAACGTAAATAAAATCTCGTGTTTTTCCATAGAAAATCCCGTGTTTTCCAGCAAATGGAAAACATGGAAAACATATTAAATTAGGTTTCTAATTTCTGTTTAGTTTTAGAAAACAGAAAATGGCTTTTCTATTTTCTATTTTAGAAAAATAACTATTTTAAACATATTTTCTATTTTCCATTTTCTATCTCTATTTTTTGTGGAAAATTGGAGTAATTCTCCACAAGTGAACACACCCTATGATTTTCCACTAAAATAATTTTAGTTTCAAATATTTAAAGAGTTTGATTTTTTTGTGAGATGATATTATTTCTATGACCAATTATCATTGTTAAAGTATAAATTTAATGAGTTTGAAGGAAATTAATTAGTAAAAGAAAAGACATAAACTTGCACAGCTGTCAGAATATGTGGTAATTAAAAAATAATCTGCGTTCTGACCGCTAAGGGTGTGCAAATGGTCGGTTCCGTACGGTTTTGGACCGAACCGAATAAATCGAAAACCGAAGTTTAGAAATTTTTAGGACCGAAACCGAAATAATTTCGGTCGGTTCGGTTCTGTCCAATCGGTTCTTCACAAATATAGGTTTTTTTTTTTTTAGATTTTTAACTTATATGGATTTATAAATTAAATTAACTTATATTCAACAAAATAAAACCATTTAAAATAACTAAAAGGAAAAAAATACATAAATTTTTCATATAATTTTCCTAATAAATACTAAGCAAAATTATACTAAAAAAATATACATTAAAAATAAATACAACATAAATTTTTATTAATAATACATTTAATATACTTTAATTAAAAAAATATACATGTAAATAAATACAACTATAGTGTATATTTAATTTTAGATTATATATATATATATATATATATATATATATATATATATATATATATAAAATAGTGAGCTTAAAAAATTTCGGTCGGTTCGGTTCCTTCGGTTTTACAATCTTAAGAACCGAACCGAAATAACCGAAATTTAATTTCGGTTTAGAACCGAAAAAACCGAACCAAATAGGTTTGGTTTTTTATTCCGGTTCGGTTTTGCACAGCCCTACTGACCGCATCCTCTTGAACTTTTGCAGATCACGAACATTCAGGTTATTTGATAAATTTCTTATACATTTATATTGTATTTAGCAATAGTGTTGACTTCCATTTTTAACAATAATTATCCCAATTTTACCTCTATAAAAAGCTACCCCACGTACCTCATAATCCACACAATCTTCTTCTTCCTCTCTCATACGTCATATCCATCATGAAAACCATGCAGTTTCTTCTAACCCTAATCTTAATTTCTGTCCCCAGTGCCTATTTTGTTCAAGCAAACAACAGCACAGGCTTTACATTAGACATAATCCATAAAAACTCTGTCCAATCTCCAATTTCAAAGAAAAAAACTCCATTGGAGCATTTTAAGGCTGGAATTGAACGCGGTAGGGAACGTGCTCGCCGCCATCTTGCAGCGACCACCGGAGGAATGCCTAAATCAGACGTGTTGCCTGACAGTGGAGAATTTGTGCTAAAACTCCAAATGGGTACTCCTCCAACTGACATGTATGGGATTTTTGACACAAGAAGTGACCTTTTTTGGATGCAATGCCAGCCTTGTGAAGTATGTTTCAAGCAAGTTCATCCAGTTTATGATCCCAAATCATCCTCTACATATGCTGACATTGATTGTAAGTCACCAGATTGCGGCCTGGGCCCATCTAATTGCGAAACTGGGAAGTGCACGTACAGCTATGCCTATGGCGATAATTCTGAAACCAATGGTGTTCTTGCAAAAGAAACCATAAATTTTGGCGGGACGATTGTAAAAGACATAGTTTTTGGGTGCAGACATAAAAACACAGGAATTTTTAATGAGAATGAGACGGGTATGGTTGGATTAGGAGGCCATTCTCACTACCGAATCAAGTTGGTGCAAAATTAGGGACTAAAAGATTCTCATTTTGCTTAGTCCCATTTAAAAGTGACCCTAAACTTGTAACCAAAATGTATTTTGGGCCTGGTAGTGAAGTTACAGGGCCAGGTGTTGTGACAACTCCTATAGTGGACAATGGGATGCCAACATTTTACCATGTTACATTAAATGGAATTAGTGTTGCAGGTAAACTTTTGCCTTTCAGTTCATCAGGAAAGACTACGCCAGGGAATTCATTTGTAGATTCAGGCACACTACCAACCATGTTGCCTAAAGAGTTCTACGATAGACTAGCTGCGGCAGTACAAAGTGCAGTTAAATTGACACCATATAAAGATCCCGAATTGGGGACAGTGCTTTGCTATCAGACCATAAGTATGGCTAAGGATGCACTGGAGGTTAAGTTCCATTTTCCAGAAGGTGAAGTTCCTTTGGTGCATAACACCATTTTCATTTCCCCTAAAGATGGTGTTCATTGCTTAGCTTTCTCTCCCACTGGTGAGGGTGATGATCCTAACGTTGGTATTATTGGTAATTTTTCCCTAGCCCAACTTAGAACAGCATTTGATCTCGACAAGAAGACTATTTCCTTTAAGCAAGTTGACTGCACTAAAGAAGCTGCCTAGTTCTGATTAGAGATCAACTTTTTATTATTCGTATCATTATAAAGCTTCCGTGATTTTGAAGAAGTTTTGTAATTTTTACATATCATTTTTTGTGTGGTATATAATAATGTAATAAGTTTTAGTTTTTTTTTTTGAATAAAACTTTCATTAAATACTCAAATCAGCTAAAAGAACATCGATAAGAAACGGAGGCGGACATCCCCACTCTCCACAAACAGACTTTGATCTAACAGCCTTAGCTAAAGCATTGGCAGCCAAATTCGCTGTTCGTCTAACGAAAGCAATAGAGCAATTATCTAATGCTTTTAAAATCCTAAGACAATCTTCTATGATATCAGAAAAGTAAGAAATATTAGGACCCACATCATTCAAAGCATGAAGAAGCATTAAGCAATCTGTCTGAATACAAACTCTACTTAGCCCCTTGTCCTTTAGCCAACTCAATGCTTCCTTCATTGCTAGAGCTTCAGCAATATGAGCTTCAAAGCAACCATTAAGGGCCCCATGACGAGCTGCTACGCAATCACCTAAATGATCACGGATTATGAAACCATACGAACTAAAACCCTCTTGCTTAAAACTGCCCGCATCCACACTGCAAAACAGAAAGCCTTCCCTTGGACATTGCCATCTAGTGACCTCTTGCCCAGTAATAACCTCACTGCCCCCTCTTTTCAGCTTCTGAGCTTCTTGCCATTGAGAAAGGACCAGATTTGCTAGAGTACACACTATATTTGGTGCATCCCGTTTCTTCTCCCACAGCACCTTGTTTTGACTCTTCCACAGACCCCACAGAATGCTTCCTATACCACTAACAATATCTCCTTGAGCAGACGCTAATAAGGATGAAAACCAATTATAGAAATTATTTACTCCTAACATCCGGTTGTCTTTGAAGAAAAAATTCCATACCTGCTGAGCAAAAGCACAAGATATAAACACATGAGTTTCATCTTCACCATTCTGATGACAAACCGGGCATACCGGACTGATCGTCACCCTCCGAGCTAAAAGATTGTTCACTGTTGGGAGGCTAGAGGACAGAGCTCTCCACAGTAGGTTTTTCATTTTCGCTGGGATCTGCAAATGCCATAGCTTTGTCCAGCAAACCGAGGTCGTTGCTTGCCGATCCGTCAGTTGATCTACCATGGCTGCGTGATAGGCTTGATGGACTGAGAACACGCCCCTTTTGTCTAAGTTCCACATTCAGCAGTCAGCCTGATTTTTCCTCCCCCGTGGAATAGAATAGATAAGCTCTTTGTCCCTGTTATTAAACAACCTGTCCACCAAACCCGTGTTCCAATTGCCATGTGAATCTAGCAGATCACTTACATAAAGATTCTCCGATGAGCTATTCGCAGGGCTGGAGATGTGAGGATTCTCCATACTTGGTAGCCAAGGGCTTCCCCAAACCTTTGTGGATTTGCCATCCCTAATTCTCCTGGATAAGCCTCTATGAAGAACTTCACATCCAGTTAGAATGCTTCTCCATACCAAAGATGGGTTATGCCCCAAATTAGCTTGAATAAAATCCGTAGAGCGAAAGTACCTAGCCTTGAGAACCAAAGCAGCCAGCGAATCCGGTTTCTGTAGAATTCTCCGCCCCTGTTTTGCTAAAAGTGCAAGATTATAAATTCCTGAATCCCATGCCTCCACTTCCTTTTGGAACGCATAATCTTTCCCACTTCTGCCAGCAAATGCCCGTTGATGTGGAACCATTTGACTTCCACCAAAATCGATTTAGCATTTTGTTAATGTCATCACAAAATTGACTGGGCATTTGGAATATCCCTAAGAGATAGGTTGGAATAGATTGAAGGACAGACTTTATAAGGGTCTCTTTACCAGCTCGAGACAAAAACTTCTCCTTCCAGCCATTGATACGCTTCCAAATTCTGTCCTTGAGAAAGCTAAACACATAATTCTTCTTCCTGCCTACAGAAATTGGAGCGCCCAAGTAAAAACCCAGCTCATTAGTCATAGCAACTTGTAGAATATTACACACCTTAGCCCTATCGGAATCTCTGGTATTAGTGCTGAAGAAAACATTGGATTTTTGATAGTTAATGCACTGCCCAGATGCCAACTCATAAAGCTTTAAACACTCTTTAATACAGCTTGCTTCCAAAGAGTTAGCTCTAAAAAATAGGAAACTGTCATCGACAAAAAACAAGTGTGACACAGCAGGAGCTGAAGGAGCCACCCAACAGCCATGAAGCGCACCTTGTTGTTCCTTATATCTGAGCAAAGCAGATAAACCTTCAGCACCTATGATGAACAAATACGGGGATAGGGGGTCCCCTTGTCGCAAACCCCTTTGGGGGGTAATTGGCCCCAATTCTTTTCCTCCGTGTGTAATCTTATAAGAGACCGTTTCCATACACATTCTAACCCAGTTAATCCATGTAGCACTAAAGCCCAGTTTCATTAGCATTTGCTTTAAGAAAATCCACTCTATACTGTCATAAGCCTTGCTCATGTCCAATTTTAACGCTGCCCTACCTCTTCGACCTTGCCGCTTGCACTTCAGATGATGAACCAATTCATAAGCCACCATTACATTATCTGTGATCAATCTGCCAGGAATGAAAGCACTCTGTGAGTCAGAGATGATCTTCGGAAGAACCCTTTTAAGTCTATTAGCCAACATCTTAGAGACAATCTTGAAAAACACATTACAGAGAGCAATAGGCCTCATATCTGTGATGAACTCTGCCTCTTCCTTTTTAGGTATCAGCACAATGAGAGTGTCATTAAGCTTAACTGGCATTGATCCTAAATGAAGAATCGATAAGCAAGCCTTGGTCACATCAGCCCCTACAATAGTCCAAAACCTTTGATAAAACGCTGGATTCAAGCCATCTGGTCCTGGACTTTTATCCGGGTGCATTGCGAAACAAGCCTCTTTAACCTCTTCGTCGTGAAACCTGGCTGATAGTAACTCATTATCCTCCATTGTAACCTTAGATTGAACAAGATCAACAAGCGTAGTTTCGGTGCTTGTTGTACTCATGAAGATATTATAAAAGTATTCAAGCACTACAAGAAAAATGGCCTTTAACGAAGGGAAATCCGGTCGTTAAAAGTCAAAATCCGGTCGTTAAAAATCAATAACGACCGAAAAATCCGGTCTGTAAAAGCCCCTTCGTTAAAGGTATAGACGACCGGATTTTGAATCCGGTCGTTAATACCTTTAACGACCGGAACGTTTCCGGTCGTTAAATACTGATTTTTAACGACCGGAATTTCCCTTCGTTAATTATGTTCACTTTTAACGAAGGGAATTCTGGTCGTTGAAAATGCCTTTTAACGACCGGATTTCCCCTTTGCTGATTGTGCTTACTTTTAATGAAGGAAATTCTGATCGTTGAAAATACCTTTTAGTGACTGAATTTTTTCTTCGCTAATTGTGTTCACAGCTAACAAACCATTTTATAATATTATATGTACAACAAATATCATTCACATATTTTATACAATAATATAATGAACTCTTTTCATATATTAAAACAGAAAAGTTACAAAGTATAGTGATATTTACAAATTGAATAGCATTCTATTTGTCACAAGTCCAAGAAAACATTAACTCTCTATACTAATTTTTATTTAAAAGATTTTTGAGTAGCCTGTCCAAAATTTTGAAGACCTGCAAAATATATAACAAAAGCTAAAATTAAGATTCACATGCATAGACAAAAATATTAATAATAGAGATTATGAACAAATAATAAATGCAATCATAAAACTTACACTGCTGAATTGACAAACAGATCTTTTAAATAGCTTTTCAGCTCTTAATTGGTATTCTAAAGATCAAATATTGCCTATTCAGCACAAATTATTACTTCAAAAATTAGACTACTAAATATCTAAATTTAGACTGCACGCTTTCTATTAGAAATCTAAAGGGGAAAGCAAGGTTTTGAGAAAAAGAAAAAAGAAAAAAAAAACTTGCCATTCAGGATAGTTCACAATAATCTCAAATAGCTAGATCATGCACTTTATCAAAGAAAAAAATATCATGTAAGGCAATATGTGATATGTTTCAGAAGATAAATCATGGATAAGAGCCTAAAACAAGCAACATAAGTGACTCGTGTGTTTGCATGGACATGCTTTAGCATGTAATCTATAAGTTGCCATGGCATAATAGCAGTACAGAAATCAATTAGCATGATCTAATTATCTCCCCCATTCATCATCTACAACTTTTTAACCATGATCTAATTAAATAATGCCTGTTATTTAAAAAATAAAATCTGAATTCTCTTGGCTGAAAATTTGTAATAACATCAAGGAAATTTGAAAATTCTAATTAAACATGAATTATATACAATTAATCATCAAAATAATTATATAAATAGAAAGAAAGCCATCCATAATTCAAAAATTACATTAACCTCTATACCATCAATTTCCATATTGATCAGTCATTTCATATTTACATTCATAAATTAGAGCAATAACTTTGCAATTCTTGGAGAGCTCCTTTATATTAGCTTTATCTGATCATACAAGAGGTTTTGGGAAGTCACTCAGTTCCAGAGCTTAACATCCTTAACATATCCAAGTGATTCTAGACATATAGAACTACAAGCAACCATGAGCAGCACATAATATTTACATGAACAAATCTGTTGGGATATCAGAAATAACCAAACAAATATAACTTTCGAAAAAGTATATAAAAGCCTTAAATGGACAAATAAACAATCTATGTTCTTAAATGATGTTATTACAATAAGTTGAGCCCATGAAATGCCATATATGTGTAATGAATTGTGATAGCATAATCAAACAAGGAGCAGAAAGGTTCTACAAATACTGCATATTTACAAAAAGAAAGTAGAAAATCTAACCGTGTAGGTGATCTTCCAATGATCCAAGTGGCATGATACACTCATATACAAGGAATTCCCTATTTACTTTAAAGCTATTCTGATCAAGCTGCTTTACATAAACTACCTGCAAAACCAAATCCCTAATTAGCCCATCAAAAAAAGAAATGAAAATTTAGCCAGAGTAGGAAGATGGGTAAAAAAAGAAATGAAAATCAACACAATATACCATAAAAATATACAAATGAATAAAAAATCTGTTTGATCTACCTGCATTGCTACTACATTAGCATGATCAATAACAAGAACCTGTTCAATCCATTGAAACATAATGTCTCCAATAGCTTTTAGGATACCAAAATTAGAGAACACAAGAAACAAGATGAGATAAAATCTGAAGAAGCAATAACAATTCCCACTAAGTAAATCTTAGAAAGACCCAGAATATAGAAAGGAAAATATTCAAATGAGAAAATAAAAAGCAATAACTAAAATAGATGTTCATCAACCCAGAAAATGCAGCTAAAAAAATAATAAGGAAAGCAAAGAAACTAATCAAATTTCCAGCTTTTAAAACAAAACCACGTTAGTTCAAAATAAAAAATCTATAAATTGAAGCTTTCTTTTCTTTTCCTGAGTTTTATCAGTAAACAAACAGAGTAAAGTGAGCTCCTTTCAAGTTTAGAAGATCTTTAAACCAGTAAATCAATCCACAACACATGCACTAGGAATTTATATGATCAAAGAAACACACAAAACATAGTCAAAAGAAGGGACAAAACTGAAAGAAAGAGTCATTCTTAAAATCTACAAAAATGGCCAACAAAACAAAAGAGTACCTATGAGCATAGCAAGTTTCAAACTTTAAGGATCAGAAATTCAGAATAGCAAAAACCCACAAAGAAAAAGAGAGAAGTTGAAGAAGAAGAAGAAGAAGAAGAAGGAGGTGTGATTATATAACAGCTTCGACAACTAGCAATCAGCAATTCAGAACGCATGGAGACAGAAATTAACAAAAAATTCATAGAGAAAGCAATTAGCAATTAAGAAAGCATTGAAAAAGAAATTCACAAAAAATTAATAGAGAAACCAATCAGCAATTCACAAAAAAATCATAGAGAAAGAATTCAGCAATTCAGCAATCAAAAAAAAAAATCAAAGAAATCAAAGGAAGGTAAAAACAAAATACTGAGAAGGAGAGAGCTTACCTGGAACGTAAACCAAAAAGAAAACAAGGGAAGCAGACCAAGATAAGGAGAATTATCGATCCCTTCAAGCTGCATTCAAGTTAATTTCTCAATTAGACATTCAAATCACTATCAAGTTCCAACAAAAATGTATAATCGCTTCTTTCAAAAAAGTTACAAATTTAAGAAATTGAAAATCGTCAAACCTGGTGCAGATTGGGAAGAGAGAGTGGCTTGAGGATTGGGAAAATGCCTAGATTGGGATAATCCTCCCAATCATATGAATGCCAAAATGACTACCCTAAAAATCTATTTCGTCAGGGTTATAGTCTAACAAAAGGGTGAGAATTTGCTTCCGGCTGTGAAATAGAGAACAGGGTGAGAATTGATAAATATAATTTATGAGAAAATAAGAATCTCAGAATCTCAAACAAAAGGATACAGAGCATGAAAGGGATTTGGGGGAGAACAGAGAGGGACGCAGGAAGATGAAGGTGGGGCTAGTGGGGTGGCTTCCGGCGATGCGTAGCGGCGAGTGGTTAAGGAGGGGACGGATTAGGGCTCCTGCGGGAAATTTTGTGGGTGTGCTTTCCGATTTGTGTTTTTCTTACATTTTATATTTTTTTTAATAAAATAATTGAGAATACTTTTGGAGGCAAAGAATGAAGTCCCACCATTTTATTTTAGGCCAACAACGTCCGGATTTTATGCCTTTTAACGACCGGAAATAATCCCATTGTTAAATAATAATAAAATTTGAGTTTTAACGACCGGATTAATTTTCCTTCTTTGTTTGTATCCTTTTACGACCGGATTTTTATCCCTTCGCTAAAATTTAGTCGTTAAAACTCAGTTTTCTTATAGTGAAGGATGATATGTTCCATACCTGAACCCCATTCAGTCCATTCCCCTGAAGAGTTCTTGAGACGAGTGACATTGTTCGCTTTCCTCCTGCCCGAAGCATAAGCATGAAAATACTTTGTATTGGAATCACCATCCTGAAGCCAGAAGAGTTTCGCCCGTTGTCTCCAAAAATCTTCCTGCTGGTTGAGAGTCTTAACTAACTCAGTGGAAGCTTTATTATATTGATTGAGGGAGAAGAAGTCTCGTTTACCTCTGTATCTATCCATTAAACCCCGAAGCTCATTAAGCTTTCTTCTGAAATTACCATCCAGAGACCGACTCCAGGCACGCAATGCCCCCACACATGAATCCAGCTTAACATCAATTGGATAAGCCCCAGTCTTATTCCATGCCTGCTCCACAACTGAGCTACATTTATCCTCTCTGAGCCAGGAATTCTCAAACCTAAACCGCTTCACAGATGCTATTCTTATCCAAGCTCTCACTTCCAAAAATAATGCAGAGTGATCTGAACAAACTGTAGCCACATTATGCAGAGTTGAACTAGGAAAACGCTTATACCACTCTGTGTTGACCAGAGCTCTATCTAGCCTCTCTTCAACCCACCATCTTGATCCCCTTCGAGATTCCCAAGTGAATTGATAACCTTTCATATCAAGATCGGTTAACCCACTGTCAGTCACAGCCTCTCTAAAACCATCAATAAGCCATTGTGGTTGCTCAATCCCACCCTTTTTCTCAGAACTTCGTAAAAGATCGTTAAAGTCTCCAATACAACACCAAGCCTCGGTTGTGTTATTACTCAAAGATCTGAGTAACTCCCAAGAGGCGCGACGTCGATGTATCTCTGGGCAACCATAAAACCCAGTCAGTCTCTGTAGCGCCCTATACCCGTATGTGATACGGATACCGGATGCTACAATACTGGACTGACATACTCTCTAATACTTTACATTCCGATTACTTAACTGTTCATTTTAATCTGATTAACCTAATTACAACTAATCAGGTTAATTAATAGACAATTAATTAAAACCGGTAAATTTTTTTTTTTAATAGTACCGTATACGTAAATAGTACCGTATACGTGAATAGTATCGTATGTACAAATAGTACCGTAGGTATAATACTGTATGAATAGACAACTTACTTAAGTCTATTAATACTTATTAATTAATTATCAAATTTAATATTTACTTTTTATTTTAATTCATTATTAACTATGCCGATTGACCTAAAATCGTCTAAATTACTATTTATTTAGTCTTTTTTTTTTTTTACTTGAAATTATATATTTTTATTTTACCAATGGTATTAACTTAATTTCTACCAATTATTAGGCATGCCAATCACAATATACTAGATACAGTTTTAATAGTTTATTACAGACCAAAACCCAAAAGTAGTAATATTATAAGACACATACATGCCAAACTTCTTAATATACTTAAATATTCCAATACTTTCTTCCATACCACTTCCAAACTGTTAGGTATGCTCTGCTCCCAAACTCCTACGGAGTACCTACACGCAGTCAAATAAAACTACGTGCTGAGCATTAAATATGCTCAGTGGTGATTGCAATTCCATAAATTTCCACTTAATTTAATTTTTCATGCATAATGATATTCACATAAATAATATCATTTAATATTCATGAATAAACATATTTAATTTAATTCCCAACTAGGCATGCAATATTACATGTAATTATTTTTCAATTACATAATTAGGGCAATTACACAATTAACATATAAATAATCTTATTACCATTGTACCCTTAACTTATGGTAATAATTCATTTATACCCTTAAACTTTTTCAAAATAACAAAAGTGCCATTAGTTCAATTATACTTCACCAAAATTACATTTATGCCATTAGTTCATTTTAACTTCATTATATTACCATTATGCCACTAGTTCATTCTAATTTCAATAATATTACAATTATGCCACTATTTTAATTTATTTCACTAACATTTCAATTTTATCATTAATTTATATGTCAATTTACAGTTTTACCCTCCAATTATTATTTTCATGCCAAATTACATTTTTACCCATATAAAGTGGCCAATTTTCATATTTAACCATTTATTTATATTTTTAGCCTTATTACTTATTCTTAACACACATATGCACAAAATTACAATTTTGCCCTCAAACCTTTTTATTTAATAATATCTATGCCATTTTTCCACATAAATATTATTTTAATCACATTTTAACCATTTTAATCTTATTTTTACAATTATGCCCCTGTAACACACTGGCAGACTCTATATACAGGATAAACGAGACGTGAACTCCAAAAGTTCACACAGAAATACCAGCGGAGTCCTGTGGGACCACCACTGTCTTTTAATACAGAACAGTATACTTCAGATATTCAGATACAGATATTCAGATTTTCAGATACAGAAGTAGGACCATCATTGGCCTACTAAAAATATTCAGATATTCAGATATTCAGATATTCAGAGACAGAAGTAGGACCATCATTGGCCTACTAAAAAGTGAGACGTCATGCTCACACCCGCGGTCTTATGTCCCTATGGCATGCCAACATATCCTGAACTAGACTTGACTACCAGATTACTACACAGGGCAATATTATTTTATTTTATTATTATTATTTTTTTTTCACATTATTAATATGATATACATATTTTTCATGGTATATCATTATAATATCTCATTCTTTTTCATGCCATTTCATCATGTCACATGTGATTATCATCATTACAACATCACATGTCATGTAAATTTATTATTTCATCATAGTACACATGCATACATACATACATGCATACAACCCACATACCAATTTATTCACATTAATTATTTTTTATCATTTATTTAGGCTAATTTCATGATGTATAACATCACCATGCCATCAATTACCATGAAACCACATCAAAATCATGACTTTACACATGATATACATTCGGTCATACATACATCACATACCATATGATGTTTTCACATGCTCCAACACATACCATTCATTAGTTCACATGCCAAATACCATAGATCCATCATAATTATGCATAAAACATCATGTAAACACATAAAATTCACATGAATACCATTCGGCCAAAGAAAGAACTTTTCACACAAAATTTATTTCTTCAATTTAATCACCCATACCATCATTTTTAACATCCCTAAGCATGAATATCATGTTAATTTTAATTAAACATGCATAAATCACATACTTTCTTCACAAACATAACTTAAATTCATGCTTTTACCATGGAATTAAATGGAATTTGCAATCACAAACCTCAAATCCGTGTATTATACTTCTCAATTAACCTTTTCCTTGCCCTTGGCTTGCTTAGAAGTTCCTTCACCTATTGGACATAATTATGTCCAAACATAAAAATTAAGATTTAATCAAATCCAAGGTTCCTTTCAAAAATCAAACTTCATAAACGTCTTATTAACATCCTAGAGTATCCTTAGGAACCTTAAAACCAAATTAAAATCACTTAAATCACTTACCTCAATTTTACACCTAAACTTCAAGTCTAGATTTCACCAAGATTTACACCTCCAAACGAAATTTTGAGACCACCAATGGATTCTAGAGGGGATGTTTTATGTTAGAGAGGCTTGATCTTGAGGTGAGATGAAGAAAAATTGAAAGAAAAATGGTGAGAAAGAGAGGAGAGTGTATTCGGCCAAGAGAGGAAGAAGAGAGAAGCTGAAATAAAAGGGAATCCAAGGGATTTCCAGAATTATAAGTCTATTTTAATGGGTTCAATCGGACCCAACCAGGTCCAACCAAAGTGGTTGAGCCGATTTGGTTCGATTTTCACTTTTCGGGTCATTTTCCACTGTTTTGATGAAATTTAATGTTCCTGAATTCATTTTCACTCCAAACCACTTTCATAATTCTTATAATATTAAAATTAGTCTCCCTTCAAAATTTCAGCTCAATCGGAGTCCGTTTGGGGTCCGGTTCACTTAAACCGGTCTAATTCGGTTCAATTCGGTTTGCCGTAAAATAAAATTCTAATACTATAAAAAATTTCTAAAAAATATTCTAAGTCTTTTATCCTCTTACAGTAGACCATTTTATCCACTCTAAGTATTTATAAAAATTCGGTCAAAGCTCAGTCAACCTTGGTTCAATTGAACCGAACCAGAGAAACTTCGGACTGAATTTCGAAAACCTATTTGACCTCGTTTTTACACCAAAATTACACCATTATACTACATTTTTCATTCTCTTTCTGATGGTGAAATAAAAAATTTTCGGGTACTATTCATCCCGTAGTCCCGATTTTTGTGGGCCCCACAGCTACTATTCACGGGCCCACGGTTACTATTTACAGATCTGGTCAAAAATGCCATTACTATTTAATGGGACCTAGTGATGATGATGTTTCCAACATAATTATGATGTTTCCAACACAATTATGATGTTATACTTTAGAGAGACATAGTTACTATTCATCATCATGACATTGCTGATGTCATCGCTGATGTCATCATGGTCCCACATTAACTATTCAGTGGACCCCACCTGGGCCCACTTTTACCGTTCAGTGGGTCCCACCTGGGCCCACTTTTACCGTTCAGTGGGTCCCACTTGGGTCCACTTTTACTGTTCAGTGGATCCCACCTGGGCCCACCTTTTACTTTTAAGTGGGTCCCACCTTTCATCCGAAGTAAATACTTTTGTTTACTGTTTTGGCCATTTCGGACTCGTTTGGCCTCCGATTGACACGAAATTTGCGCCTACGGACTCGTATTGACGAGCTCTATCCAATGGTCCAATAAAATATTTTTCAATTTCGGAAAATACTATTCACCTCGGAAATACTATTCACTCTAGAAAAATACTATTTACGACTAACCCGGTATTGGGGCTATTACAATCTCCCCCTACCAATTAAAAATTTCATCCTCGAAATTTACCTGAATTGAAGAGCTGAGGATACTGTTGTCTCATGGTCTCTTCTGGTTCCCACGTCGCTTCCTCGACATTGTGGTGATTCCAGAGAATCTTCACCAGTGGGATCTCTTTATTTCTGAGCTGCTTTACTTCTCTAGCCAAAATCTTCACTGGATACTCCTCATAAGTCATGTCTGGCTGAACTCGAACTTCTTCAGGCCTGATAACATGACTAGGGTCTGAACGGTACCTTCGAAGCATAGAGACATGAAAGACGTCATGAATCTTCTCTAATTCTTGTGGAAGCTTCAATCTGTAAGCTACTGGTCCAATCCGCTGAATAATCTCATACGGGCCAATGAATCTCGGACTTAGCTTGCCTTTATTTCCAAATCTCAAGATCTTCTTCCATGGAGAAACTTTCAGAAATACTTTATCTCCCACTTGAAACTCTATATCTTTCCTCTTCAGATCTGCATATGACTTCTGTCGATCCATGGCTTCTTTCAATCTATCTTTAATTACTCGAACCTTTTCTTCCGTTTCTTTAATCAGATCTGACCCCACAATCTTACTCTCACTGAGCTCTGTCCAACAAAGAGGAGTTCTGCACTTTCTACCATACAAAGCTTCATAAGGAGCCATCTTGATACTAGTCTGATAACTACTGTTGTAGGCGAATTCTGCTAGAGGCAAATACCGCTCCCAACGGTTACCAAACTCAAGTATACAACATCTCAACATATCTTCCAGAATCTGAATCACACGCTAAGATTTTCCATCAGTTTGAGGGTGGAAAGCTGTGCTGAAATGTAATCTAGTTCCCAAAGCTTCCTGAAGTCTTTTCCAAAACTGAGAAGTGAATCTCGGATCACGATCTGAAATGATGGAGGAAGGGACTCCATGCAGTCTTACAATCTCACTAATGTATAACTCTGCCAGCTTGGACAACGAATAATCCATTCTGATAGGCAAAAAGTGAGCTGATTTAGTGAGTCGATCAACAATTACCCAAACTGCATCATGTTTCTTTCTCGAGAGAGGAAACCCCGACACAAAATCCATGGTTATCCTGTCCCATTTCCATTCAGGAATGACAATAGGCTGAAGTAAACCTGAAGGAACTTGATGTTCTGCCTTGACTTGCTGACAAATCAGACACTTACCCACAAACTCTGTCACTTCACGTTTCATGCCTGGCCACCAATAAAGCATCTTCAAATCCTGATACATCTTGTTACAACCAGGATGTATAGCAAAGCTGCTGTGATGAGCTTCTGAGAGAATATCCTTTCTCAAATCAGTTTGATTAGGAACATACAATCTCTGTTTGTAATATAACCCACCATCTGAACCTAATGAATAATCACTGACACGACCATTTTTCACCTGAGATATAATGGTAGACAACCGTTCATCTTGCTTCTGAGCATCTTTCACTTGCTGGAGAAAATCTGGCTTAACTTGCATTTCTGCAATCAAAGCTCCATCATCTGATAAGTCTAGAGTAACATTCATAGCTTGTAAAGAAGCCATGAACTTCCTACTGAGAGCATCAGCTACGATGTTAGCTTTACCAGGATGATGGTCGATGAAGCACTCATAGTCTTTGATCAATTCAAGCCAACGTCTTTGCCTCAAGTTAAGCTCCTTCTGAGTAAGCAAATACTTCAGACTCTTATGATCAGTGTAGATGTAGCATTTCTCACCATAGAGATAATGTCTCCAAATCTTCAATGCAAATACAATTGCTGCCAACTCAAGATCATGAGTAGGGTAATTCTTCTCATGAGTCTTAAGCTATCGGGATGCATAAGCAATCACCTTACCTTCCTGCATCAATACACAACCCAATCCATTTCTGGAAGCATCACTGAAGACCACAAAATCCTTATCAGATTCAGGTTGCACTAACACTGGAGCTTCAGTCAGCATACACTTAAGCTTCTCAAAACTCTCCTGACATTTATCTGATCATTCAAACTTGACATTCTTTTGTAACAATCGAGTCAGAGGAGTTGCAATCGAAGAAAAACCCTTCACGAATCTTCTATAGTAACCGGCCAAGCCAAGAAAACTCCTAACCTCGGTAACATTCCTGGGTGGCTTCCACTGAAGGATCGCTTCAATCTTTTTAGGATCAACTTTAATACCCTCTGTTGATACCACGTGACCCAAAAATGATACCTCATCCAGCCAAAATTCACATTTACTGAACTTGGCATAAAGCTGCTTATCTCTCAGAGTCTGTAGAACAATCCTCAAATGCTCATTATGCTCCTCAGGAGTCTTTGAATAAACTAGAATATCATCAATAAAAACAACCACAAACTGGTCCAAGTAAGGGTGAAAAACCCTATTCATCAGATCCATAAAAGCTGCAGGAGCATTCGTCAATCCAAAAGGCATGACCATGAACTCATAACGACCATACCTGGTGCGAAAAGCTGTCTTAGGCACATCTGACTCTTTAATCTTTAGCTGATGGTAGCCAGATCTTAGGTCAATTTTGGAAAACACACCAGCACCTTTCAACTGATCAAACAAATCATCAATCTGAGGCAGTGGATACTTGTTCTTTATGGTGACTTTATTCAGCTGTCTATAATCAATACATAACCGAAGTGATCCATCCTTCTTTTTCACAAAGAGAACTGGTGCACCCCAAGGTGAAACACTCGGTCTGATGAAGCCTTTATCAAATAATTCTTGCAACTGAATCTTCAATTCTCTGAGTTTTAAAGGCGCCATTCTATAAGGAGCAATAGAGATAGGTGCAGTACCAGGTACTAAGTCAATAGTAAACTCTAACTCTCTATCAGGTGGCAAACCTGAAAGTTCTTTAGGAAAAACATCCTGAAACTCTCGAACAGTAGGCACATCTGAAGCCTTAAGTTCATCCTTTTTAGTCTCCATTGCATAGCACAAGTAGGCAACACACCCTTTTCTGATAAGTCTCTTAGCTGCTATAGCTGAAATCACATCAGAAAGAAAATTTGATCTTTCACCCACAATAACCACCTCCTGATCATCTACGGTCTTAAAGGTTACTCTTTTTCTTTCACAATCAACATTAACACGGTGAGCAGTTAACCAATCCATACCCAAAATCACATCAAACTCTCGGAAGGGAAGGTCAATCAAATTGGCAGGAAACACATAACCTTGAGCACTAATAGGACAATCTCTATAAACTTTGTTCACTACTACACTATGCCCCAAAGGATTACTCACTAAAATATCATGGTCTAACTGACTGTCATGCAACCCTTTATCCCGAGCAATAGCAGTACTAATATAGGAATGCGTAGAACCAGGATCAATCAAGGCATAAACTGAATGAGAAAGCAGTGAGAATTTACCAACAATGACGTCTGGAGCATCATCCTGTTCACGGGCTCTAACAGCATATGCATGTCCAGTGGTACGACACTGAGGCGGTCGTAGTGAAGGGCCTGAAACTACCTGTGGAGGAGCTGCTCCCCTACCACGTCCTCTCTGAGGAACTGACCCCCCACCCAAAGCTGGTGATGCTGCAGTGGACGGTTGGGCCTCAGGACAATCTCTGATCTGATGTTCCCGGGACCCACATCTGAAACATGCCCTGCTTATTAATCTGCACTCGCCTAGATGAAGCTTCTTACAATGAGGGCATTGTGGAATTGGATCTCGTACTCTACTCCTGGGTGCGCTAGCTACTGATGTGATTGGGGCACTGCTGCCGACTGGGTTCCTCCGAATAGTAACAGGTGCTGTTGATGCACGGCTCTGTGAATGAGGAGGCCCTCTAAACTTCTTACTCTGACCAGCTACACCAGAAAACTGACCCAATTTCCTCTTTTGCTTGAACCGGGACTGTCTATCAGCTTCCTCTGAAATAATAGTCTCTGATCTAAGGGCTTCTTCAACCAAGGACCTCATATCTATATGCCTCTGAGAACCCAAAGCCAATCTGATGTTATTATTCAGACCTCTTTCAAACCTGTGGCATAATTTCTGCTCAGTCATGGATTCATCATCCAGATAGGCACTAAGCCGCTCAAATTCTCGCTCATACTCAGCAACTGACTTGTTCCCCTGTCTAAGCCTCCAAAAGGCATCTTGCATAGCAGATTTATACTCAGGCCCGATGTATTTCTTCTCAAACTGAGTCTGAAAGAACCCCCAAGTAACCTGATCCGCTGGAGTGTGCTTACGAACTGAACTCCACCATGTATAAGCAGGACCCTGAAGCAGAGCCACTGCTCCCTGAAGCATCTCATCCGGCAGACTCTGAGTGGTCTCGAATATCCTCTTTAACTTAAACATCCACTCCTCCGCCTGAACTGGAGTCAAAGGATCTCGACCGTAGAAATCTTCAGCTCCTAACCTCTTAATCTGTTCCAGAATAGGTCTCCGTCTAAGTGGAGCTAGCTGCTGTACAGGACCTTGAGGTTGTTGCTGCGATTGCATAAACTGGTAGAAATTTGCCATCATGTTCATGAACTCAGGCTGCTGCTGAGGAGGGGGAACAATCGACGGAGTAGCCTGATGACGAGGCGACCTCGATCGACTCATACTGACTGATGCGGCACTCTCCACATCACTATCACGACGACCTTCATCTGACGCCATACTCGCGATCTAACACAAGGAGCAAGCATACATTAGCCTCACATAACTATACTGTCCAAAAATTTATTGGCATGTACATGTACTTATACTAATCCCATTGACCCACTCCGATCTTAGAACCACCTAAACCGGAGCTCTGATACCATTTAACTTGTAGCGCCCTAACCCGTATGTGATACGGATACCGGATGCTACAATACTGGACTGACATACTCTCTAATACTTTACATTCCGATTACTTAACTGTTCATTTTAATCTGATTAACCTAATTACAACTAATCAGGTTAATTAATAGACAATTAATTAAAACCGGTAAATTTTTTTTTTAATAGTACCGTATACGTGAATAGTACCGTATACGTGAATAGTATCGTATGTACAAATAGTACCGTAGGTATAATACTGTATGAATAGACAACTTACTTAAGTCTATTAATACTTATTAATTAATTATCAAATTTAATATTTACTTTTTATTTTAATTCATTATTAACTATGCCGATTGACCTAAAATCGTCTAAATTACTATTTATTTAGTCTTTTTTTTTTTTACTTGAAATTATATATTTTTATTTTACTAATAGTATTAACTTAATTTCTACCAATTATTAGGCATGCCAATCACAATATACTAGATACAGTTTTAATAGTTTATTACAGACCAAAACCCAAAAGTAATAATATTATAAGACACATACATGCCAAACTTCTTAATATACTTAAATATTCCAATACTTTCTTCCATACCACTTCCAAACTGTTAGGTATGCTCTGCTCCCAAACTCCTACGGAGTACCTACACGCAGTCAAATAAAACTACGTGCTGAGCATTAAATATGCTCAGTGGTGATTGCAATTCCATAAATTTCCACTTAATTTAATTTTTCATGCATAATGATATTCACATAAATAATATCATTTAATATTAATGAATAAACATATTTAATTTAATTCCCAACTAGGCATGCAATATTACATGTAATTATTTTTAAATTACATAATTAGGGCAATTACACAATTAACATATAAATAATCTTATTACCATTGTACCCTTAACTTATGGTAATAATTCATTTATACCCTTAAACTTTTTCAAAATAACAAAAGTGCCATTAGTTCAATTATACTTCACCAAAATTACATTTATGCCATTAGTTCATTTTAACTTCATTATATTACCATTATGCCACTAGTTCATTCTAATTTCAATAATATTACAATTATGCCACTATTTTAATTTATTTCACTAACATTTCAATTTTATCATTAATTTATATGCCAATTTACAGTTTTACCCTCCAATTATTATTTTCATGCCAAATTACATTTTTACCCATATAAAGTGGCCAATTTTCATATTTAACCATTTATTTATATTTTTAGCCTTATTACTTATTCTTAACACACATATGCACAAAATTACAATTTTTCCCTCAAACCTTTTTATTTAATAATATCTATGCCATTTTTCCACATAAATATTATTTTAATCACATTTTAACCATTTTAATCTTATTTTTACAATTATGCCCCTGTAACACACTGGCAGACTCTATATACAGGATAAACGAGACGTGAACTCCAAAAGTTCACACAGAAATACCAGCGGAGTCCTGTGGGACCACCACTGTCTTTTAATACAGAACAGTATACTTCAGATATTCAGATACAGATATTCAGATTTTCAGATACAGAAGTAGGACCATCATTGGCCTACTAAAAATATTCAGATATTCAGATATTCAGATACAGAAGTAGGACCATCATTGGCCTACTAAAAAGTGAGACGTCATGCTCACACCCGCGGTCTTATGTCCCTATGGCATGCCAACATATCCTGAACTAGACTTGACTACCAGATTACTACACAGGGCAATATTATATTATTTTATTATTATTATTTTTTTTCACATTATTAATATGATATACATATTTTTCATGGTATATCATTATAATATCTCATTCTTTTTCATGCCATTTCATCATGTCACATGTGATTATCATCATTACAACATCACATGTCATGTAAATTTATTATTTCATCATAGTACACATGCATACATACATACATGCATACAACCCACATACCAATTTATTCACATTAATTATTTATTATCATTTATTTAGGCTAATTTCATGATGTATAACATCACCATGCCATCAATTACCATGAAACCACATCAAAATCATGACTTTACACATGATATACATTTGGCCATACATACATCACATACCATATGATGTTTTCACATGCTCCAACACATACCATTCATTAGTTCACATGCCAAATACCATAGATCCATCATAATTATGCATAAAACATCATGTAAACACATAAAATTCACATGAATACCATTCGGCCAAAGAAAGAACTTTTCACACAAAATTTATTTCTTCAATTTAATCACCCATACCATCATTTTTAACATCCCTAAGCATGAATATCATGTTAATTTTAATTAAACATGCATAAATCACATACTTTCTTCACAAATATAACTTAAATTCATGCTTTTACCATGGAATTAAATGGAATTTGCAATCACAAACCTCAAATCCGTGTATTATACTTCTCAATTAACCTTTTCCTTGCCCTTGGCATGCTTAGAAGTTCCTTCACCTATTGGACATAATTATGTCCAAACACAAAAATTAAGATTTAATCAAATCCAAGGTTCCTTTCAAAAATCAAACTTCATAAATGTCTTATTAACATCCTAGAGTACCCTTAGGAACCTTAAAACCAAATTAAAATCACTTAAATCACTTACCTCAATTTTACACCTAAACTTTAAGTCTAGATTTCACCAAGATTTACACCTCCAAACGAAATTTTGAGACCACCAATGGATTCTAGAGGGGATGTATTATGTTAGAGAGGCTTGATCTTGAGGTGAGATGAAGAAAAATTGAAAGAAAAATGGTGAGAAAGAGAGGAGAGTGTATTCGGCCAAGAGAGGAAGAAGAGAGAAGCTGAAATAAAAGGGAATCCAAGGGATTTCCAGAATTATAAGTCTATTTTAATGGGTTCAATCGGACCCAACCAGATCCAACCAAAGTGGTTGAGCCGATTTGGTTCGATTTTCACTTTTCGGGTCATTTTCCACTGTTTTGATGAAATTTAATGTTCCTGAATTCATTTTCACTCCAAACTACTTTCATAATTCTTATAATATTAAAATTAGTCTCTCTTCAAAATTTCAGCTCAATCGGAGTCTGTTTGGGGTCCGGTTCACTTAAACCGGTCTAATTCGATTCAATTCGGTTTGCCGTAAAATAAAATTCTAATACTATAAAAAATTTCTAAAAAATATTCTAAGTCTTTTATCCTCTTACAGTAGACCATTTTATCCACTCTAAGTATTTATAAAAATTCGGTCAAAGTTCAGTCAACCTTGGTTCAATTGAACCGAACCAGAGAAACTTCAGACTGAATTTCGGAAACCTATTTGATCTCGTTTTTACACCAAAATTACACAATTATACTACATTTTTCATTCTCTTTCTGACGGTGAAATAAAAATTTTTCGGGTACTATTCATCCCGGAGTCCCGATTTTTGTGGGCCCCACAGCTACTATTCACGGGCCCACGGTTACTATTTACAGATCTGGTCAAAGATGCCATTACTATTTAATGGGACCTAGTGATGATGATGTTTCCAACATAATTATGATGTTTCTAACACAATTATGATGTTATACTTTAGAGAGACATAGTTACTATTTATCATCATGACATTGCTGATGTCATCGCTGATGTCATCATGGTCCCACATTTACTATTCAGTGGACCCCACCTGGGCCCACTTTTACCGTTCAGTGGGTCCCACATGGGCCCACCTTTTACTTTTAAGTGGGTCCCACTTGGGCCCACTTTTCATCCGAAGTAAATACTTTTGTTTACTGTTTTGGCCATTTCGGACTCGTTTGGCCTCCGATTGACACGAAATTTGCGCCTACGGACTCGTATTGACGAGCTCTATCCAATAGTCCAATAAAATATTTTTCAATTTTGGAAAATACTATTCACCTCAGAAATACTATTCACTCTAGAAAAATACTATTTACGACTAACCCGGTATTGGGGCTATTACAGTCTCCACGGTTCTAAATGTTGGATTGAAACTTTAACATCAATGAAATTAACACAGCATGAAAGCACTTGGATCTTAGCTTCCCGTTTCCACAACAGAGCTAGACCACCTCCATGCCCATTACCTTCACAAACCACACACTCATCAAAACCCAGTTTCCTCCTTACTACCTCTACCTTATTTTCCTTCATCATCGTTTCCATAAGAAAAACGATGATGGGCTTATGGATAAAAATGATATCCTTTAGAGCATTGATTGTCTGTGGATTGCCCAGTCCACGGCAGTTCCAACTTAAAACACTCATGGGCCCTGGCGGGCCTGGGCTCCAGGTCCCGCCAATAATCCATTTTTTGACTGCAAGTTGTAACCCACATTTACCAGGCCATCCTCCATCCTAGGCCTTTTGGAATCCAGTACGAGAATCTCTTCCCCACTATTTGATTTCCCAGTAGTAACTCCTTCAATCACGCCACTTGTCTGCATAATAACTTCCTTGTTTGATCCACTAACCTCGTGGACGCTAATATTACTCCTGTGAACTAGGGCAATACTTCCATTTCCTTCAACTTCCATATTTGTGGATTGCATTTCCTTTCTTACCCTTCCATCCTCTTCCTTGGAATCCCGCAGCCATGTCTTCCCAATCTGAAGCTCTGGACGTTTGAAAACAGCACGTAAGTTAGCTCCATAAGCTCTTTCGGTTAGTTTTTCCGGATGATCAAAGAATAAATTACAGAATTTATCTGTGTGACCCAAGATGCCACAGAAAAAACAAAACGTGGGTAATCTTTCATAACGAAAGTCAACCCAGAACCAGTTTCCCCCACTCCTTTTGAGTTTATGTCCCCGTTTCAAAGGAGCCCTTACATCTATAGCTACTTTAACCCGTAGATAACCCTTCCGGGGTCCGTCAAAATTTTGGGATCAATAGCCACAAAACGACCAATCCGATTTCCAATAGCCTTGCATGTAGCTTCTGTTTGGAAACCTATTGGTAAATTGGTTATTTAAACCCAAATAAGCAGGAAGTTTAAATCAACCTGTACCTCTTGTTCAGTTTCCTCTAACTCCTTCATAATTAAGACATTTTGATTGAAAGTCCAAGGGCCATCATTGAGGACCCTTTCCATGTCTAAACTGTGATAGAACTGGAACAAATACCGATCCGCAGTATCTATTTCCGTCACTGTAACTCCTTTTACCGGTCTCTAGATAGATGCCAAAGTGTTCCTCATGGAATCAAAATGCACAGGTCTTTTATTAAGAAAATGTCCCACCATAAAAAACTGCTTTCCACTGGTACCTCTATTGCTATGCTTCTCTTCCAGCACTATACCTTCATCTTCCACATCTTCTATACTTAGACGTGCATAGAGATCTGCCACCCCTTTCCCTTTATCTGATGATGAGGCCATCCTGAAAAAAATTAGACTAAACTAAAAAATCAAGAAGAACTTTACAAACATCTCACAAGAGAAGACAAACACTCCAGGAGGAGAGACTTTATTCAGACTTTTTACCTTGAATTTAAGAAATATAAGTTTTAGTTTAATGGCATTGATTTTGTTTTAATACTGTGATCAGTTTAAACTACTATTATTAAGACATATATTGCGATCGATATATGTATAAACAACGAAATGCAAAGATGAGATGTGCTTTAAAAATAATGTTTTAAATGATAACACTTTTTATTAGTTGAACTTAGTTCAGTAATAAATTAATTTTAAAATGATACCACCTAATATAATCTTGATATTAGTAAATTTATTTTGGAAAATTTTACTTTCAAAATTTAAATTATCTATTTCAATTATATATCTGTTGTAATCAAATAAAAAATAAGCGACTTGAATCTATCGGAATAAATTATTCTTCAATTATTTAAAGTCAATATTATTTTTAAGAAAAATTGACTATTTTGGTTCAATTCAATTTGCTAGTTCAAAAACCGCAAAATAACCAAACTAGCCAATTTATAAAAAACAGTTTTTATTATTTATGTTATATATAAAAGTATGAAGTATACTAAATTAATCCTTTATTTTTTTTTTTAAAAAAAAAATTCAAGTTTCTTTGGAAATAAAATGAAAATAATACAATATCTATCTACTATTTCAATTTTTTTTTTTCTTTTGCTTAAACAATTCAACCAGGGGCTGAATTTACGTGTAAAAAGTATTGAAAATTTAGCTTTAGTCCCCATAAATTAAAGCCTAATAACCATTTTAACCTATGAATTTTAGTTCCTCTTAATTTCGCCCATCAAAAAATATTTCTAGTACCTTCCCTAAATTCAACAAAATTCTCACGATGCTTTTGATAGCATAGAAATGGCTTTCTATTAATTATTAAATTAAATCATATATTTCTTTTATATATATTTTTTAAATAAACTTGAGAAGCTAATTAAAAATTATAATTATAAGTTCTTATAATCAAGCTATGGCCTATCTTAAGCGAATATTAAAACCAAAAAGGGAAAACAAATATGTACAACGTAAGATAATCTGAGTTGCCATAATTTCCTGTAAATAGATTATCTATAAAGTTAAAAAATGGAAACTAAATCACATTTGATATATTTGTTTCAATATTTAAACTATTACCTAATTTAAAATCTTGCACATTTTGCCTTGGAGATATAAATAGGTAGATAACACTAGCTCCTTCATGAAAATAATGCAAGCTATGGCCTGTTTACATTTACCTATTACCTTTGTTGTCACCCTAATCTTGATTTATCTTTCTAACTTTTTCACAAATAGAAGCTAAAAATGGTGGCTTTACTGTTGAATTAGTCCATAGAAACTCACCCTTATCTCCATTATACAATCCTCATCATCAAGAAACTCCATTAACCCATTTTAAGAATGGATTTGAACGTGCCATTTCTCGTCTAAGTCCCCTAAAAATTAATCAAAACACTCCTCAATCAGAAGTGTCACCTGACAATGGAGACCAATGGACATTTATGGCATTGTTGATACAGGCAGTGACCTATTTTGGACAGAGTGCTAGCCATGTGAACAATGTTATAAGCAAATAAATCCCATTTACAATCCCAAATCATCCTCTTCATATGCTGATATTAATTGCAGTTCTCCTGATTGTCATATATATATATACTACAGCTCTTTGTAAATACACTTATGGACATGGCAGTGGTGCTTTAACTAAAGGTGTTCTTGCCAAAGAAACTATCACCTTCAATGGAGGATCAGGCCAATCTTTTTCATTCAAGAATGAAATTTTTGGGTGTGGACATAATAATACTGTTGGGTTTAATGAGAATGAAATGGGGTTGGTCGGATTAGGAAGGAGGTAGAGAATTATCATTAGCATCTCAAATAGGTTCAAAATTAGGGGCTAAAAGATTTTCTTATTGCTTAGTCCCATTTCATACTAACCCTAAATTACAAGTAAGATGAAACTTGGCAGTGGAAGTGAAGTTACAGATGAAGGAGTGGTGTCAATTCCTTTGGTTTAAGAACAAGACAAGACACCTTATTTTATTACATTAACAGGAATAAGTGTTGGACAGAAGTTCTGGCCCTAAAATTATAATTCAGCAGTTACAAAAGGGAATGTGTTTATAGATTCAGGTATGCCTCCAATTCTTCTGCCTAAAGATTTTTATAACAGATTAGAGGAGGAAGTGAAGAGTTTGATTAATCTCACTGTAGCAAACCCTAGAATTTATCTAGGCAAAAATAATCATGTTAAATCATCAAGAAAATAAAATCTGTAGCGGAAGCGTACCTGAATTCATGATTTCGGTTGAGAATACTGAAGTTTTGCGGCCTATGATCTTCTAAATTGATAGGTAGGATCAAAAACTGTCTTCTGCAGATGGGAAATCAGAAAGACGATGTCATATCTATAATTTGGGAACCATAACCCTATTATATTTCTTTATTTCTAATTTAGCCCATCATAAAATTAGAAATTATAAAAGAGTATCTATACATTTAACCCATACTTATAATATTATTATTATGGCCCACTTTAATTTCAATTAAATTAGATCACTTTAATACTTAGGCCAAGTCTTTTAAATGATAGTTATAACATATAATTATTATAACCTAAATATATATAATGTATTTGTCCATAAATCCTAACAATCTCCCACTTGGACTATACATATATATATATATAAGCATATTACCTTATAATTATATGTCAATTATATGAGCTCTAAACTTTACTATCATAACCAAAGACATTCCTGAACAATCTCGTCCATCAATCATGCATACATAGAACCAAGGCAACTTTTGTTACTTATATGTTGTAACTAAATCCATCCCTGATCACATATGTAAACACAACCAAATGACACAGATCAAGTATGGATGCATAGCATGAAAATTACATGTAATGTGATCTAAACATGTCTATTTTCAACTGGTCCACTTTATAAACTTAGTGAGATCAATCCATAGCTGAATCAAAGTGTGAATAACTCAACTTCATTTCTGCAGAAAAATATAGATAAACCAAAACTAAAAAATGTGTCTATAATAAGAAAGCAAGATTACAAACTCCCACTAAAATTAAATATCCTCAAAAGACATGACACCCATATGAGCAGTATGCTCATTAAAAACCTTGGGTGGCAATCCTTTAGTAAGCGGATCCGCAACCATGGAGTTTGTACCAATATGCTCAATAGACACCTGTCCACTTTGAACTCTTTCTTTAACAACCAAGAATTTAATGTCTATATGCTTTGACTTGATCGAACTCTTGTTGTTATTGGAATACAAGACTGCTGACTTATTGTCACAAAAGATCTTAAGTGGTCTTTCAATTCCATTAACAATTCGCAGCCCAGTGACAAAATTTTGCAGCCATATTGCTTGATTTGATGCCTCATAACATGATATGAACTCTGCTGCCATAGTAGAAGAAGCTATAAGAGATTGCTTAGCACTCTTCCAAGAGATAGCACCTTCAGCAAGCAAAAAAATATAGCCTGATGTAGATTTCATGCTATCTTGGCACCCAGCAAAATCGGAATCTGAATACCCAATGATCTCTAACTTATCCGATCTCCTGTAAGTGAGTATGAAATGTTTTGTTCTTTGAAGATATCGCATGACTCGTTTGGCTACTTTCCAATGAACCATTCCTGGATTGCTTAAATATCTTCCCAACACTCCAACTATGTACGCAATATCCGGACGTGTACAAACTTGTGCATACATTAGACTTCCTATTGCTGATGCATAAGGAATCTTTTGCATTTCTGTTTCCTCAAAAGCATTTTTGGGGCACTGTTGGAGACTAAACTTGTCTCCTTTAGCCACAGGGGTATCTCCTGGTTTACAATCTTGTATGGCAAATCTCTTAAGAACCTTTTCGATATAGGCCTTTTGTGATAATCCAAGAATACCTCGAGTGCGATCTCGATCTATTTGGATTCCTAATACAAAATTTGCATCTCCAAGATCCTTCATCTCAAAATTCATAGCTAGAAATCTCTTGGTTTCATGCAACAAGCCTATATCATTGCTGGCAAGCAATATGTCATCAACATATAAAACCAAAAAAATATGCTTACTCCCACTAAATTTGTGATATATACAGTCATCAACCAAATTCATCTCAAAACCATGAGAAATAATAATCTGGTGAAATTTGTAATACCACTGACGAGACGCTTGCTTAAGCCCATAAATGGATTTCTTCAATTTGCAAACCATTGACTTTGCATCTTCTGATACATAGTTTTCTGGTTGCACCATGTAAATTATTTCATCAATGTCACCATTGAGAAACGCTGTCTTGACATCCATCTGATGTAGCTCAAGATCAAAATGTGCTACTAATGCCATTATAATCCTAAAAGAGTCTTTCGATGAAACTGGAGAGAAAGTCTCTTTATAATCAATGCCTTCCTTTTGTGTAAAGCCTTTCGCGACAAGACGTGCTTTGTACCTTTCCACATTACCCTTTGAATCCCTTTTGGTTTTAAAAATCCATTTACAACCAATAGGTTTTGCACCTTCAGGCAATGGGACAAGATCCCATACGTCATTGTCTTTCATAGACTTAATCTCCTCATTCATGGCATCTCTCCACTTTTGAGAATTTGAACTTTCCATTGCTTGATGAAAATTGACTGGATCATTTTCCATCACTCCAATATCAACATCATGTTCATGAAGAAACACAACATAATCATCTGAAATTGCATTTCTTCTTTCTCTAGTGGATCTCCTTAATGGCAATGGTTCTTGAGGCTGTATAGTTTGTTCTTCAGGAATATCTCCTTGAGCCTGAATAGGAGGATCAATGACATTGTCTTGATCTAAAATTGCATCATGAACAATATCTGGTATGATAATCTGTTCCTGATTATTGTCCATAGCAATTAAAGGTAATATAAACATATTCCTCTTCAAAGACAAAGTCCTTAAATCTTTCTCCCCCCGCAAGCTCAACATCCTCAAAGAACCGAGCATTACCTGTCTCAAAAATAAACTTACTTGTGGGATCATAAAATTTGTAACCCCTAGAGCGTTCAGAGTATCCAATAAAATAACAACTGATAGTCCTAGAGTCCAGTTTCTTTTCATTTGGCCTATAAGGCCTTGCCTCAGCTGGACATCCCCAAATATGAAAATGCTTTAGACTAGGCTTCTTACCTGTCCAAAGTTCATAAGGGGTTTTACCAGTTGCCTTTGTTGGTACCCTGTTGAATATATAAGTTGCAGTCTTTAATGCCTCTCCCCAGAGTGACTCAGGTAAGGTAGAGTGACTGATCATACTTCTTACCATGTCTAAAAGCGTTCTATTTCGTCTTTCAGCAACACCATTCATATTGGGTGAACCCGGCATGGTGTACTGTGGTACGATACCGCTTTCCTCTAGGAATTTAGCAAATGGACCTGGACGTTGTTCACCTGAACCGTCATATCTGCCATAGTATTCACCACCACGGTCAGATCTAACGCTTTTAATACCTTTATTTAGTTTATTTTCAACTTCAGTTTTAAAACTTTTGAACATGTCCAGTGACTGAGATTTCTCATGAATGAGATAAAGATAGCCATATCGACTGAAATCGTCTATGAACGTTATGAAATATGTTTGGCCATTCCAAGAAGCCATAGGGAATGGCCCACAAATATCTGTGTGTATTAGTTCTAACACATCTGTTTTCTTATTGGCATCAAATCTCCTAACCTTTGTTTGTTTCCCCTTAATACAATTCACACACATGTCAAAGTCTGTAAAATCAAGGGGATCGAGAATACAGTCAGACACAAGTCTCTCAATTCTCTTTTTAGAGATATGACCTAATCTCTTGTGCCATAATGAAGCAGAATTCTCAATAGTTAATTTGCGCTTTTTACATATTGAATGAACATGCAAGGATTCATTAAATGAAGTAATTGTATCAATTAAATATAGATTATCATAACTTGATAAAGAACCAGATCCAGCCAAACTTGAATTTTGATGAAGACTAAATTTTCCATTTCCAAATGAACAACAATAACCAAATTTGTCCAATGCTGAAACAGAAATCAAATTCCGCCTAAAAGACGGTATAACAAAAGTCTCAAACAAATTCAAATAGAAACCAGTTCTTAATAATAATCTAAAAGTTCCAATTGCTTCAACTTCCACTGATTTGCCATCACCAAAATAGATGTATCTCTCACCATCATTAGGCTTTCGGCAATTCAGGCAACCCTGCATGGACACACTAATGTGAGTTGTGGCACCTGAATCAATCCACCAAGTGTGTCTTGGTACTGAAGCCAAATTAACCTCAGAACAAACAAAGTTAAGAAGCATACCTTTCTTAGCACGCCAAGCGTGATAGTTGGTACACTGTTTCTTCTGGTGTCCTGTAGCTCCACAAAAGAAGCAACCATCTTTATTTTGTCCTTTAGGTTGTTTCTTTTGTGGTGCTGTTTCTGCAGCTTCCTTATTCTTTCTTTTCTTATTTTCTTTCTTCTTGTCTTTTGAGGTGGAAACCAAATGGACACTTGGTGCCTTTTCCTGCTTTAACCTATCCTCTTCCTGAACACAGTGAGAGATGAGCTCATTAAGGGTCCATGAGTCCCTTTGACAGTTATAGCTCACCTTAATTTGACCAAATTGTGCAGGAAGAGAGATCAAAACCAAATGCACTAACAAGTCTTCAGATAAATCCAACTTGAGTGCCCTTAAACTTGAAGCAAGATTAGACATTTCCATAATATATTCCCTTACATTTCCTTTGCCTGTATACCTCATAGAGATGAGTTTTGCTAAGATTGTACTTGTTTCAGCCTTTTCATTCTTAGCAAACCTTTTCTCAAGGTCCTCAAGGAAAATTTTAGCTGTTTCCACCTGATCGGACGTTGTGCCCCTAAAAGCTTCAGGAATGGCACGCTTAATGACCATAAGACTTATGCGATTAGACCTTTCCCACTTTTCCATCTCCCTCTTTTGTTCAGAGGTTCTCTCAGCAGTAAGATTAGCAGGTTTAGGTTCCCTTAATGTAAGGTCTAGGTCCATGACTCCGAGAGTGATCAATACACTCTCTTGCCATGCCTTAAAATTCGTGCCAGTCAGCATAGGAATAGAGTTGATACTAGCAGTAATATTAGCAGCAGGAGCAGAAACTAAATTCAGAACAAAACATATAAAACAAACTCACATAAGTATCAAAATAATACCAAAATTGAATAATAAATTTAAATACAGTTAAATCCCATCTCAAGACATCTGACACTCCATTAATACTTTATCTTTGGACAAAATATTAACTTGTAAGTGATATCTTGGTGTAGCAATTAAACATAAATAATAAAATAACATGTCAAATAATAATTCTTCCTTTGGGCTGATTTATTATTCACATGTAAGACCAAATAATTATCACATGTTAATTGCCACAAATGTATATGTAATCATATTAAACATCAATTTTCCTTTGGGCCAATCAATATTTATGTAATTACATATACATACCAATTATATATATTAAAACAAATCAATTGACTTCCATAGAGGTCACTTTGGCAACATATTGGTTCAATTAACCCATCTCAATATATACATAGCCATACTGTAATTTAAATTTAAATTCCACAAAATTTAACAAATGAAACCAAAAAACAATTGCAATTGAGCAATATCAATAAAATATGTCATCCAAAACACAATTCCTAAAAGAGAAACCAATTGATTTTGCCAAATAAAAAATGAAAGCAGAGGCTGAATTCATGATTGTTTCAAAAGAATACAATAAGAAAAGGCGAACTAATGGTTACGAAACTAATAAATCTCATAAATCTCTGCAACCCCATTCAAGAAATATATATATAATAGAATAGAAAAAAACCAAAGCAACAAAATGCCAAAATTATAAAGCCACACCCTGAATTCATTGTATATTCAAAAGTCCATGAACACAATTCACAGTTGCCGCAAAACACAAAGTGTAATAAAAAAAAAAAGAAAGAAAATTATGCCCAAAAATCCAAAGCCATACAACGACAAAAAACCATAAATTCAACTATAAATCATAACACCATAAAGCCAAGCAAACTATTTAGCCAAAAATTAATAAATATTCCCGAACAGCAAATCAATGATTTCCAGACCATAATATAGTCGACGCTGAGTTCATGATACCCACAAAACACTAAATAAAATGAATCATAAAAATACCGTATCCATGTAAATTACCGCAAATCCAAAATAATGCCGCAACTGAGTTCATGATGCCGCAAATCCTCAATTCAATCAACCAAAAATAATATACTAACAATAGAAACTCAACGATTTAACATGAAATTTAGGCTCTGATACCAAATGTAGCAAACCCTAGAATTTATCTAGGCAAAAATAATCATGTTAAATCATCAAGAAAATAAAATCTGTAGCGGAAGCGTACCTGAATTCATGATTTCGGTTGAGAATACTGAAGTTTTGCGGCCTATGATCTTCCAAATTGATAGGTAGGATCAAAAACTGTCTTCTGCAGATGGGAAATCAGAAAGACGATGTCCTATCTATAATTTGGGAACCATAACCCTATTATATTTCTTTATTTCTAATTTAGCCCATCATAAAATTAGAAATTATAAAAGAGTATCTATACATTTAACCCATACTTATAAAATTATTATTATGGCCCACTTTAATTTCAATTAAATTAGATCACTTTAATACTTAGGCCAAGTCTTTTAAATGATAGTTATAACATATAATTATTATAACCTAAATATATATAATGTATTTGTCCATAAATCCTAACACTCACACCCTATCAAGATCCAGATTTGGGGACACAGCTTTGATATAAAACCAATAGTATGGCTGATTATGCACCAATTCTGATGGTTCATTTTGGAAATGGTGGCCAAATTCCTTTGGTGCCTAGCAGCACATTTATTTCCCCAAAGGAAGGTGTTTTCTGCTTTGCTATGGCCCCTACTGATGCTGAAGTTGGAATCTTTTGGTAACTTTGCTCAGTCCAATTTCATAATTGGTTTGATCTTGATGCCCACATTGTTTTCTTTAAGCAGGCCGATTGTACTGATGATGAGTAGTCTTGGTTGAGAAATCTCTTATGCTAGAACAGGGAAAAAAATCATTTTAACATAACTAATGATCAGGATAGAATGGATGAAAATCTTAATATCTATCTTTTTTATTTATAATAATATAACAACGGAGTTTAAATTGCAACATTAAATAACGGAGTCTAAATTCGAGTTTTAATCAAATACTAGCTGATAACATTATTGAAAAATTTTCCGTGATCTGTTACCTGCAAAAACAATAAAAGATCTATGAAAATTTATGAATACTCCGACAATCAAGTCAGTAATTGACAAATAATGAATGAAAATTCAAAGAGAATTCGAGAGTCAGGAATACCTGATTTTCTGCATATTTATAGAGTTATGTAGTCAAATTTGAATAGAAATCTATATTCCTGTTGAGATAGTACTCCAAATTAAATAATATTCCTTTTAGGACTCTTCAGCTATCACTAGCTGTAACAACCCGATTAGTATCCTAGAAGGAATTGCAGTGTAAGTTATCTAATAAGAGTATAACAGTAATTAAGTATGTATGGAATTGGGTGTATAAAGGATGTAATTGCAAGAGAATATAAGTGTACAAAGGAAATAATTTTATAGAGGGACTAAAGTGATATTTGGCTTAAGAAATTAATTGAATATTGGTGGCCTTTAATGGGTTGGTTAGCCGGTCCTCACACTTGATTTCTCTCTAACTTTCCATTTTCTGCATTTTTGTGTCTTTTGGTTCTCATTTTCTTTATTTGTTCCATCTCTCGTGCTTCTTCTTCTTCTTCTTGTCCCTTCTCCATTTGATCGCCTAAGTTGAGTTGTGTTCTTGGTTTGGTTTGAAGAGTTAGTGAGAGTACAAAAGTTTTTAGAAAGGTAAGTGGTTTGATTTCTGGAATATGATCTTCTTCTTCTACTTGGTTTTCTGTTTTTGATTTAAAGTAGATTAAGTATTTATTTGTGTTGTTTATGCAAGAAGCTATTGACAAGAGGAAAGATAAGGGTAAGGAAAAGGTTTTTGTGAGAGTAAGATTGATCAAGTTACCTAATTTTGAAAGGTTTGAGATTTTTAACTTTTAATAGATGCATGATTGTGTAATTGAAAAATTGTATGTGATTATGTGTGAATTGATAGATGTCATAGCTTGAAATGTGTAGTTATGTGTGTTAATAACTGTAAAGCATGAACCTTAAGTTTTGGGAAAACTCTGCTCATATTTTATCAGACCTCTGTATGATATTTTGGTCATAAGTGGAGTTTGAGAACTCCAAATTAAGTGATTGTAGTTCCGTTAGAACCATGACTTCCATATCTATAAAATTTTTAAAAATGATCATGAACGAATTCTGACTCGAATACCCTTAAAATTGGCCAAAATAGATGTGTCTCTATTTTGACAAGTTCATTAAAGCAGTTCAAATTGTTTAAATCATATTTGACGATTTAGATGTCAAATTGACTTGAAATTTGTTTCATTTGAAACTTAACATTCTAGGAAACAATTGTTAAGAGGGAGTTTTTCCTAAAATTGAAGTTTAGATGCCAGTTTAGGCTAAGCAAAATGGAGTAGTGAAGCAGTCCTAAGATTCTGCTTCTGTTTTGCCTACAACCAAATCATTGTCACCGTGACCAATGCCGAGAGAAGGCAGAATTGCATATTTTTGGACCTCACGGTGACAACTAATTCATTACCACCGTGAGGTATGTCCATTTTACATTTTGTTCAGTATTTTTATATGTCACGGTGACAACCAAAAGATTACCACCGTGAGGTACCTTCAACTTGCATATTTCTTTGTCAAATATTACCAAATGTTATACATGTATTATTAATGGAATTTAATATGCTTAATAACATTAATTGACAACTATAATGTATATAATATAATGAATAGAGTCTTGATGTTAAGCCTGAAAAGTCATAGTAGTAGATAGATAAGCATACTTATAAGAGTTAAAGTGCAACTGCCAATGTGGCATCATTTGTGCTTAAATATTGAATACCTTGTGTATTCAAATGATTTTAAGTTAAATCTCTAAATATTTGATATTGTTAATCAGTATTCAGAGTACCCGTATCCACCATTGATGTGAATTTAGGTTAGTAAATGTTCTGTACTGTATATGAGATGTAGTGAAGGCTATTATACGTTTATACCTTTACATGAAATGTTAATGTCAGGTTAATGTACACGTATGTGAATACATGTAAAGGTAGTGAAGTTTTATCACTTATTATACCTGATAATTGCAGAATTATTAATATGTAGTGTGGTGTTATTTTGTGACTTCGTTAGAAGTCCTTTATTCCGTTTATCCCCACTAAGTATTATCACTTAGCACGGGTATTTTTCCGTATAGGTTACAGGTTCGGTTCAGAGTTTTGTACATCTGCAGGCCACTAGGAGTTTGAGCTTGTGTAGAGTTCTTTTTGGCATATGATAGAGTTTCTTTGTATTAAGTAACATTTTGTTATGTAAAGAGAACTATAGTATATGAAGTGTAAATGTTAATTGTAATTATGACCATGTAATATGGATAGTAATATTTTGTAATAGATGAACCATGATGTTTTATTATATGTATAGTTTTAATATGTGTTAATACAAGTATATTTGTGCTTAATGGATATTTTTTTCCCGTTTTAATGTATGATGGTATGTACATGTATGCATATGTGAGTACGTAACGACCCGATATCCTCCCAAGGGTATTGGAGTGCTACACTAGCTATTGCAAATAACTGTAAAAATTAGATAACTCATAATTATCCATAAATCAATGGGATTTTTTTAGATTTTGGGTGATTTTGGAAAAAAAATTCAAAATATGGTGTTATAGTAATTTTATTTAGGTTTTTGGTGTATCAGAAAATGCAAAGACGTTACCGTTTTGTGTTAGAGCGGGACACACGGCAATATGTCATCATCCTATCAAAAAATTGACACTCCTACCTGCCGTTTTTAATTGAACAAAACGACCTCATTTTAATCACAGATTTGAAAATGTTTTAGTAGAACCCGGTCTGATACAAAACGGCATAATATTTGTCGTTTTTTGAATACTCTACCGGAAGGTTCAGTAATGGAAGACTTGCTACTGATTTCATAGGTATATATAAATCTCTAATTTTATATTTCTTTTTAATTATTTTAATTTAGCGATGCTGATCTTATTTCAGCATAGTTTAATTCTATATCAGAAATTCAACAATTGTATTTGCACTCATCATATTATATTTTATTTATTTTCAATTACATATATATATATATATATATATATATATATATATATATATTGGCTTTGATATTTTCTTTGAAATTTATCCAAAAGTAAAAATCTGCAACAGAGAAAAAAGAAATTCTAATTTCAAAGTAAGAGCCATTTAAGAAAATTAAAAAGACAACTAATACATATACATATACATATACATATACATATACATATATATATATATATATATATATATATATATATATATATATATATATATATGAAAGTTCCTCTTCTATTTTTAATTATAATCGTTTCAAATAAACCTTAATTAAGTGTGCTAAACAGCATTAAAAGTTTTTATCTAAAAGGGTTTAAAATTCTTTGAGTTGATCAAACATTAATAATAGCTTTTATTTTATATACATAGTAGTTTATCATTAATTTAGAGATTTAGATTAAACAATAAAAATTTAGCACAATCCAACCATTCTAGATTTATTTTTTTTTTGAAATTAGCCTTTCATTAAGAACTCAAATCGTTAACAAGAACATCGAAAAGAAACGGAGGTGAACTAAACCACTCTCCACAAACAGATTTTGACCTGACTGCTTTAGCCAACATATGGGCAGCCATGTTCGCTGTTCGCTTAACAAAAGCAATAGAACAATCATCTAAAGCTTCTAACAAAATACGACAAACTTCAATCACATCACCAAAATATGAGCAGTCATGCTCTTCCTTCTTCAACGCTTTCGAAACCAATAAACAATCAGTTTGAAAGCACACTCGAGATAGACCCCTACCCTTCACCCAACTTAATGCCTCTTTCATCGCAATAGCTTCCACAATATGAGGATCAAAACACCCAACCAAAGATGCATGTCTTGCTACAATGCACTCACCCCAATGATTACGGACAAGGAAACCATAAGAGCTGTACCCATTCTAGATTAATTCAAGTATTGTGCGTATTTTGATTAATACAAACTAATTATATATGTTTCTCTCTCTCTTAACTGAGGCGATTGGATATACCAAAGCAATTTCAGCCTTTCTGCATCAAAATCTAAAGCCAATAGATTTATCACATGGCGTCAGTTTTGCTTCTGCTGCTTTTGGTTATGATAACTTCACTGCAAATCTATCAGTAATTAAACCTCTAATTAATTACTAATCAATTTTAATTTTTTAGCTATAATTAATCATCAGCATTTTAATTATAAAATATATATACCAAGCAGATAGAGTACTTTAAGCACACTACAAGCTCCAAGACCCAATTTTTCTTATTTTAATTAAAAAATTCAAAAAAAAAGGCAAACATTATGTCGTTTTGTGTCAGACCGGGCCCTATTGAGACATTTTCAAATATGTGAATAAAATGATACCGTTTTGGTCAATTAAAAATGGCAAGTAGGAATATCATTTTTTTTGACAGAATAATGACATATTACTGTGGATCCCGCCTTTATGCAAAACAACAACATTTTTGCCGTTTTTTAACACACTGAAAACCTAAATAAAATTATTGTAGCACCAGATTTTGAATTTTTTTTCCAAAATCACCCCAAATATATATATATATAAAAAACCCTAAATCAATAGTATAATAAAGAACTTCCGCATTTTTATATAATTTTTCTCTTTTATAATACAAAAATTGTGTATTTTCATTTTTATGAATAAATATATTTAACGGATTAAAAAATTATCATATTATTTTTATTTTGTGGGGTCAATTAAAAAAATTTAATGGAATAAATTTATTAGATTTTAATGGATCAATTTGAAAAAAAATTGCAAAGATTTTTTTTTCCTTTAAGTTGAGTGGAGTCCATCAACATGCTGTTAGGGGTGTGTAAATGGTCAGTTCGGTTTTGAATCGAACCGAACAGATCGAAAATCGAATTTGAGAAATTTTTAGAACCGCGACCGAAATTTTTAAAACCGAAACCGAATAAACCATAATAATTTCGGTCGGGTCGGTCCAATCGGTTTTTTTTACAAATATAAGCTTTCTTTTTTAGATTTTTAACTTATATGGATTCATAAATTAAATTAACTTGTATTCAACAAAATAAAACCATTTAAAATAACTAAAAAGAAAAAATATACATAAATTTTTCATGTTATGTTCCTAATAAATACTAAGCAAATTACACTAAAAAGATATACATTAAAAATAAATACAACATAAGTTCTTACTAACAATACATTCAATGTACTTCAATTTAAAAAAAAACATACATGTAAATAAATATAATTATAGTGTATATTTAGGTTTAGGTTATATATATATATATATATATATATATATATATATAAATAAGTAAAATGGTGAGCTTAACAAACTTCGGTCGATTCGGTTCTTTCGATTTGACAATCATAAGAACCGAACCGAAATATCCAAAGTTTAATTTCAGTTTAGAACTGAACAAATTGAAAACTAAAAAAATCGAATCAAATGGACCAAAATTTATTCGATTCGATTTTCGATTTCGGTTCGGTTTTGGACAGCTCTACATGTTGTAGCTACGTCTGCTCTTTAGCCTTACCATTTTTTTCTATCTAGAAATTTTCAATATTTTAATAGAATTATTACTTTAGTTTTTCTTCTTGGAATCTGGTTGGTTTTAATGAGCAAGTTCAAGGAGCTCTCAACTTTAAAGAATTATTTTTTTTCCTCATAGTTTTGGAATTTATCTCATCAAAACTTGAAATCACATTATACTCTCGTGTATATATATATATATATTTGATAATATAGACTCTTGTATATTCTGATAACCAAGATAAACAGATTTCTTGTTTTTCTTTTTAATTTTTTAAATAGAAATCTTAGTGCATAAGTGAAAGAAGGAAAAAAAAAAGAGTATATAGACAAAATACAAATATTACCAAATCTTGCTAATTAGACCGTCAATATAATAATAATGTCCTACTACGAGTAATTTTATTATATATAATATAATGTCACAATTAGGCAACCGATGCAAAACCCTTGTACATGTATATAGAGAGGCACGGAGATTAAGCAATGAAATCACAAATTTAGAAGATCAACTTCAATTTCAAATCTCTCTTATACTTCTTCTAATTAAGATGGCCTCCATGAGAACAATCACAACTATTTTCTTGATGAAGTGTGCGTATGGATCTTGCTAGCTGTGCCTGAAGGGGGTTTGTTTTGAAAATTGGTAAGTTTTATAAAATTTTAGAAAAATGGTGCTACACTAAAATTATTTAGAAAAATTGTATGTCAGAAACTGACAATTCATATAAAATTTATCCCTACGGGATTCACACAGTCAGAAATCAACGGTGTATATAAGATTTATACCTGTAGGCTTCGTAGCATCCGAAACCGACGGTTCAAATATTGATTTTTGACATACCATTTTTTAAAATAATTTTACTGTAGCAACACATTTTTAATTTTTTATAAAAATTACCCCATTTTCAAAAAAAAAAATCCCCTGCATGAAGTGGGTGAATCTAGTGGGTGGACAAGTATGGGGGGTTGATTTCACTGATAGTCATCGAACTTATACCAAAATTACGCAAAAGTAACTAAATAATTTTCTTTCAAAAAAATAATTGAACTTAAAAACATTATATACAAAAGTCATTATGAACGGATTTCGGTCACCGGAATCTAGCCGGAATCTGTTCACAATGATTTTTTTGTATAATGATTTTAAGTTTAATGACTTTTTTGAAAGAAAAAAATTATGTAGTTACTTTTGTGTAATTTTGGTATAAGTTCAATGACCATCAGTGAAATGGTTTTAAGTTCGCGTTTGCACATGAGCTGTCAGCTAGATTTTTCGGTGACCGGAATCCGTTCATAATGACTTTTGTGTATAATAGTTTTAAGTTCAATGACTTTTTTGAAAGAAAATATTATTTAGTTACTTTTGCGTAATTTTGGTATAAGTTCGATGACCACCAGTGAAATTAACCCCAAGTATGGGTCATGTTGATTACCAAGGGAATTTCCATGTTAGTGGTAAGTCTTGTTTTTTCTTACTCTAATCAATACCATAATGTTAAGGAACTGAGTTTCCATGGAACTTCTCCTATTGCTACTTATAACACTGGCCCTGATTCAATTTTTCTCTAAAAGTATGGCCATTTTTATTTCATATGTGGATTTCCTGATCGCTGTTTTGTGACTCCAATTTCTTCAATTCCATCTCCTAATTCTCCTACCTTTCCAATGTTGCCACTCTGCTCAACTACTGCTAGCTCTTCTTCTACTATAAATTCACCTACCAAGCTGTCTTTGCTGCTTTATTTTCTTATATTTTGTTTAGGAGTTGTTTATTAGTGTCATTATACATTGGCTCTCAATTTAATCATGTACCCATTTTTAATTTGCTCTGTTTGTTTTTTTTTTTTGAAATTAGAAGGAACTAATAATATATATTTGATTTAAAATATAGTTATAAGAATCATGAAATATGAAGGATTTGAGATTACAACATAAAACAAATCAGAAAATAGTACAGTAAAGTAAGATCCGACAAAATTATTTTACTGAAATTTTATTAGCCATTAAAAGAGCTCTTTTTTTTATATATTTGACCTGTGATAACACAGCAAATATCATCTGCTCTCAGACCCATGGAGTCGGCCCAAATACGGGCAAGGCCCAAGGCCCACAAGGCGAAGCCAACAGACACGAACCCCAAGGAGGACCGATCGGACGATGTGACATTCCGTCCCATCAGCTGCCTGACACAAGGCAGTGATCACCTCAACCTCCTACTTGCTGTCGCTTCGCCGGATACCTACTCTGACAGCCAGAGACCACTCCCCTAGGCACTCAAGTGCCCCTCAACATCTCTTATAAATAGTCCAGCCAGCGATAGCCTCAAGTATTGCACCTTGAGCACTCTCTCTCTACAAGCTTTCTCTCTCTAAAGTTACTGACTTAAGTTTTAGAGTGCTTACGCCCGGTCCGACCGGGCACTCTTCTTTTCAGGTCACTCTCACCCGATCAGTCGTTCCCTCCCTCTCCAGATAAAGACCAATTCAGGCTTTATTATTTGGTGCTTTCGTTGACAGGCATGGCGAACTCCAGATCAAATGAAGGTGCGACCCCCATGAATTTCGACCATAATGAGGATGACCGTGCTAACCCAGGCACCTCTCAAGGCGGAGAAAGGCCCATTGGCTTCCCAATGGAGACCACCCCCCTTTCCGAAGCGAGCGATGCCGCCTTCGATTATTCAGAGGACTCGCTTGTTACTGTCCGTGACATGTGCGCGATACTTGACGACTTCACCAAGAATATAGTTCAAAAGCTTCAAAAAGGCGAAATGCCTGAGGTTTCCGAAAGAGTCCGCGGGGATCACCCCATGGACGAAGACTTCAGACAAAGAAGAAATAAGGGAATCACCATCGGTAAGCCAAGAGCTCGAAGCGAAGAAAAACGCCGCATGGAGATGATAGGGCGCCACGACAAAGGTAAAGGAGTAGCGTCCTCGGGAAAAGACTCTTCTCACCACCCCTCAGAGTCCTCCGCTTCCAGCGACGAGGACGATTCGTCTTTCTAGCGTACACCTGGTCGCTCTGCTTCCAAGAGTTTCCGTTAGGACCTCAGCTCAGCCCTCCTGAACAAGGGAGACAAGTGGCTAAAATGGAAGCTGGAGCAGTTTGGGTTAACAGATCCTAAAAAGAGTATGCACGAAGAAAGCGCCCCCAAAAGCAAGGCCTCCCCATTCTGTAAAGAAATCATGGAATTCGAAATGCCCCCCAAATGGAGAAAGTTCCGCATGGGTAAGTATACAGGTAACACCGACCCCACCGTCCACATAGCTAAATTTTTGCTAAAATTGCAGACATGTAGCCGCGATGAAAGGGCCGTGTGCCAAATCTTCCCCAACACGCTTGGGGGGAGAGCAACGAGATGGCTCTGGTAGCTTTTAGAGGGGTCAATCACCTCTATATGGCAGATTAAAGAGCTTATGGCTGCGTGATTTGGGATCACCGCGCGTGCATCCGAGCCGGCTGTCGGTAGAGACGGCTCTCACAGAAGAGCCGATGAGAACTTGGAAGACTACATAAATCGGCTCCAGGCCGCTGTCGCGGAAATGAAGAGTTTAAGCTAGCGAGTGGCAATGACCGCCCGTGAGAAATGGTCCCCTGAGCGCCCCTCGCCTCGACGTGCACCAACCCTATTGGATTTATGTGACCTGATGGATTGGGGCAAGCGGAACACCCGAAAGGAGGAAGCCAGGAAAACAGGCAGAGCCAGACCAGTCAGTATAATGAGCAGGCTCCACTATCCGGACGGACGCCCGTTTACAAGAGGAAGAGTAGTTGATCGGCTAGGAAGTCCGCGACGCGGAAGCAGGGGAAAGAGAATAGAAAGTGGATCTTCAGGGAAGACGAGGGATCAAATGCCTGAAGGCTTCACCCCGCTAAATACAAAACCCTCCAAAGTGCTAGCGTGGATGGAAAAGAACCACCACACAATTAACTAGCCCAGGAGGATGTCAAACCGGAGCAGGCACAGGAGAAATGAAAGTCTGTATTGTGAATTCCACAAAGACGTCGGTCATCTGACCGACGAGTGTAATTCGCTCCTCAAGGAAATTGAGCACCTGATACAAAGAGACGCTCTTCAAAGATTCGTCCGACCAGTCAGAGGGGCGAGTCCCTGTAGATGACCGAACCCCGAGCCCCGCTACAGCTCAGATGAGGATGAGGACAAGAAGTGACGGAACCCCAGGAACGCCGGCCCAAGTAGGTCGAACACAGGCACGATATTTGTTATCTCAGGTGGATCGGCCTACGCGGAGGAGCTCTATAAAAAGAAGAAAGGAAAGGGAGTATACCTCTCCCAGGCAGTCGAGCAGTCCGTGCCTGTTACGGTGTCCAGCGAGGACGCCAAGGACGTTGTGCTTCCCCATGAGGACGCACTTGTCATTAGGGCACGCATCAATAACTTCAATGTTAGGTGAATCCTGGTAGACAACGGCAGCACCGTGAACGTGCTCAATATGCAAGCATATAAGGCGATGGGACTGCCGATCGAAGGATTGAAGCCGAATGCCATGCCGCTGATCGGCCTAGGCAACACCACCGTCCCTGTAGCTGGATCGGTTGAGTTTTTCATTGAGCTCGGTGTGACGCACGCCAGAACCAACAAGGCCCTCATCGAACCTGCTTTTAGGATTCGAGGGATAGGTTCGCGTCTTTTTCGATCTTAGGTGTTATGAGATATTTTCGGCACCTCCTTTCACAATAGAACATTGAAAAGGACCATCCATCGCCATAACACCTTTAGGCACTTTTGAGGTACTTTGGAGTCGCCACCCAATTTACAAGAAATTGGGAAAGTTTAACCTCTTATCGGTCTAAACCAGAGATGGTGTCCGGAACTTCACACTTATTAGTGCTTTGGTTAATTATAAATGGGTTTCTAAATTATAAAATTTCATTCCTCATCTCACACAATTAATGCAGTTTATTAAAGCGCATATCAATCACATATGAAACGATAAAAAAAAATAAAAATAAAGACAAAATTAAATTACAACAAAACTAGGGGCGGAATACAACCCCCATTGTAAATAAAATATAAATCATACATAAAATGGGGTATTTATTAATATTGAGAACGTTGGTCCTCTTATGCACAATTAAAGAAAATCATTTTAAAGTGATAATTTATTTTTGGATGAAAAAAACTAGGACATTGGTCCCATTTTATTAGAAAACTCAATTTTATTTGTAAAAATATTTTTGTGTGATTTTTGATTAAGCGTGCATAAAATAAATGGTTCAATTAATTATTACATGCCAAATAACTCAATAAAACAAATAAAGGAAAAATGACAAGTACAATGAAAAATAACAAATCCTTGGATCTCCTCCTTCATCCGTACGGGTGCTCACACAGGGGAACACAAGTATTTGACACCAACAACAAATACAAATAAACTTAATGTTAGTAATCGAAGTAAGAAAATCAATTAAACATTTATGACAATACATAAATTAAATAAAACATGCATATTATGGGTTAAATAAACTAAATGATATGTTAAAATAAATTAACATAATAATATATCATTATTTAAAACATAAAGCGATAATAATAATAATGATGGTGATAATAATAAATAAACGGTAATAAAAACAACAACAGGAACAAGAATAATAATAACAATGATAATAATAATAATATGTGATGATAAATAATGATAATGGTAATAGTAATAATAATAATACTAACAGTAATAGTAATAATAATAATAATGATAATGAACGATTAAATGAAACAAGGGTAAGAATGAAATTAGAAATGTTAGATCTATGTATAAAAACACATAAAACAAATAAAAACCAAACAAATGTAAATATTTGCATGGTTAACAATTAAATATAAGTAAAATAAAATAAAAGAAAAATAAAAAACTAAGAGATCAAGCCTAAAATATTTACCCTCAGATTTAAATGATATTGAAGCAAGAAGTCTCAATCTAATCTCTTGTCAAAATCCAAAAATAAACTCAAAAAAAATATTCAAGAAAATTCTTAAGTTTATGTCTCAAAAACTCAAGAACACTAATATTTAAAAATGATTTGATTTTTTTTGTATTTGATGTTTGATGAGAAAACTCAAGTTAAGGAATTGATTTTCCTTTCTCAAAGTTTTCAAGCTCAATAAAATTTTTTGATGTAATTAAAACTAGAATAGAATTTTAAGAAGAAAATTTTTAGATTTAATAAAAGAGAATTAAAGAGATTGAAGAAAATAATTTTTTTTTTTTAAAATGAGAAGAGATGAACTTCAAGAACAATGAGTTCTTTGTTTTTTCCAGCAAAATCCACTCACTCCTCTCAAGAAAATCTCTTCCCAAATGACTTAGAAAAAATGTATTTTTAGAGAGAATTTTCCTACTCACTCCAAAACCAATTTTTTTCTCCTCTCCTAAATGAAATCCCATCCTCCCGTAAAAACTCCAACCTCTGCCCCTTTCCAGCTCCCTCACATATTTTTTTCAAAGATTCCTCTCTCTAATTTCAACAAAAAACAATTGAAGGATTTATATCATGCCGAGGTAACAAAATTAGGTAATTTGTTACCTACCTCTTGAAGCGCAGACTAAAGCGGAAACGTTAGTGAGAATCACTTCAGGCGTCACTGGTCTGTCTGTTATCCACAAGCGGGATGACAGCAACTCTTTCATAGTCTAAAAACCTTTAGAGAACAAATACGGGCGAGAGGATAATCCGACAGAGGTTCGGTATCTCGGAAATTCTCTTCTCTCCTTTCCACAAAGGAAAGGGGGCTACTTATAGGCATTCATCTCCCAAAGGAGATGAATGAACATTAAGTAGGAATAAACTCCCATTATGGGAGTTACCCCCTTTAATATGATATTAAAGGGGAAGTTAAGGTTGTAGGAGAATATCAAGAGGCACAATCCCTTGATATTCTCCTAATATGGATATTAGTCCATATTAGTAGGATTTTCGGTCTGATTCATATATCCCGGGTCAACCCGAGAAGTCATGGGCGTATCCCTGACTCCAATATCTCCCACTCGCACATGACTGAATGACTTTCAGTCGAGTTCTCCAGTTATACAGGCAGATAGACCGTGTGACCAGCATACATCGAGAGCACTAGTGCTATACACCTGTTAGGGATATATAGCGTCTCGAAAAGACGAGATCCTCTTATATACGTATGCTAAGGCCCTAGATTGCCTTTTCACATTCACTGTTTTAACTCATGATCTCATAAAATAATTTTTGAATTCACTATTATGTCGCTACTCATAGAGACATAATAGGCTAGCCAGTGAACCTCAAAATAATTGAATGTGATCTAAAGGCTATCTTTCCCTCTTACTATATGTCATCCATTAAGATTCAGCTCGCTTTTCTAGCCAGGCCCGCCAGGTCCGAATTATTCCATGGCCTCTTGGAGACTAACTAAGCTAGCCACACTGAATCATACTTCAGGAATAAGTTAAGGGTTCTGAGGGTCTAAATATAATAGAGTCTCACAATAGGGAAAATTGAGATCAATATTTAATTTCCCATCCCTTGGACATAAAAGCACACATGGTATAAAACATGTGTCATGGCGTTCGTTCCTTCCCTTAAAGGAGCGCATGTCTTACATTATTAAAACACCATACAGAAGCGTAAGGTTGCGATGCACCGAAGCACCCAACTTTAGTCCGCTTACTTAAAGACTACTTCTGGCTTTTTAGACAGAACACGGTAGTTACATATAACTTACCATTAGATTTCATACAATCCTTATTTGGATCTCAATCCAAAGCATACAATTTTATGTATGTCTTTATCTTGCACTTTAATAAGACTCATTTTATAATTTCTGCAAGACGGCACTTTTATTTTGAACAGTCTCTCGAGCAATCTCATATGTTCAAAATTTGCCTCATCTTAATCTTTGCCAACTCATTGACAAAATCAAGGTAAACACCCTTGTGAGTTGGCTACTTTTCTGTTCGACATGCTCAATCTCAAATAAATAACAGTAAACATTTACTTATAAACATTCACACTCATGTATAGCCAATAAATAACTTGTTTATTATCCACGAATAACAATTTTAAGGGGTTACAAAAAAAAATACAGTACTATTCAATTTCTACGCAAACCCTGAGATCTAATGTGTCTCACAAACACATCTCTAGCTATGGGTTTAGTCAACGGATCTGCTAACATATCATGCGTAGAAATGTACTGTAAGTTCACATCTCCTTGTGCAACAATATCTTTTATGAATTGATACTTAATGTCAATATGTTTGGTCCTACTATGAAATTTAGGATCTTTCGTATAAGCTATCGATGATTGACTGTCACTATAGATGGTCATCGGTTCCTCCGAGGCGGTTACTCTTAGTTGGTCCATAAACCGTTTTAACCAAACTGCCTCTTGTACTGCAGCTGTGGAAGCGACAAATTCAGCTTCCATTGTTGATAAGGCAACACAGGTTTGTTTCTTGCTACTCCACGAGATAGCACCCTTGCCAAGCAAGAATATAAATCCTGAAGTGGATTTTCTATCGTCCACATCTCCTGCCCAATCAGCATCTGTATATCCTCTCAACCGCAGATCCTCGCCTTGATAACATAGAGAATAATCTGCTGTACCTTTGAGGTATCTAAGTATCCTTTTAACTGCTTTCCAATGTACTTCGCCTGGATTAGATTGATATCTACTTACCATGCCCACAGCATAGCATATATCAGGTCTCGTACACAACATAGCATACATGAGACTACCCACGGCATTGGCATATGGAACGTTCTTCATATGTTCTATCTCATTTGGTATTAAAGGACACATTTCTTTGCTGAGAAACTGATTCTTAGCAATAGGGGTATCAATGGGCTTGCAGTTATGCATATTGAATCGTTCAAGTACTTTGTTGATATAAGTCTTTTGAGAAAGAGATAACAACCTTCTTGAACGATCTCTTGAAATCTTAACTCCAAGAATATAGTCTGCTTCACCCATATCTTTCATCTCAAACTTGGACGATAACCATTCTTTGATTTCACTTACGTAGCTTTTGTCATTTCCAGCTATCAGTATGTCGTCTACATACAATGTTAAAATGGCAAAATTACTTTTAGAGCTTTTATTATAGACACAATGGTCTTGATCAATCATGTTGAACCCATTCGACATAATCGTCTCATGAAATCTTAAATACCATTGTCTCGAAGACTGCTTAAGACCATAGATTGATCTCTTCAATCTGCAAACCTTATGTTCGCTGTCCATTTCAATGAAACCTACAGGTTGATCCATGTAAATTTCTTCATACAATTCTCCATTGAGAAAAGCAGTCTTTACATCCATTTGATGTAGCTCTAGGTCTAAACTTGCCACTATAGCCAGAATTAGCCTTATAGACGTAAATTTTACAATTGGTGAGAAAGTCTCATCGTAGTCAATCCCTTCCTATTGTGTAAACCCCTTAGCAACTAGCCGAGCCTTATATCTTTCGATACTTCCATCAGCTTTTCGCTTTACCTTGAGAATCCACTTATTCCCAATAGGTTTGCGTCCTTTAGGTAGATCAACAAGTTCCCAAACTTGGTTCGATCTCATAGATGCCATTTCTTCTTCCATTGCTTCAATCCATTTTTTTTTAGATGGGCTTGAAAGAGCTTCTTTAATATTTTTAGGCTCTTCCTCGTCTTGTGGGGTAACTAAAAGAGCTTCGTTCGACCCTTCGATCTCAAATCGTCGGCGAGGAACACTTCTCCTTTTAGATTTGCGCACTTCTGAATCTTGATAAACATGTCTCATATATTCATCATAATTCGGAATGCTCCCACTGGGGCCTTGTTCCATACTCCCACTGGAGTCAGGAATACTCCCACTGAAATCAGGGTCTCGAACATCCGGATCATTATTTTGAGGTTGAAGGTATTGACCCCATCCTCTAATTCCCTCCCACTCGGATGGAGTGATCCTGATGGTTCTTCTTCTTCCTGTGTTTCATAAAAAGTGAAATCTTGGTTCACTTCGCCCAATCTCGGAAATTCATCCTCTAAGAATACAATATCTCATGATTCGTATTCTGTCACAGAACCATTTCCTTGTTCGCCCATGAATACGTTCGTTTTGATACTTCAGAATATCTCACAAAGATACTCTTTTTACCTCTTGGTCCCAATTTACCAAATTTGCTTGAGGTATCATGGACGTAAGCTGCACAACCCCAAGGTCGTAAATGGCTTAGGTCAGGTTGTCGACCGGTCCACATCTCATAAGGCGTGGATGTGACAGATTTGGAGGGCACTGATGGGTGTCGAAACCAACAAAAATAAAATTCCTACTCTTAACTGAATTTAACTTGTAAATAGCGATGAGCAGGGTCGAATCCACAGGGATTGGTCGAGTTTTAATTCTTTTAATTAACCAAAAACAAATAATAAAAATAAAAAAGGGGGGTTTTTTAAATTAAGAATAAAAACACAGAATTAAAATAATAACAAATAAAATATAGAAAGATAAACAAAAATAAAATAAAAGATTAAAAACTCCAGTTAAAGGCATTCGCAGCACATAATTCAATTTACTGATCATGGATGAAAATATACTCTAAAATCATGCAATGGATTAGTTATAGTAGTCGGTTTCGCGCTCCCGACCTAATCTTTCCGTATTAATGAATCAATCAAGTAAGACTGTAATTAATTCCTAACCAATAAACAACCCTTAACACGCGCAATGATTTAATTTATTGACAGCATTAAGAAATAAAAAGACCTGACCTAAGCCAACCGACCTCACGCGAGACCGATTTAGACCAAATCATGCACTTACTCTATGTAACAACCCTTGTGAGGAAGCTACACTGATTACCACTTGTTATTGATTTTATCAAACAATTACGGATTTGACAATTTCAATTAGCTATATGCTATTTAATTAAATGAACAACAGGCCCTTATTGTGCAAATAATAAATAACAATCGAGATATAGTTTCTCTAAGCCACAGTAAATAACATGAACATCATATGAATTAAAGAGAAAATTAAGTAAGAACAATCTCACAGTAATGAAGAATCCTGGCTTTGAATTAAACCTTTAACTAGAAGAAAATTTAGCCAATCATGGCCAAGAACAAAAACAAAATAAAACTAAACAAATTCCTAACACAGAAAATGGAATAACAGAGGCTGCGGCGGCTGCCAAAGTTTTTCTTCCCGTTTTTCTCTCTTTCTCTTATAAAAAAAAACCTAGAAAATTTAGGTAAGAAGTTTATTCCTATCCAAACTTAAAAAATAAAATAAAAATATTAAAAGCAATATTATCCTCCTAAAATACTGCCTATTATCTTCTTAATTACAGCTTAATTATCCCTAAATATCTGATGAAGACCAGCTGGCGGCTAGATCAACTTTTAAGTTAAAAATCCTAAATCTGCATCTGCTGTCGCGTCTGGCTGTTAGCCTTGGGCAAGGCAGCTCCTTGCCCTTGCCCCTTAGCCTTGGGCAAGGCTAAGCCCAAGATCAGCTTTTCTGCTTCCAAATTCTTTGATTTTTCTTGGCTGTTCCATATTCACCCCATTTGGCTTCAATTACTTAATTTCCATCGCTTTGATCCTACAATAACAAAAATTACAAAACAAGTGAAAAGTACTAAATTAAGCCAAAATAACATTCATTAAAGATATGAAAAACAGACCAAAATATGCAACTTTAGGCACACATCAAACACCCCCACACTTATCCAATACTTGTCCTCAAGCATAAATTAAACTTCAATCATAATCCTTTCAAAAGTTTATTCACCCAAAAATCAAATTCCAATCTCATAAGTTCCCAATAAATCAAAATGCAAGGCAAATTAGAAATAAAAGTCCAAAATAATTTACCACAAAATCATAACAAGACATGGATTTCTCAACTAACTTTTTAAATTAGATATAGCAAGGTTCATGAACATTAAGCACACAAAAATTTATATCCCAATTTAAGATTAAATCAATGTATAAAAGAAAACTTATCAAACTAAGTTAGACACTTTAAATTTTCATAATTATCAATAGAAAAGGGAACAAGGAAAACCAGGAAATTCATTTCAATTTCTTTCTTTTTCTTTTTTTTTTCATTTTCTTTTTCTTAGACTGTAGTGGACACAAGGGCACCCGGTTCTGACCCGCATACACTCGATCTTTCCAGTCAAAGAAAAGATTAAAATGCTTACAAGAAATGTAGAGATCCTTTTTACGCGAGGGTACCCGGTTCTGACCCTCATACACCCGGTTACTCAGATCACACAGTTTCAAGCGGCTACTAGCTCTACTCTTAACCGCTTTTTGAGCGGACAGCGGAGTAAACTTTATTTTATTTTATTTTTTTTTTCTGGTAACCAAGTTCCTCTATCTAAAAGCACACATACCAAACAAGTGTCCAAAATAGTTTTAACAAGTTTCTAAAATACAAAGAATCCAATTTAAACACATGCAAAAGTTTATGTTCCATCTTAAAAATTGAACCTTGATATTTCTAATTCAAAAGATAATTAACATCACCATAAATTGTATGAAAATGGATAAATAATCATGAACACCACTCGAACTTTGCCCAACAAATTGATGTATCAAAAACTAAATGATTTTAGAACTGATTTAGGCAAACACTTTTCCCTAGGATTGTGAATGAAACTTAACAAATATTTAAAAACAAGATGGATGCAATATTGAACAAGGGGGCAAGCTTTAAAATTCTTACGAAAATGACAACCTAATGTACCAATTAAGCCAAACATTCCCATAAAAATCAAACTACTCCAAAATTAAACTCTTAACCAAAGCTTATGCACAATTCTGTTTTAAAATTGGCTCAAAAATACTAAAATAAAAATTTTTCCACAGAATTAGCAAAACAAACAAACAAGATTAGGCATAAGAATTTAACAATAAAGTACTAAAGTAGCATGACAACTCAAGATTTTCACAATAATCATCAGCTCATTACCATCAAAATGGCAAACCAACCTCTATATGCACACATTTTCACAGAAATCACAGCCAAAACATCAAACTAGCAAAAGTCAAATGCCAACCAAAACTTTTGTGCAGATTTGCTCAAAATGGCTACAAAAACACTCCATAGAATATATCACAAATTTTTGCATAGAATTAGCCAAATAAACCAAATTACAGCATAAGCCAACTCAGTTCAGTTCCCATCAAAGTAACAAGCCAACAAATATATGCACAATTTCTTTCAAAATAATTATTTTCCAGCATCTGACCAAAATATGCACAAATATAACCAATTAGAAGCAAAATTCAGCAGCAAAATCAACTTTAAATCACCATCAAAATCAGCAGCAAGCAAAACCAGCAATTTTTATCACAAATTCAACACAAAATCACAAACTAGACACTTCTAAATCAAACCCCTCCCCCACACTTTCTCCTCGCATTGTCCCCAATGCGGAATGACACAATAACGTGGGGCGAAGAGTAGCACAAAAAATAAAAAAAGAGGGAGTCAAGAAACTGCCCTGTTCTGAGCAGAGATGCTCTGTTTATCATTTGCGTTGGATTTAGTGGAGGGCTGTTTGGGCGACAGAAAGAGGCGTGAGATGCTGCGACGGGCCGGCGAATCTGCGACTGGGGCGGCGCGAGGTGGTTGCTTGGGCAGTGGCCTTCGGTGTGGTTGGATGTGCGCTGTGGTGGCTGGATCGGGCTGGAGGAGGCTCTGCGTGTGTGGTGGCTGCTGGGCGTGGATCTGGTGGGGGAACGAGGCGGCGATCGACGGCTGGGAGGATCCGATCTACTGGTGGGTGCACGACGACGACGGGGTGCGATGGAGGCTGGTGCTGCGCGCGGTGGAGGGTGCGCGACGGTTGGGGTGACTGGGTGCCGATCTGCTGTCGCGTGGCCGCTGGTGAGCATGCGACGGTGAAGCGATGGTGGCGGATCGTGGTCGGCGGTGGGTTGGGGTCGGCGGTGATCTGTGTAGTGAAAGTAAACCAAAAGAAAGGAGTAATTAATTCTATTAGGGTAAAAGATGAAAAATTAAAATTACACGGACCAGAAAATAATAGGAAATGGGTTAAAATAAATTAACACAATTGAATTTACCAATTGCAAATAAAACAATTCAATTGAATTTACCAATTGTAATTGAATTAAAAGCAAAAATTAAAACCATTGGAGTATAAAGGCCCAAGAATTAAAACTCCATAACCCAACAAACCTATTAAACCCAGAATAATATGAAAATACCCTGCAATTTAAAAGATTAAGTCAATATCCATTTAAAATTGCATTAAAACCACCATTAACTACTTATTTCTCACAAAATTGACATTAGATTCCCTGGATGGGTAATTTCTATATGCCCAAAAAGTAACCAACACGATCAATCTCAAGTTGTTTAATTGCTTTTAACACTACCTGTTTATTCAAGAACAAAGTAAATCATCAGAAGGAAAACAGGAAAAAGAAGGCAGTAAACTAAAATAAAATGAATAAAACTGGAATTAAATCTAAATAATATCTGCTTAGTCTTGAACAAGGCTAAGAAGTGGGTTGCCTCCCAAAAGCGCTTTTGTTTAACGTCTTTGGCTAGACGTTTTCAGACTTGTCTCAATCCGGTTTCAAATCCCATTTTAATGTTCTTCCATTTATCACTTCCTGCAGGTTGATATCAATTACCAAAATTTTCTCAAATTTGTTAGAATTTTTGAACATGGTATCCATATAAAATGAAGAATTCAAATTATTAAAATTACCATCCAATTCAAAATATTCATTAACTGAAGGTTCAACAGCATCCACTTTCAAAATATTAGACACATCAGTAGAGTTTTTCTTAGTATCAAGAACATAAAATTTAACAATTTCGCCATCAAACTCCATACTGAGTGTATCCTTATGCATATCAATTTTTGCTTTGGCTGTACTAAGAAATGGTCTCCCTAATAAGATATCTGAAGAATTTGAGAATTTATCATCCTCCATGTCAAGCACATAAAAATCAGCAGGAAAAACTAATCCATCAATGTTCACCAAAATATTTTCTAATACTCCTTCAGGGTAAACAAAAGACTTATCAGCAAGTTGAAGTACTACATTTGTCTCTTTTAATGGACCAACATGCAAAGAAAAATAAATAGACAATGGCATAATATTTATTGAAACTTTTGTATCACACACGGCTCTTTTTATCAAAATATTGCCTATAGTACAGGGGATAGCAAACATACCTTGGTCTTTACCTTTTGGAGGTAGTTTTCTTTGAATTATCGCAGAGACATTTTCTCCCATACTCACCCTTTCATTGCCAACTAACTTTTTCTTATTAGCACACAAATTCTTAAGAAATTTAGCATATTGAGGCATTCGATTAATTGCATCAAGTAAAGGAATATTTACCTCATTCTTGCGCAAAATCTCAAAAATATCATTCTCTTCTTTTTTCTTCTTAGATTTTACAAGTCTTTCTGAAAAAGGGGGTTGAATGATAAGATTGGGCAGCTGTTTTGAAATTTTCTCCTTGGGTTGTTCATCTTTCATAATTGTCAACTCTTTTTCAGTTTCTTCCTCATTAATCTGGCCACTTTCACTTGGTAGAGGCTGTTCCAGCTCATTTTGACTTCTCGAGGTGATTGAACTCACATCATTTTGCATCAGATTCTCTATAGTTTGTGAAGGCAAATGTCCTTGAGACTCTATTCTACTCAAACATTGTGCCATTTGGCCCATTTATGTTTCCAAATTCTGAAGCCTAGAATCTAATTTCTTTGCATGCTGCTGAAGATCCTGTATACTAGTGGTTAAAAAATGAACAATATCTTCAAGACTCCTACCTTGTTTAGGACCTGGTTGAGAGGGCTGTGGTGAATATTGATGCCTTGCTCCATAACTGAAGTCTGATTGGCCCGTCCACCATGAATTTTCAGTTTGCGCATATGGATCATAACTCCATTGTGGTGGACCTGGAAATTCTTCAGGTTCGTAATAATCCTCATGGTAATAAGCTTCATCCCGTTGATTAATTCTTGCAGCCAAAGTCTGAATAATAAAATCAAGAGAATACATTTATTCAGTTATAAAAAAAATTAAAACTAACAGACACCAATCCCCGGCAACGGCGCCAAAATTTGATGGGTGTCGAAACCAACAAAAATAAAATTCCTACTCTTAACTGAATTTAACTTGTAAATAGCGATGAGCAGGGTCGAATCCACAGGGATTGGTCGAGTTTTAATTCTTTTAATTAACCAAAAACAAACAATAAAAATAAAAAAGGGGGGTTTTGTAAATTAAGAATAAAAACACAGAATTAAAATAATAACAAATAAAATATAGAAAGATAAACAAAAATAAAATAAAAGATTAAAAACTCCAGTTAAAGGCATTCGCAGCATAGAATTCAATTTACTGATCATGGACGAAAATATACTGTAAAATCATGCAATGGATTAGTTATAGTAGTCGGCTTCGCGCTCCCGACCTAATCTTTCCGTATTAATGAATCAATCAAGTAAGACTGTAATTAATTCTTAACCAATAAACAACCCTTAACACGCGCAATTATTTAATTTATTGACAGCATTAAGAAATAGAAAGACCTGACCTAAGCCAACCGACCTCACGCTAGACCGATTTAGACCAAATCATGCACTTACTCAATGTAACAGCCCTTGTGAGGAAGCTACACTGATTACCACTTGTTATTGATTTTATCAAACAATTACGGATTTGACAATTTCAATTAGCTATATGCTATTTAATTAAATGAACAACAGGCCCTTATTGTGCAAATAATAAATAACAATCGAGATATAGTTTCTCTAAGCCACAGTAAATAACATGAACATCATATGAATTAAAGAGAAAATTAAGCAAGAACAATCTCACAGTAATGAAGAATCCTGGCTTTGAATTAAACCTTTAACTAGAAGAAAATTTAGCCAATCATGGCCAAGAATAAAAACAAAATAAAACTAAACAAATTCCTAACACAGAAAATGGAATAACAGAGGCTGCGGCGGCTGCCAAAGTTTTTCTTCCCGTTTTTCTCTCTTTCTCTTATAAAAGAAAACCTAGAAAATTTAGGTAAGAAGTTTATTCCTATCCAAACTTGAAAAATAAAATAAAAATATTAAAAGCAATATTATCCTCCTAAAATACTGCCTATTATCTCCTTAATTACAGCTTAATTATCCCTAAATATCTGATGAAGACCAGCTGGCGGCTAGATCAACTTTTAAGTTAAAAACCCTAAATCTGCATCTGCTGTCGCGTCTGGCTGTTAGCCTTGGGCAAGGCAGCTCCTTGCCCTTGCCCCTTAGCCTTGGGCAAGGCTAAGCCCAAGATCAGCTTTTCTGCTTCCAAATTCTTTAATTTTTCTTGGCTGTTCCATATTCACCCCATTTGGCTTCAATTACTTCATTTCCATCGCTTTGATCCTACAATAACAAAAATTACAAAACAAGTGAAAAGTACTAAATTAAGCCAAAATAAAGTGCATTAAAGATATGAAAAACAGACCAAAATATGCAACTTGAGGGCACGTGGTTTAAAACATATGTGGCAGTTAATAGTGCATCTCCCCAATAGGAGATTGGCAAATTTGCCTCTGCCATCATAGATCTAACCATTTCAAGGGGAGTCCTATTTCTCCTTTCTGCAACACCGTTTTGTTGTGGAGTTCTAGGAATGGACAACTGATGCTCAATTCCTCTTTCATCACATAAAGCTTGAAATTCATCTGAAAGATATTCCCGACCTCGGTCAGTTCTCAAGGCTTTAATCTTTTTGTCTAATTGCTTCTCAACAAAATTCATATAAGTCTTGAAGCAACTCAATACTTCTGACTTATGAGAAATCAAATAGATATGACCATACCTAGTATAGTCATCTATAAATGTGATAAAATAATAGGCCCCATGCCTTGCCCTCACATTCATTGGGCCACAAATGTCAGAATGAACTAATTGCAATGGTATTATGGCTCTAGTTCCTTTTCCAAACGGTTTTCTAACTAATTTTCCTTTTAAGCAGTGCTCGCATGTAGGTAATTCAATCTTATTTAAATCACCAAGTAAACCTATTTTGGCTAACCGACTCATTCGATCTTGCCCTATATGGTTTAATCTAGCATGTCATAATTTCACATGATTCTCATAACTATGTGAAGTAGAAGATATAAATGAAAAACTAGCTTTATTCATAAAGTTGGGATCAAGATCCAAAACTATCAAACCGTTTGAAATGTAACCATAACCATAAAAAACATCATCCAAACACAAGCTTACTTTGTCATCTTTAAAATGTAAATCAAAACCAAGATTCATTAACACAAGAACAGATACTAAATTCCTTCGAATGTCTGGGGCGTAAAGCACATCATGTAGGAGTAAGGTTCGGCCTTTATGCAAGACTAATCTGCATGTGCCAATGCCTTGGACCGCCACTCTGGCATCGTTTCCTACATAGATCCATTTAGCTCCACTGGGCATTCGCCGGAATTCAATAAAGGCATCTCGATCCTTTGTTACGTGGTCCGTGGCTCCTGAATCTACATTCAGTTAATAAAATAGAATTAGATACATAAATTTCACTCACTCTTGAGTCAGAGTAGTGTACCTTTTTGGGCACAGTGCAGTCTTTTGCATAGTGACCCTTCTGTTGGCAGTTAAAGCATTTCACTCTTGAAATGTTCACTTTCTTTTTGCCTTTGGACTTCTTTGAATTATGTTCTTTCTTTTGCCACTTATTGTTCTTGGTTTGTTCCTTACCTCGACTCTTGAAGCTTTTTCTCTTGTTCTGGTTTGAACTCATTCCCCCAAAACGGGATTGTGCCACGTGCACTTCAGCATTAACCTTAATCGATGCCAATCTATCTTCTTCAAGCTCCAGATGACGAGAGACATCCTCAAATGTCTTAATGCTGTCCATGTGAGTCAGTTGCATCTTCATATGCTCCCAACTCTTTGGTAAGGAACGGATGACAGCTTGGACCTGCTGCTCGTTAGTCAACTTATGACCATATTCACTAAGCTCACATATCATATTCTCCATTTCTCTTAAATGTTTTCGCATAGGGTGATCAGACTTTTCTGATAAGTATCAAACTTGATTGTTAACGATCGGAGTTTAGTCAGAGTCACACCTCCAAATTTCTCCCGCAATGCAATCCATAGATCCATTGTATTTTGATACTTGCAAAATTGCTTAGTTAGGTCATCTTGCATAGCACTCAGAAGGATGATCCGAGCAGTGAAATTCTTTTTCTTCCATGCCACATAGGCATCTCAGTCCAGCTTATGTTGGGCCGTGTCGCCATCCTCAGGTTCATCCATAACCGAACTTAAGGTTTCGAGGGTGTAGACACCGGGTCCCGATTAGCCAAGATCAGGATTACCCAATGATGAAATTAAGTGTGCCGATCTATAGGCAAAAAGAATGAAGTTGGAGATGACGATTTCCTTGTCGATTTGTTATTTTAAAATTAAATAAAAATGTATTCAAAAAATGTTTTTAAAGTATTTTAAAATTTATTTTGTGAGGGAAAAAAGTGAGTTTTTAAATTATTATATTTTATAGAAAAAAAAAAAAAAAAATTCCGCGCGAGGGACGGGCAGGCCGTCGGTCACTCATTCAGACGGGCAGGCCGTCGGTCACTCATTCAGACGGGCAGGCCGTCGGTGGCCCCTCTGCACCCCTGTTCGTCCGTTTTGCCTATTTTGGCCATTTTGGCCATAACTTCTTGATTTTAAATGCTTTTTAACTCATTTTTTTTTTGCAAAATCCTTCTATCTTCCAACCCAATAAATTCAGTGGTTTTTTTGTAATTATGAGAATTAAATTAATTTAATTTCTTAATTAAAAAAATCTGAATTTTAAGGGAGAATAAAAAGAATTTTGGAGAGAGAATTAGGGGGGATTTTTCTTTAGAAAACATTTTTTTCTTCTCTCTTCTCTCAACCAAATTCTCTCAATTTCTAAAGGAATTTCCAGCAATTCTTGAGACAAAAAATAACAATTTTTGTTCTTGAGAATTTTTCTTATTTTCAATTGACAACTTTTTTACTTTAAGACAAATAAACTAATTGTTTGATCTTGAGTAAAATTTATCTTTCAAAATTTTATCTTTCTAATCATATTTTTTCAAATCAACACAAGGAATTGGATCATCTACCTTCATTTCTTCAAGATCAATTTTGAGGGTAAACATTCTTGGCTCAATTTCTTAAATTAATTTTTAATTTCATTTCTTTCTTATTTAATTAATTAACATGTAAATTCTTTTAGTTCTATCATTTTGTTCTTCTTTTTATTCTTTTGCTTTTATTCAATTGATTATCATGTAAATTCTTTTAGATCTATGATTTAATTGTTCATATTTCTTATTCCTTCTTTAATTGTTCATGCTATTATTTTTTTTGTTCATATTATTTAATTGAATTGTTCATGTTGTTCATATTGTTCATCTTCTTTTATTATTATTATTATTATTATTAGGTTTGATTGTTCATATTCTTTGTTATTATTGTGTTATTATTATTGTAGTTATTACCATCATTAGTAGTATTATTATTATTATCCTTATTCTTGTTTAATTTTATTATTACTATTATTGTTTATTTCTTATGCATGTTGATTTTATTATTACCTTTGCTTTTTATGCATGTTGGATATTATTGCTATTATTAATATGTTTTATGCATGCTTTATTTTTTATGCATATTGAATTTTATTATTATTATGTTATATTTTAGATGCATGTTAACTTGTTAATTTGTTAAATTGCATATTTTTATTATGACATTTTAAGTGACTTGTCATACATGATACTTTTTTATTTACTTTATTTTATAGTATGTTTAACTCATTTTTATTACTAACATGGCTTTTATTTGTTTTCTTTTATTTCAATATTTAGTTTTTATGTGTGAGTCTTTTCCATACCAAGTGGGAGCCCATGAAGATTTGAAGATCCATTTGGGAGTTGTTTATTATTTTTGTTGCTTTTTGTTATTTTGGTTTAATTGATTATTATGTAATTTGTAATAATAAATTTATTTCCATGCACGTAAATTAAGAAAATCACCAAAAAGATTTCTACTAAACTAAATTGGATTTTATTTAATAAAAATGGGACCAATGTCCTAGATTTTTTTATCCAAAATAAATTGTCACTTTAAAATTGTTTTCTTTAATTATGCATGAGGGGACCAACGTTCTCATTTTTAATAAATAACCCGATTTATGCATGAGTTGTATTTTATTTACAAATGGGGGTTGTATTCCGCCCCTAGTTTTATTGTAATTTATTTTGCTTTCATTTATTTTATTTACCGCTTTATTTATATGTTTGATATGCGTTTAATTAAATTGCATTAAAAATTGAATGGGAAATGGGATGAAATACTAAATTTAAAACTTGATTATAAACTTAGCCAAGGTATGAATAAATGGGGAGTCCCGAACTTGCTCTGGTCTTTGGGCTCAAGAGGCTAGAGGTTATCCTCCAAGACACCTCTTGTGTCACGAGACTTAGACGTTAATCCTAGGCCTCATGGCCCAATATGGATAAAATGCGTAAGTCTTAGGCTCTCCGAGGCGAGAGAAACTTTCCCAATGTTCTATTGGGTGGCGACTCCATGAAACCTCTTTGTTGCCCAACATAGACGCACTTGCGATTTATCGCAAGCTGTTGACGGACCCACAATTGCCCCGATCGCCCACGTGCGGGCGGTCCGAACGGGCGGCCGCGGGGACCCGGCGCGCGTCACAGTGGCGACTCCGCTGGGGACTTTTGAGACTTTCCTTCGAAAGTACCTTGGTTAAAATTTACAATTGAGTTTTAATTTGGAAATTTCATCTCTTTTCGAAATTGCATTGCATCCATGATAGAGCCTTAGATTATGCTAGTTTGGTCCCTATCTTAACCCCGGTGCGTTCCCGAAGCACAACCCTATTTTCACTCAATTTAGGGAAGTGTTAAGGATAATCACCAGCCCAAGCCTCGTACCTTATGGTATATCAAATGGTGACCCAATCGGTCTTTATGCTCATGATGAGTTAGACCCGTTGGCAGGGGCCATGCTTGGGTAGCCCTAAAGTATCACTACCTTTGACCAAAGCTCATGTAATGGCAATAGATACTTCCCCTATGTGGTATGACCCGTAATACCTTGCTTGCTATATGGATCATTTTGTATTGGACAAACCCAAATAATCTGATTGGTCACCTAATCAAAGGCTTTCATGCCCAGATAGGTCCATGTCAACTTATTCGGACTGCCTAAATATATGATGGTCAAAACAACCATACGTATGTACATGAGATAAGAGTTGTTATGCTGCCGGTTTCCCACCGTGCACCACACGCATCCAATGGGTTCCCTGATAACCCTTGGATAAGGCTCACCTAGGAAAGAGACTATGACCTCGTGTGCGGGAGTGATAAGGTTGTAGAGATCTATCTGTTTGCATGTGGTTGAGGATGCTGCACAGCATGCTCATGTATCGCGTGTCATTCATATGTGTTAATAATAAAACAAAAATAAAAAAATATGCATTTCATTTTTGTGTGTGTATATCCTTTTGTCTGCATATTGTCCCTCACAATTTTTTCCATGCATCGCATCGTATTATTGTAAATTATTGATCTTTCACTCATCGAGGACCATCTGCACTAGCACGATCATACATTATATGCCATTCATGCATCATTCTAACCCCTTGGTTTTTTTCAGCTACTATAGACCATTTATCTGGGAGGTTTTGGGGTCCCCGCCGTTGCTCGAGGGGCAAATAAAGTTCAAATTGGTTGGCAGAGATCTAGTATCTTTATCAGAATATACACAGGCATTAGAAATGGTTGATCCATCACAACAGATTGAAGAGGTCCGTGCCCTAATGGCCCAAGAGATAGATGAGAGATTTGAAGAGCTGGAAAAAAAGTTGTTGGCCGTGATTAAGGAGAGGATGGACACTATGGCACTTATTCTTCAAGCTCAATTCATGATGACTTCTATTAGCCAGGTTAACTCGACCCCGACTCAGAAGGCTCATGCAACGATGGCCGTAATGTTCCCGTCCACTCCCGAGCCTAGGCACAAGGCCCCATTCGACTCACCAATCAAGCTACTGGGAAGAGCAAAGGGACTAGAGCCTTTACAGTCAATGGGCCTCCTCAATCCCTCGAACACGGAAAGGAAGCTAACTGATCTTGAAGAAGAGATTGTGAAGTCCAAGCTTGCAACTACCCGGGCACCTCTCAATAAGACTATTGCTGGCCCCGCAAGTCCAGGAGTTGGTTACTATAATAATAGCAGCGATACCCAAAGAGCCAGAAAAGTGTCAGCAATTAAAGCGGGTCAGAGGCACTACTCTAATTTGGGCAGATCCTTATCTTGGGTACTCAACAGATTGATGAAGGAAGGTAAGCTACAGCCACTACCTGCTATGCCTTCCAGAAACTAAGGACAACCCAATCACAAAGCCGATCAGTATTGTGCCTTCCACCAGCACACTGGGCATATGACGGACAATTGTGTGAGGCTAAGGCATGAGATTCAAGATCTGATTGATAATAAACAGATTACTAATCCAGAGCGCCGCAAGAAATAGGGGAGGAAACCTTCTAGTATATATGCTTTTCATATTTGAACTCTTTTCAGTCTTGATGTATGCGGTGCTATTTACATTATATTAATGGCTTTTTGTTTATGTTCTCATGATTTCATTATGCATGATCACAATCACAAGTCATTTACATTTGATATTAACTTAATGAATACTCCTTCATGTAATCTCGAGATCTTGTAGCATCTGATATAACTCCTGAAGAGAGGAAAATCCTGAGAGCTGAAAATAAAAATAGAAAGTTGTGGAAAGGAAAAGCTAGATGCAATTAGGGGATTGGATGAAAACTCACTAAGAGCACTAGAACCTTTCTGATTACCCGTCAAAGCGACTCTTGGATAAGGCTGGATCTAGAAAATGATTTAGGCACTATTTCTTTGTATAGCTCTCTAAATGACCATTTTCTACCCTCATTTTAAAATCACTCGCTAGCCCGTTGAGCCTTTATTTTGGTATGCTAAATGCGTACCGATTTTATTGTTACACACATTAAAACTACCTTTCGCCTAAAATAATTTTGGCTTCCCCTTAGAAGAATGGCCGCTCTAGTAAGGATGGATGTACATTACGATATCCACTTGAGCTATCCAAAAATTGCCCTAGAGAAAGTGGGTTTACACTTCTAAAAGAGATTGTTAATCATTGATGATCTTTGAGGCCTGACCATTGGCAATCCTTTGGGCCATCAAAAATTTGCCCTGATGAAAATGGATCTACATTTCGAGAAGGGAATTTCAACAATTGATAATTTTGGGTTACCAAAAATCACTCTGATAAGGATGGGTCTACTCTTTGGAAAATGAATTTGCGATCATCGATAATTTTTGGGCTACACTTCAGGAAAGGGGTTTTAAATCACCAGTAAATCTTTTGGGTAATTAGAGACATAAAGAGAGAAGGAAAAAGAGGAAAAAAAAAGAAGAGAAAAAAAAAGAAGAAAAAAGAAGGAAAATAGTAGGGCCCAAGATAATACCCCTTGATGAGTTCAGTAGCTATCTTTCTTAGCTTAATTGTTACGTTGAGTTTGATAAGTCAGAGTATTACCGAGTCCAAATTCGAGAATTTCTGGACAGCATGAAATTAGTTTGAAAAAGATTCCATCATCTAAATGAACGTTGCGGTCATTTTTCTCTAGAAACCTGATCCTCCTTTGATAGCCATCCACCTAAGCCTAACGTTACAACCAAAGTAAGACCTTTTAATTCTTAGTTCAATCTTATCCAATTAGCGGAGATGACCTTTTAATAAGGTTTGGTACGTAGGAAGAGGCATATGGTGTTTCTTGAGCTTCAAGCGGGGAGCCACGAATGCATTTATGCATTTGAGTTGAGTCTCATCCCAACGTTGCATCTAGAATTTGCTGCAAAAATTAAGAGCAGAGAGAAAATTTTCGACCATGAAAATCCGAGAGAGCTGGTTGATAACAGGAGTTTGATGATTTCAAGATCCATTTCGAGATTAGATAAGGTCATGTATTTTTGAGATTAATGCCAAATGATGATCATGTGTGATGAAATCAGACTGGAACATATGCATATATACAATAATATTTTAATGGCAGCAAAGCACTTTATCTTGCATACTCAAAATGGTTTAAGTTCCAGTATAAAAAGTAGCGCATTGTTTTCTTTTCGCATATGTGCAATTTACTATAAGTGGTCCTCATTGCCATTTTCATCTTGATCCTTCAGCAGACTTGCCCCGACATTGGTTTCGAGCTATTTGTCAGCCAAAATTCATACGACCATTATTCAAAAAGCTAAAAGAATTTTGGACAAAAAAAAATTATTAAAAAATAAAAAAAAAAGAGGCCGTTAGAGATGAAAACCGCAATTGGCTCTCTAAGCAAAAGTTAGGCCAAAGGGCGGGGTGAAAACCTGGAGACAGGCAGTCTGTCCTTCAAAAAAATATAAATAAAAAAACATAAATAAATAAAAGCCGCTGGATTGGGTTGGGTCCATTCCAGGCAAAAATTAGGCATAGGGTTATGTGAAAATCCCTAAAGGGACGCATTTCCCATAAAGAAAAGCTAGTGTGAAAATCCACAAGGGACGCACTACCTTTAAAACAATGACTTCCGATGCCTGGAGCAATAAGGCAGCATATTTCGGATGATCTTCCTTTCAGCGAGATAAAACATAATTCAGGACATGAGTCAGAATCTCGGCCATTTGCTCATTGACCGGGGGGCAAAGATGCACACATGACGGTTCTCTTTGAAGAGTTTACGGGTCAGGGTCCCTAAGCAGAGATGTCATTTCTAGTTCCTCAGGGGGCATGGTGGAGCGGCCAAGCCATATCCTCAACGGACCCTTAACCACTCAGGACATGGTCTATTCATTTTTGCATGCATTTCATACCATTCTTTAGCAAACATCTGCATATGGTAATTTACACTTGCATGCACAATCTATTGTATATATTCCTGTGCACACAGCTTTGCAGGAAAGTCCAAATGAAGACCACACACATAAAGCTAGTCAAGGACAGCAACGTTAGCACTTGCCCTTGCTGGGCAATCAGGTCAAGATAGAATCTACGCTGGCAAATCTTTTAGACTTCTTAAGAGGTAATTCTCCGAGGTCTCTTAGGAGACTAATCTCTTTATACTTTGCACTTTTAGCAGTCTGTAGCAGACTCGGTGCAGTCCTCTAAGAGGGCATCGCCATGCACTTTTCGTAGTCTGTAGCAGACTCGGTGCAGTCCTCTAAGAGGGCATCTCTTTGCACTTTTAGTAGTCTGTAGCAGACTCGGTGCAGTCCTCTAAGAGGGCATCTTTTGCGCTTTTCGTAGTCTGTAGCAGACTCGGTGCAGTCCTCTAAGAGGGCATCTCTTGCGCTTTTGGTAGTCTGTAGCAGACTCGGTGCAGTCCTCTAAGAGGGCATCTTTTGCGCTTTTCGTAGTCTGTAGCAGACTCGGTGCAGTCCTCTAAGAGGGCATCTCTTGCATTTTTGGTAGTCTGTAGCAGACTCGGTGCAGTCCTCTAAGAGGGCATCTCTTGCATTTTAGCAGTCTGTAGCAGACTCGGTACAGTTCTCTTTTTGCACTTTTTGTAGTCTGTAGCAGACTCGGTGTAATCTTCCTTTTGCGTTTTTTGTAGCCTGTAGCAGGCTCGGCGCATCGTCATCTACGGATGGCAGCTGTACTTTTAGTAGTCTGTAGCAGACTCGGTACAGTTCTCTTTTTGCACTTTTTGTAGTCTGTAGCAGACTCGGTGCAATCTTCCTTTTGCGTCTTTTGGTAGTCTGTAGCTGTAACGGTCCGGTTTTTATACCCTCCCCGGAACATATCCCGTCGGGAGATCCCTGCGTACAGAGATGTCCCGAGCCGCTACTCACAGAACTTTACACCCCCCTTGTGCGATTTTGCCTTTCGTGAGATTCGAACCAAGGACCTGGGGATAAGTACCTTGATTCGTAGAATCCCACTACCATTAAGCTACTAGTAGCTTAATGGTAGTGGGATTCTACGAATCAAGGTACTTATCCCCAGGTCCTTGGTTCGAATCTCACGAAAGGCAAAATCGCACAAGGGGGGTGTAAAGTTCTGTGAGTAGCGGCTCGGGACATCTCTGTACGCAGGGATCTCCCGACGGGATATGTTCCGGGGAGGGTATAAAAACCGGACCGTTACAATAAAAGGCGCCTTTTATTGTAACAGCCCGGCTTTTATACCCTCCCCGGAACATATCCCGTCGGGAGCCTCCATCCTGGACGCCCCGGAACTGTCACTCACAGAACTTTACACCCCCCTTGTGCGATTTTGCCTTTCGTGGGATTCGAACTCAGGACCTGGGGATAAGTCCTTAAATTCTTAGAATCCCACTACCATTAGGCTTTTATTGTAACGGTCCGGCTTTTATACCCTCCCCGGAACGCATCCCGTCGGGAGACCCCTCCTGGGCGCCCCCGAACCGATACTCACAGAACTTTACACCCCTCTTGTGCATTTTTGCCTTTCGTGGGATTCGAACCAAGGACCTGAGGATAAATCCTTATTTCATGGAATCCCACTACCATTAAGCTATAGCTTAATGGTAGTGGGATTCCATGAAATAAGGATTTATCCTCAGGTCCTTGGTTCGAATCCCACGAAAGGCAAAAATGCACAAGAGGGGTGTAAAGTTCTGTGAGTATCGGTTCGGGGGCGCCCAGGAGGGGTCTCCCGACGGGATGCGTTCCGGGGAGGGTATAAAAGCCGGACCGTTACAGTAGCAGGCTTGGCGCAGCGTCATCTACGGATGACATCTGCACTTTTAGTAGTCTGTAACAGACTCGGTGCAATCTTCTTCTCGCGTTTTGTAGTCTTGGTAGCGACTCGGCGCATCACCGTCTTAGGATGGTTCCTTGGCACTCTGTAGTCTTGTCAGCGACTCAGTGCAACTCAAGAGGATGAATCACAGCACTGTTCTCGAGGGAGCAGCTGGAATGTGGCAGCCTCAGGTACGCGCTTCTTTCCTTTTTCTGAATTTTGGCTCACCTAGGCACCCACACACTAGCCTCCCCAAAATTGGGGGCAACTGTAGACACCGGGTCCCGAGTAGCCAAGATCAGGATTACCCAATGATGAAATTAAGTGTGCCGATCTATAGGCAAAAAGAATGAAGTTGGAGATGACGATTTCCTTGTCGATTTGTTATTTTAAAATTAAATAAAAATGTATTCTAAAAATGTTTTTAAAGTATTTTAAAATTTATTTTGTGAGGGAAAAAAGTGAGTTTTTAAATTATTATATTTTATAGAAAAAAAAAAAAAAAAAAAAAATTCCGCGCGAGGGACGGGCAGGCCGTCGGTCACTCATTCAGACGGGCAGGCCGTCGGTCACTCATTCAGACGGGCAGGCCGTCGGTGGCCCCTCTGCACCCCTGTTCGTCCGTTTTGCCTATTTTGGCCATTTTGGCCATAACTTCTTGATTTTAAATGCTTTTTAACTCATTTTTTTTTGCAAAATCTTCTATCTTCCAACCCAATAAATTCAGTGGTTTTTTTGTAATTATGAGAATTAAATTAATTTAATTTCTTAATTAAAAAAATCTGAATTTTAAGGGAGAATAAAAAGAATTTTGGAGAGAGAATTAGGGGGGATTTTTCTTTAGAAAACATTTTTTTCTTCTCTCTTCTCTCAACCAAATTCTCTCAATTTCTAAAGGAATTTCCAGCAATTCTTGAGACAAAAAATAACAATTTTTGTTCTTGAGAATTTTTCTTATTTTCAATTGACAACTTTTTTACTTTAAGACAAATAAACTAATTGTTTGATCTTGAGTAAAATTTATCTTTCAAAATTTTATCTTTCTAATCATATTTTTTCAAATCAACACAAGGAATTGGATCATCTACCTTCATTTCTTCAAGATCAATTTTGAGGGTAAACATTCTTGGCTCAATTTCTTAAATTAATTTTTAATTTCATTTCTTTCTTATTTAATTAATTAACATGTAAATTCTTTTAGTTCTATCATTTTGTTCTTCTTTTTATTCTTTTGCTTTTATTCAATTGATTATCATGTAAATTCTTTTAGATCTATGATTTAATTGTTCATATTTCTTATTCCTTCTTTAATTGTTCATGCTATTATTTTTTTTGTTCATATTATTTAATTGAATTGTTCATGTTGTTCATATTGTTCATCTTCTTTTATTATTATTATTATTATTATTAGGTTTGATTGTTCATATTCTTTGTTATTATTGTGTTATTATTATTGTAGTTATTACCATCATTAGTAGTATTATTATTATTATCCTTATTCTTGTTTAATTTTATTATTACTATTATTGTTTATTTCTTATGCATGTTGATTTTATTATTACCTTTGCTTTTTATGCATGTTGGATATTATTGCTATTATTAATATGTTTTATGCATGCTTTATTTTTTATGCATATTGAATTTTATTATTATTATGTTATATTTTAGATGCATGTTAACTTGTTAATTTGTTAAATTGCATATTTTTATTATGACATTTTAAGTGACTTGTCATACATGATGCTTTTTTATTTACTTTATTTTATAGTATGTTTAACTCATTTTTATTACTAACATGGCTTTTATTTGTTTTCTTTTATTTCAATATTTATTTTTTATGTGTGAGTCTTTTCCATACCAAGTGGGAGCCCATGAAGATTTGAAGATCCATTTGGGAGTTGTTTATTATTTTTGTTGCTTTTTGTTATTTTGGTTTAATTGATTATTATGTAATTTGTAATAATAAATTTATTTCCATGCACGTAAATTAAGAAAATCACCAAAAAGATTTCTACTAAACTAAATTGGATTTTATTTAATAAAAATGGGACCAATGTTCTAGATTTTTTTATCCAAAATAAATTGTCACTTTAAAATTATTTTCTTTAATTATGCATGAGGGGACCAACGTTCTCATTTTTAATAAATAACCCGATTTATGCATGAGTTGTATTTTATTTACAAATGGGGGTTGTATTCCGCCCCTAGTTTTATTGTAATTTATTTTGCTTTCATTTATTTTATTTACCGCTTTATTTATATGTTTGATATGCGTTTAATTAAATTGCATTAAAAATTGAATGGGAAATGGGATGAAATACTAAATTTAAAACTTGATTATAAACTTAGCCAAGGTATGAATAAATGGGGAGTCCCGAACTTGCTCTGGTCTTTGGGCTCAAGAGGCTAGAGGTTATCCTCCAAGACACCTCTTGTGTCACGAGACTTAGACGTTAATCCTAGGCCTCATGGCCCAATATGGATAAAATGCGTAAGTCTTAGGCTCTCCGAGGCGAGAGAAACTTTTCCAATGTTCTATTGGGTGGCGACTCCATGAAACCTCTTTGTTGCCCAACATAGACGCACTTGCGATTTATCGCAAGCTGTTGACGGACCCACAATTGCCCCGATCGCCCACGTGCGGGCGGTCCGAACGGGCAGCCGAGTGGACATCCGGCGCGCGTCACAGATGGCCTCTTGCTCCTCAAGCACATACTGGATTTTCATACTCCAGATTTCATAATTTTCGCCATTCAATTTCAAATCTTTGTTCAGCTCAGCGATAATGGATTTGGAAGCAGTTGCCATTTGGATCCTCAGATCTCTAATGGAACAAAAAAAATTGCACAATATTAATGGAGATTAGGCAATACATGCTATTTACTATGCATCTGAAATTAAAAGCTAGTAAAGTTTTCTATTAGGTTTCAATTCGAAAAGGCTACTTATAGTATCCAATTACCCTCTATTTCCTAATGTCCAACCTTACAAGTCTAAATTTCATGCATAGCAAATCTAAGTTATAGGATTATTAGATTTTTTAAACTTGAGAGGGAAACGATATTGGCTTAAATTTATTAAGTCTCTACTTAATAAACATGCATATATCTTACTCATAAAATAATGCAAGGCAATTAATAATAAACACATTTATCATTAAATTAAAAAACCATAAAAATAAACGCATTCATTCAACCAATATCCAAAAAAAACTAATAATCCAAAATATGACACTTATGTCAAAAAGTAATAAGAAATATAAGTCTTATTTAAAATGGAAAAACAAACGCTAACTCCATAAGTTTTTGACACACATGTCAACCGGATAATGAGAGAAGACTTCACAAAGTCTTCTTGCTGACAGGAGTCGAGAAAATAGCTCTCCTCAACAATGGAGCGGGCACACCTGTGCGCCACTCACGAAGCCATGGACGACTCACATTGCGTCCACTTCTCAAAGCCATCACAGAATTTTCGTCCGACCTCCACACTCCTCTTTTTGCAGCTTTTAAAATAAATTGAACTATAGCATATCGGTAAGAATCAACTTCTGCTTCCCACACATGAATCATCAAGTTCCTCAGAACCGGATGATGCTCAAAGGAATCAATCATTACCTTAGCTATTTCATTTTTATCTCTGCCACAGCTTAGACCACCAATCCAGATGCACTCTTGCATCTGTTCATGCAAAAACTCAACATGATGCACTATTGCATCAATATCATCAATCCGGGCCTTTTTATGCATCCTGATGTTCCGGACTTCATGCACTTTTGCATTTGTCCTGGCAATACCCTCAGGAGTGCGAGGAACCATGGGAGTCCTTATCATCACCATTTCTGTAACACATCACAGAAACAACAAAAATAGTTAATACACTCATGTATAAACATATATGATTGAAACTCATTTCAACCAATAACAATAAGGACCAAAACAAAAAATTTCAAAAAAAAAAATTAAATTTTCCAAATTAATTTTAGAACAGAAAATAAATATAATTTAATTTAATAATATTTTAATAATTTAAAAATATGAATTTATTTTATGGTGATCAAAAAATTATGGAAAAATTACTACAAAATCAGAAATATTTTGAAACATGGTTCCGCAAAAAATCAGGACTGATTTGGTGCTCGAAAGGGGTCTCACGCGCCCCCACGCACCGTCAGGGGAAAGGGATGCCGTGCTCACGCGCCACACACCCCACACGCACGCCTCCCACTGAACAGCCACGTGTCACACACAGAGTGTGCCACGTGTCGGCCATTTATTGGTCCACCTGTTTGCCACATGGCAGCAGGTTGACACGTCACTGCCACGTGGCGACACTCCACTTGGCCACGTGGCGCTTCCCCATTGGGCCACGTGGCAACAGTGACTTGTCACTGTGCTTACGTGGCATGACACGTGGCACGATACGATTTATCCATGTGTCTCCCCCTAATTGGTCCACGTGGCGCCACTGGACACGTGTCATGTGCCACGTGGCATGATCTCACTATGCCACGTGGCCGAATCCGGTTGGGCCACGTGTCCACAGTGACGCAACACTGTGGATGCGCGTTTGCGTGCGTGTGGGCCACCGCCCACACGCACGCGCCCTTCGACCAGCGGCGCGTGCAAGCCACGCGCCGTCTTCCCAATGGATTTTGGTCTCTGGATTTTTTCCGGTGGGGGGTTTTTGGGGTCACAGAATTTAATGGTGCAATCAAAAATTGCAAATCTCAATTTTAAGCCTAGCATTTTGAATTTCCATATTAATTTCCTCAATATACGGTACACATACACATATTTTTAGACCCGAAAAATATATACAAATATATATTTTAACATAAAATAATTATTTATCGGGTACATGCATCCTAAATCTACTAATTTTACACATAAAATTTTAGATCCAGTAATAGCCACATGCTAGGACGCCTAAAATATTGGCTCTGATACCAATGAAGGATTTATATCATGCCACATGCATAAATTGAGGTAACAAAATTAGGTAATTTGTTACCTACCTCTTGAAGCGCAGACTAAAGCGAAAATGTCAGTGAGAATCACTTTAGGCGTCACTGGTCTGTCTGTTATCCACAAGCGGGATGACAGCAACTCTTTCACAGTCTAAAAACCTTTAGAGAACAAATACGGGCGAGAGGATAATCCGACAGAGATTCGGTATCTCGGGAATTCTCTTCTCTCCTTTCCACAAAGGAAAGGGGGCTACTTATAGGCATTCATCTCCCAAAGGAGATGAATGCACATTAAGTAGGAATAAACTCCCATTATGGGAGTTACCCCCTTTAATATGATATTAAAGGGGAAGTTAGGGTTGTAGGAGAATATCAAGAGGCACAATCCCTTGATATTCTCCTAATATGGATATTAGTCCATATTAGTAGGATTTTCGATCTGATTCATATATCCCGGGTCAACCCGAGAAGTCATGGGCGCATCCCTGACTCCAACAACACTCAAAAATTCAAAATCAAATCCCTAAAGTCCAATATGGACAATTAACATTTTTATTTATTTTTAATTATTTTTTGTCATTTTTTGACTTTCAATTCCCACCCAATTTGACTAATATTTGTGAAATTTGAATGAAATCAGAAAAAAAACACAAGAAAAAATTATTTTTTGGCCCTAAAGATTGAAAAAATCAAAAATCGGCGGAAAATGGCATTTGCGGCGGGGATCAAGGCAGGATCGGCGAGATTTCTTGCCGATCCTGGGCGAGCGGGTGCGCAGCCTGTGCAACCTGCTGCGTGCTGTGCGCCGAGGGCTGCGCGTCGCCCTTTCCCGCGGAGCGCAGGGCGCTGCGCTCAGCGTCCAACGCCTGCGCGCTGCCGCAGGTGCGCCGCCGTGCCCGACGCTCGCGAATTTTTTTTTTTTAATTTTTTTTAAATATGTCTAAAAAATACTAAAATTGATAAAAATATTTTTAAAACTAATTTTTAAAATATTTTATTATTTTTAATTTTTTATTCAAAAATACAAAATTTGACAAGAAAATCGTCACTTCCAACTATTTTTGCCTACGAGGGCACTTTATCATCATTGGGTAACTCCGATCTAGGCTGACTCAGGACCCGGTGTCTACAGTTGCCCCAAGTTTAGGGGAAGTAAGTACGCTAGTGTCTAGGTGAGCCTAAACTCAAGGAGAAGAAGGAAAGAGACGAGTACCTAAGGCAACCTTCTTTCCGAAATGGGCGATGTTGTTGTGGTCGCCATGTTGTCGACGTGTTGTTTTTAGTTGAAGCGATAGTGCCATCATCGTGCTAACCCTCTGTAGAGCGGTAGTGCCGTCATCGTGCTAACCCTCCGTAGAGCGGTAGTGCCGTCATCGTGTTAACCCCTCTTTGATTTGAAGTGATAGTGTCGCGTGCTAACCCTCATTAGACTGGTAGTGCCGCCATCGTGCTAACCCTTATGTGATTCGAAGTGGTAGTGCCGTGGTCGTGCTAACCCTCATTAGAGTGGTAGTGCCGCCATCGTGCTAACCCTTCTGTGATTTGAAGTGGTAGTGCCGTGGTCGTGCTAACCCTCCTTAGAGTGGTAGTGCCGCCATCGTGCTAACCCTTCTTTGATTTGAAGTGGTAGTGTCGTGGTCGTGCTAACTTTCCGTAGAATGGTAATGCCGCCATCGTGCTAACCCCTCTGTGATTGGAAGTGGTAGTGCCGTAGTCGTGCTAACCTTCCGTAGAATAGTAGTGCCACCATCGTGCTAACCTTCCGTAGAATAGTAGTGCCACCATCGTGCTAACCTCTCTGTGATTCGAAGTGGTAGTGTCGTGGTCGTGCTAACCTTCCGTAGAATGGTAATGCCGCCATCGTGCTAACCCCTCTGTGATTCGAAGTGGTAGTGCCGTGGTCGTGCTAACCCTCTTTAGAGTAGTAGTGCCGCCATCGTGCTAACCCCTCTGTAATTCGAAGTGGTAGTGCCGTGGTCGTGCTAACCCTCCTTAAATGGTAGTAGTGCCGCCATCGTGCTAAACCTTTTAGGATTCGAAGTGGTAGTGCCGTGGTCGTGCTAACCTTCCGTAGAATGGTAGTGCCGCCATCGTGCTAACCCTTCTAGGATTCGAAGTGGTAGTGTCGTGGTCGTGCTAACCTTCCGTGGAATGGTAATGCCGCCATCGTGCTAACCCTTCTGAGATTTGATAAAGTGGTGCCCCCTGAGAGGTCTTGGGTTGATTGCCCCCTGAGAGGTCTTTAGTTGATTGGTTGATCGCCCCCTGAGAGGTCTTGGGATGGTACCCCCCAAGAGGCCTTTGGATATAATCTGCCCCCGGAGAGGTCTTGGTTTGGTTGCCCCATGAGAGGTCTTTGGATATAATCTGCCCCCGGAGAGGTCTTGGTTTGGTTGCCCCCTGAGAGGTCTTTGGATATAATCTGCCACCGGAGAGGTCTTGGTTTGGTTACCCCCTGAGAGGTCTTCGATTGATGCTCCCTGAGAAGTCTTTGGTTGATCGCCCCCTAAGAGGTCTTCTGTTAACCAGCTTAGGTTGAATTGATGATTTGATCAATGTTGTCGCTTGCCCTTTCTTTGACGTTGGCATTGATTATTTCTTTCTGCAAGACTTAGAAAGCAAAATATGCAGAAAAAGTGGTGAGTATGCACGTGAGATGCATATGTATGCAGGAATGCAGGACAAGAATTCGTCTAAGTGGATTTTGGAGGCGACAGCTGATTTGGTCATAATTGGCAGTAGGATCGGTGCCCTCTGGAATTGCTTATGAGTTTCATGCCTTTGAGGGATTATGAGGTTCTCTTCTGATACCTGTAGTCATTGTTTGTAGGTAGTGCGTCCCTTGTGGATTTTCACACTAGCTTTTTTTAGCGGGAGATGCGTCCTTATCAGATTTTCACATAACCCCGTGCCTTATTTTTTTGCCTGGAATGGACCCAACCCAATCCAGCGGCTTTTGCTTCTTTTTTTTTTAGGACAGACTGCCTGTTTTCAAGTTTTCACCCTGCCTTTTGGCCTAATTTTTGCTTAGAGTGCCAGTCACGGTTTTCATATCTAACGGCCTTTTTTCTCTTTTTTTTTTTTGCCTGACTATTTGGAAAATTGGAGCTATTGTCAGGGCCTCCCCATTATCGTATCTTCGGCCTGCACCCCTGAGTACCACAGCCCCTAGACATAGTTGCTTTCAAAAAATTGTCATACTGCGGATCAGAGAATACACCCTCGCTTCCATAAGTGCATGCAAAAGAAGGATACTTATATACTTATCCCTACTATAAATAATAAAACTCATCGGCTTAAGCATCTAGTCGGTGAGAGCGAAAGCAAAGTATAGCCAGTTAGATTTCACACATTCAGTGATGAACGATATTTTTCTTTTTACAAAAGAACTAGGAAATGATGAGTTAAAACTGCTTTTGCAAAATTGTGGACATTTCAGTATGATTTTCCCATACATGATCACCATTTAACACAGATTCAGAATGCAAAATTACATCTAATCTCAGGGTAGATCTTGAAAGCATCAAAATTCCTGTTTCCAATTAGCCCTCTCGGGTTTTCTTAATTGGATATTTTCTCTCAAGCCTCTAGGTTTTGCTCAGAGTGCCTTTTTTTGGTTTTCACCCTGACG